>JAFMOC010000050.1:1012500-1405000 GCA_019802505.1 Corydoras sp. C115 | reverse complement strand
TACAAAATATAATAATAACTATTTCACTTATTATTTAATTAGTGGGAAAGAAGCTCCACCCCCCACTACAATATCTTTATATAGTCTAAAAAACAAAGCTGTGTCAGATTTTTAAAACAACCAAACAAAACAAGTCCATTAATATAAATTGCATACAAAATCATACACTGTATCAATCAAACCGTAACCTCCGCCTGAGTGCAGTTAATAGTTTTCTCCTTATTACTGTTTTTAGTATATAAATACTAAACATTTACTGTATTTTCAACACAAAAATAAAATTATTCCACAGCTGCTTCTCTAAACAGTAACGGTGAGGAAAGGTTTTTGCTTATTATTGGCCAAATGTATTTGGTGTAATAAGTGTAATAAGTTAAAAAAAAAATAATAATAAAAAAAATAAAATAAATAAAAATTTAAAACATAGAATTGATTAAATGTAAGTACATTACACGTTTTCACATCATATATATGGCATATGTATAATAATGTGTATATGTATAATAATAGTTGTAGTATGTAACCTGTGCCACAAGCAATATTTCATAACTTATAAAAAGCAAAATTTCAAACACAAAGTTATTTTCTCATTCCACTACAGAGTTAATGTACACTCTATACAGTTAGCTCGACTTCCTCCCAAGCAACAGCCAGTTTGAGAATAGGTACTTACAATTACACACCCCCACATTTTCCACTCAGGGGGATTGCCCCATGGAAAACTGGAATGCAGCGAGGGCATCATCTGGTTTCATTTTGGGTAATCCTAACAGGTGTGGTGTACCTGCTGCAGCATCCTTTTTTGTATAAAAGAAGCTTAATGCACCATGGCTCAGCATCACAACACCATCCGAAGCTCAGGGAACAGAGAACTGCACAAGAGAAACAGAACCTTAGGTAAGAAATCTGCTTTATATTAAGCTAAAGAATGTATGTGTGGGTAAATGTATACATATTTCTAGATATATAGTCATTAAATCCAGGTTTCTTTGGTTTATCATCATATCATATCTATGCATTCTGTTTCGGTTCATTGTTTTGTGGCACCTTTGTCAATGATATCTCAAATTTAACGTTTTTAAGGTATTTAAAACATGATCTGGATCAAAGTGCTCATCATCAGCAGCTTGTTCTCGTTACCCGAAGCTCATAAACATTGCATGCAGCTGATAAAATGGGGATACCTGCTTCAGTCCTTAACACGAATGGTAAATATAAACTATACATACAAAACACACACACACTTTTTCTTTTGAAGGACGCCATGCCTTTTACCAACATTTTTTTGTATGTGTGTTTACAGAGCAATGGGGTATCTGAGACATGTGCCCCTCACTACAACAAAGACAGCCTTTGTGATCCATCGCAAACGCTTAATCAGGTAAACATCTATTTCCTCTTTAATCAGAGCTCAAACAGGAGAGCTGCATTAATGGGTTATGATGTATTCACTGCTTTGATGTGTTCAGGTGGAGCTCAATGCCGCTCTGCTGGCTGAAGTCATGAAGAAAATCGAATCCACATACATAAAACATTCCAGTCCTCAACACTTCATTGAAGCAATTCAACACACAAGACGTGTCCTTAAACCTTGTGTAAGTTAAAGGGATTAGCATTAAACCAAAAATGCATTGCATAACGCTTTATGCCATTGTATAGTCAGGTGTAGGTGTCTATATATATATATATATATATATATATATATATATATATATATATATATATATATATATATATATATATATATATATATATATATATATATATAAAGTTTGGGCGGCACGGTGGCTTAGTGGTTAGCATGTTCGCCTCTCAGCACTAGGGATTCCCGGTTCGAATCCCCATCTGGGTGGAGTTTCCATGTTCTCCCCGTGTCTGCGTGGGTTTCCTCCGGGTTCTCCGGTTTCATCACACAGTCCAAAAACATGGATCATGTCAATTGAATTCTCAAAATTGCCCCATATGGAGTGTGTCTGTGTGAGTGAGTGTGTGCCCAGCGATGGATTGGCGCCCTGTCCTGGGTCTATCTGCCCAGCGCCCGAGACGCTCTCCCCTGGATGGGCATGGGGAACCCCACCGCGAACCTAATAGAGGATAAAGGAGATAATGAATGAATGAATATATAAAGTTTGTACACACCTCCTTTCTGCTCCTCTTACTGTCAGTGTTATCAGTTTCACTTTATAGTTCTACAATTCCAGACTGTACTCCATCTGTTAGTTGACTACACTACTGTAGTAACTAACTGTGCACATTACTCTATTCGCTAATTTACCTTGAGTCCATGTATTTAAACTGTGCGAGGAAACCAAAGAACCCCGAAAAAAACACATGTGGACATGGGGAGAACATGTAAACTCCACCCAGATCGGAATTTGAACCTGGATCCCTAGATACACCCAGGACAGGGCACCAATCTATCGCTGGGCACACTAACACACAGACACACACACACAAACAAAATAAATAAATAAAAAATGTACCCGGGGAGAACATGGAAACTCTGCCTGGAATGGGATTCGAACCTGGATCCCCACTAAGCCACCATGCCTCTTGACTTGAGTAATAATGATGTTAATATGTTCTATTTTAGACCCATCATCCCCATCATTTCGACCACAAGCCTGTAGATAAATGCTTTAACAAGCTGGAAGCTTTCATTCAGGACAACAAGGTGACATTGCATTATTATTTCAGAATACATTATATGAAGTGTTATGTGCATTATGATTCATTCTATGTGCATTATGATTCATTATAAACCTTCATCTGCTTCTTTCTTCAGTCCAATGTTGGCTGTGCATGGGAGATAGTGAACATTACTGTGAAGGAACTTCTTCAGCGTTTGGAGAACCGGACCTCTAGAAAACGCTAAACTGTTGTTGTTGTTTTTGCTTTATATTTATATTATATTTTGTGTTTATTTTTCGGTAATGGTTTATAATTGTATATTATTACTATTTTACACAATGAACTTGTTGCAATGTTTACTTTTATCTCATCTTATTATCTTGACCACTCAAAGTCGAGGGGAGGACGGGTTCCCCATGCACATCCGGGGGGAACATTTCGTGTGCTGGGCAGATACACACAGGATAGGGTGCCAATCCTTTTCTGGGCACACACTCACTATAAAGGGGCAATTTAGAGCAGCCAATTTTCCTTAAATCCATGTTTTTAGACTGTGGGAGGAAACCAGAGAACCCTGAAAAATCCGGGGAGACATGAGGAGAACATGGAAACTCATCCCCCATGGGAATTTAAACCCAGTGCTGAGAGAAGGATGTACTAACCATTATGTTACCGTGCCACGATTGTTTACTATTTTAAGTCTAAAATTGTTCCTTTATACTTAATATGTGAATTTTACCTCTGTTTACATGGATTTAACTTGAATATTTAAATATCTTATTTTTACATTTTTTTAAATAATAAAATTTCATATTTTTATCATTTAAAATGTTGTCTTTTGTTTATCAGATTCAATATATTTTTAAATCTAGGCTTGAAAGCAATTAAATTAAATTAAGTCTAAACTAAATTAAATCTAAAACTAAATTAAATAAGTGTACAGTGGAAGGTGATGTCAATTAAAGCAACAAGAATGAGGAATTGAGTATTGTGCTAACATACCCCCACCATACTGTATCAGGACAGTAGTGACCCTATTTGAGACAAAAGTTGAATAACACTTTTTTATTAAAGAACAGAATAAAAAAATTGAACAGGATGTAGAGAGAAACAGTTGTGAACTTATCATAGAAAAAATTCAATTTAAAACAGACCAGAACAAAACTAATAGTTCATGTAAAACCTTTTTTTTCTTTAAAAAAATGTGAAAAATTAAAAATGACTTGCAGCCAGCAGTTATAGTGTTAAACATTTTAATATTTAAATCTTTTGTATTTAATGTTTACAGTATTTGAATGTTATTTACTTTATTATTTTATATTATACCAATAAAACCCTACCTTAAAAATAATAATAATAAACAAAAAACAAAAAACTAAATAAATAATAATAATAAAAATAATACAATTATTAATAATAATAAAACAAAGAGCAAAAATAACAACAATCAGAGTAATACCATAATAAAAATCCTCATAACACCAATAATAATAATAATAATAATAATAATAATAATAATAAACATAAAATGAATACTAATAATAATAATAAAATGTGACATTTACTCTTGTAATATTATTAGAAATAAAATTGTTAATACTATTATTTTATGATTACAATAAGGGCAACAATTAATTTATTTTTATTTGTATCACATTATTTTTAGTATTATTATATTTGCATACATTTTATTATTAGCTAGTTTATTTATGATTGTTGGTTTTTTGTGTGCATCCTTTTTCATTTTTGCATTAAAATACAGATTTCCATTTACATCGTACTTGCTTGTAATCTATGAACGTTAAAAAATGCATTTTATGCATGGCAACACATTTAAGATAACAACATGGATTATGCAGCAATAATTCCAGTAACTCACAGATTAATCCCACCCCATGCATGAGACACTAGCGGCACTGAGGAGCACCTTTAGTGACGGGTTACATCATCAGAATTGTGTTAAGAAGCATTCCTGCTGCAGTAAGACACAGCACTGCTCTCAGTAACCCATTACCGCCAAACTGACAATAGCAATGCACTGTCCAATAACTATCCAATTATTATATGTGCATATATTTTTGCTGGACAATCTGTTGTATTTTGCAAAAACTATATACTATAGGTGCAATACTTTGCTTTGTAAATTGTTGTCTTTTCTTTTGTCCCCCCTCTGTATTATGTCAGGTACATAATTGAGCAGTTACATTTATTTCATTTTGTAAATACTTACTTCTATTCCTATTATATTTTTCTTTTTTTAAGTGCTTCTCTTAATAGACATATTATATGTATCTTTTTAACTTTCCCAATTACTGTCCCTTTGCTGCTGAAAATGTGAATTTCCCCATTGTGGAATCAATAAAGGATTATCTTATTAAACATTTTAGATAAAAAAAAAATAATTTCTCACATGAGTGGATAAACGAAGCATTCATCTAATACAAATTATTTTACAAACATGTTAAACTAATAAAATGCTGACACAGATGCATATCCGTTACTTTCTACATGTGCCAACCAGATGGGCTGCAAGTACCACATTACTATAATATACTATATATATATATAATATATATATATATTAATCTGAAGGCCACTAAAAAAACTAACTCATCAGTGGCCTTAAACTGCAAAGCTGTGTGGAATTTTGTTGGCATAGTGATTTTTTTTCACATTTTTATGTTGTGGTTACTTAACAGCAACGTATTTTTTTTTTCATTTGTGCCAAATTAGTCACTTTATATTTAAGTCAAAATTGTGTTAGTAATTAAATTCTCGTGGTCCTGGGTATGTTATATTGTACTGATATTTCTGACATTTTGTTAATATATACACTTTGGATGCGGCACGGTGGCTTAGTGGTTAGCACGTTCACCTCTCAGCACTAGGTATTTCCGGTTCGAATCCCCATCTGGGTGTAGTTTCCATGTTCTCCGTGTCCGTGTGGGTTTCCTCCGGGTTCTCCGGTTTCCTCCCACAGTCCAAAAACATGGATTAAGTCAATTGAATTCTCAAAAAAAAAATTGCCCCATATAGAGTGTGTATGTGTGAGTGAGTGTGTGCCCAGCGATGGATTGGCGCCCTGTCCTGGGTCTATCTGCCCAGCGCCCGAGATGTTCTCCCCTGGATGGGCATAAGGAACCCCACCGCGACCCTAATAGAGGATAAAGCGGGAGAAAATGAATGAATGAATATATATATATATATATATATATATATATATATATATATATATATGTATATATGTATATATGTATGTTTATATATATATATATATATATATATATATATATATATATATATATATATATATATATATATATATATATATATATGTAAACTTGTTGCTTTTCGTTCTCAATAGTGTCATCTTGTGGTAAAATCCTGTAACTGCAAGTCCAGTACTAAGTAGATGATTTTCTGTAATATTGTAAAATAATTCATTCATATACATATTTTTGCAAGATTTTGTTTCATTGTAATTGTCCGTTGCAATTACATTCATTAAGTAAGTACCTCTAATTAAATAAATTTTTTAAAAAAGTATTAATTCAGATTAACGCATTTTAGTGCCATCTGGTGAGCAAATACAAGAACTGCATCATAAACTCTGTCGCAGTCTGGCAAATATGGCATCTCGAACTGGAAATATTTGCATTCACTATACAATATTTTAATAAAACAATACAAAATAACCAATAAGGCTTTTTATTATTATTTTTTTTTTATCTTGAGTTGCCACACTTCGGCCACCTAATCTACTTTTTTTTTAAAAATCTAAGTTTTTAATTAATTAATTATTATTTAATTAATTAATTTATTATTATTATTATTATTATTATTATTATTATTATTATTATTATTATTAATCAAGGTAAAACCTCTTGTGAATGAAATAAAAATTAAATGGTTGATCTTTTGTTCTTTAATGCATTATTAAAATTAATTAATTTTTAGATCGGGCTTAATGGTTAGCATGTTTTCCAGGTTTCCAGGTTTGAATCCCAATCTGTGTGGAGTTTCCATGTTCTCCCCGTGTCTGCAATCAGTTCCTCCAGGTTCTCTGGATGCTCTAATGCGCTAAATTGCCCCATATAGAGTGTGTGTTTATGTGTGTGTGTTTGTGTGTGTGTGTGTGTGTACCCAGTGATAGATTGGTGTCCTGTGCTGAGTGTATCAGCCCAATACCAGAAACATTCTCCCCTTGATTGACATGAGAACCCCCCCCAAACTATAGTAGGGGATTAAGCAGAAGCAAACCCCCCACCACAAACAATTGATTAACCAAAACTATATCAAACTGGGGTCACAAATTTGTAATTGTCTGAATTGTCATTACATACAACATCATGGTCATACTTTATTTAAACTGAGAACCTGCTGTTTCTAAAGGAATCGTTGCTGTTGGTGGTTTTGAACTTTTTTATTTATTCATTATGAATAAGGGGGGTCCCCATGCCCATCCAGGGGAGAACATTTCAGGCACTGGGCAGACACACCCAGCAAACACCAATCCGTCAATGGGCACAGTCATTCACACAGATACACACATGCAAACACACTATATGGGGCAATTTTGAGCATTGAATTTTACCTTTACCTCCCACAGTCCAAAAACATGGATCAAGTCAACTGAATTCTCCAAATTGCCCCATATAGGGTGTGTCTGTGTGAGTAAGTGTGCCCAGCGATAGTTTTGCACCCTGTCCTGTATCTGCCCTGCGCCCGAAACGTTCTCCCCTGGATGGGCATGGGGAACCCCCCCCCCTCACCCTAAAAGAGGATGATGTGGAGATAATGGATGGATGGATTAATTTTACCTTGAATCCATGTTTTGAATCCGGAGGAAACCCATGCGGACACTGGGAGAACATGGAAACTCCACCCAGTCTGGGTTTCGAACCTGGACGCTGAGAGGAGAACATGCAAACCACTAAACCAACGTGCCGCACTTACTATTTATTCATTCATTCATTATCTCCCGCTTTATCCTCTACTAGGGTCGCGGTGGGGTTCCCCATGCCCATCCAGGGGAGAACATCTCGGGCGCTGGGCAGACACACCCAGGACAGGGCGCCAATCCATCGCTGGGCACGCACTCACTCACATACACACTCTATATGGGGCAATTTGGAGAATTCAATTGATTTGATCCATGTTTTTGGACTGTGGGAGGAAACCGGAGAACCCGGAGGAAACCCACGCAGGCTTACTATTTACTATTTACTACTTACTATTTATTATTATCAATATTTTACCGAAGTGCAATATGCATATGCTTTTAAAACAAGGGGAACAATTCGCAACTTTATGCCATAATTTAGATTTTGGTTGTAATTCTTTTCTGGGTTATTTATTTGGAGGAAGCGCGTACCTGTAAACCTGCACGCGTCAAACATTCATTCATTCATTATCCCCCGCTTTATCCTCTATTAGGGTCGTGGTTCCCCATGCCCATCCAGGGGAGAACATCTCGGGCGCTGGGCAGATACACCCAGGACAGGGCGCCAATCCATCGCTGGGCACACACTCACTCACACAGACACACTCTATATGGGTCAATTTTGAGAATTTAATTAACTTGATCCATGTCTTTTGGACTGTGGGAGAAAACCGGAGAACCCGGAGGAAACCCAGGCAGACACGGCTTACTATTTATTATCATCAATATTTTACCGAAGTGCAATATGCATATGCTTTTAAAACAAGGGGAACAATTCACAACTTTATGCCATGATTTCGATTTTGTTTTTAATTCTTTAAATTATTTTTTATTTATTTGGAGGAAGCGCGTACCTGTAAACCTGCACACTTCAAACATTCATTCATTCATTATCTCCCGCTTTATCCTCTATTAGGGTCGTGGTGGGGTTCCCCATGCCCATCCAGGGGAGAACATCTCTTGTGCTGGGCAGATAGACCCAGGATAGGGCGCCAGTCCATCGCTGGGCACGCACTCACTCACACAGACACACTCTATATGGGGCAATTTGAAGAATTCAATTGACTTAATCCATGTTTTTGGACTGTGGGAGGAAACCGGAGAACCCGGAGGAAACCCAGGCAGACACGGCTTACTATTTACTATCATCAATATTTTACCGAAGTGCAACATGCATATGCTTTTAAAACAAGGGGAACAATTCACAACTTTATGCCATAATTTAGATTTTGGTTGTAATTCTTTTCTGGGTTATTTATTTGGAGGAAGCGCGTACCTGTAAACCTGCACGCGTCAAACATTCATTCATTCATTATCCCCCGCTTTATCCTCTATTAGGGTCGTGGTTCCCCATGCACATCCAGGGGAGAACATCTCGGGCGCTGGGCAGATAGACCCAGGATAGGGCGCCAGTCCATCGCTGGGCACGCACTCACTCACACAGACACACTCTATATGGGGCAATTTGAAGAATTCAATTGACTTGATCCATGTTTTTGGACTGTGGGAGGAAACCGGAGAACCCGGAGGAAACCCAGGCAGACACGGCTTACTATTTATTATCATCAATATTTTACCGAAGTGCAATATGCATATGCTTTTAAAACAAGGGGAACGATTCACAACTTTATGCCATAATTTCGGCATAATTCGGCATAATTTCATAATTTTTGTTTTTAATTCTTTAAATTATTTTTTATTTATTTGGAGGAAGCGCGTACCTGTAAACCTGCACGCTTCAAACATCCATTCATTCATTATCTCCCACTTTATCTTCTATTAGGGTCGCGGTGGGGTTCCCCATGCCCATCCAGGGGAGAACATTTCGGCACTGGACAGATACGCCCAGGACAGGGCGCTGGGCACACACTCACTCACACAGACACACTCTATATGGGGCAATTTTGAGAAGTCAATTGACTTGTGGGAGGAAACCGGAGAACCCGGAGGAAACCTAGGCAGACATTACTATTTATTATCATCAATATTTTACCGAAGTGCAATATGCATATTAAACAAGGGGAACAATTCACAACTTTATGCCATAATTTAGATTTTGTTTTTAATTCTTTAAATTATTTTTTATTTATTTGGAGGAAGCGCGTACCTGTAAACCTGCACGCTTCAAACATCCATCACTAAATACCTCTACTGCGTCCCCCGTGGCCCCGCCCATTTCGTCATCATTTCTCTGCTAAGATTGGGCGGAATCCTACGCTGTCACCTAAAGCCCGACCACCCATTGGACGATTTGACCGTCCGTCACATTCTGCAACGTTATTGAACGTTTCCTCAGCACGGTGACGTGCCTAGTGTTAAGACAGGGAAGGGACGGACTCTGCCGCTGAAGCCGGCACGTAGTTTCATTCTCCTCGTTCCGTTACTTCACGTTCTCGCCGGGACGAAAATGGCTCAGCCCGATAACAAGAAGTTTTTCGAGAACCTTTCCGGCGCCGGGAAAGCCATCGCGGTTCTGACCAGCGGAGGAGATGCTCAAGGTACCGTGACTCGCGGCGCGTTCCAATTCGCGTTATAGTCCCCTACATCGGCACACTTCGCAGGCCGGCAAATGCCCGTGGAGTTCGGGATCTGCTAGCGCACTCGAATCGTCTCGGGGGCTGCTTTTGACATCCGTCCGATCTGTGGTGACATTGGGTCCAAGCCTGTAGAGGACGTTTAAAGCGCTATACATTATAATGACAAATCGAATTTAGTTTATTACACGATCGAGCACGTGACGCTCTGATGGGATGGCGGGGCTGATGAGCCGCAGTGGCGTAAAAATGCTCTTTTTTGGGGTGACAGCTCAGCTATGTGTGCAGCCGGATAACGTTAAGTAAACATTACATGCAAATGAAGCTAAGATTAAGACAGTAGTACATATTTATTTATATATATATATATATATATATATATATATATATATATATATATATATATATATATATATATGTAAAAATATGTAAAAATGCTCTTTTTTGGGGTGACAGCTCAGCTATGTGTGCAGCCGGATAACGTTAAGTAAACATTACACGCAAATGAAGCTAAGATTAAGACAGTAGTACATATTTATTTATATATATATATATATATGTAAAAATATGTAAAAATGCTCTTTTTTTTGGGGTGACAGCTCAGCTATGTGTGCATCCGGATAACGTTAGGAAAACATTACACGCAAATGAAGCTAAGATTAGGATAGTAGTACATATTTATATATATATATATATATATATATATATATATATATATATATATATATAAATATGTATATGATAGATAGATAGATAGATAGATAGATAGATAGATAGATAGTCCCATGCATCCCTTGGCATCCATGGCTCTGCTGACGAATACTGGATGGAACCTGACAAGGCGGTCCAGCAGGACGCCCCCTAATGGACTCACATATAGTTTTCCAGTTGTTAGTTTTTCCATTTGTTTAATATCTCTACATAGCTGTCCTACACTGTTGTTGCTGCTGGCCGCTCAAGGAGGACGAGTCCCTCCACTGAGTCTTGGTCCTCCCAAGGTTTCTTCCTTAAATAACAACATAACGGAGTTTTTTCTTGCCACTGTCGCTTCGGCTTGCTCTTTGGGGGTCTAAAGGCTTTTCGTTCTGTAAAGCTGCTTTGTGACAAAGTACTGTTGTAAAAAGCGCTATAGAAATAAATTACTTGAACTTGAACTTGCAGTCCAGTGCAGTGCAGAGTCGTGATCAACCCCCCAAAGCACGGTACTGTACCGATCAGCATACTATACGAACAACTGGGGACTGCGGATCGTTATGGCAACACATACTTGTACACTGCATCGTCTGGCGATGTTATTATAAAGACGTCAGCGTTTGGTGTGTAGGTGCACAAATTGATGTGTGCCGGCATTTTCGACTCCCCCCCCCCTCGCGTTCCACACACTCCATACTAATCAAACAAACCCGGAACGCGATTAAGAAGCGTGTTTTGTAAACTCGATATGCTTCATGACGCTTCTCTGTGACTTCTGTTGAGCAGTGACGTCACTGAGAGATGCCCGCAGTTTCCCGTTCGGTTTGGTCTACGTGCCGGCCGGCAGTCACCTATTCGGCGGGTTGGGTTGCCAGATTGTTCTGCTAGTAAAGCGGTTTCGGAGATTCTTAATCAGCGGCGCCACACGTAACGCTTCATACATGACGTCAGTTATTTTTAGGAGAAAGTATATATTCATTCATTCATTCATTCATTATCTCCCGCTTTATCCTCCATTAGGGTCGCGGTGGGGTTCCCCATGCCCATCCAGGGGAGAACGTCTACTATATGTACTATAGTACCTATAGTAACTCTTTTGTTTTAAAGTAGAATAATACCAAATTACAAATACCTGGCCTTTCGCCGTCCTGCCTCTGCCTCTGTACATGTATTATTTCGCTTAACTGTAAACCGAAACATCTGTAAGTTCTCTAGGGCATTAATTAAACCGATGCTCATGATGTGCTGACATTTGATGCTCGCATGGGCTTTTGAAGTCTACAGTGGGATAGACAGGCTCTTTTTATTAAGCCCTAATTGAAAATAGGCATTTAGGGATGAGGTAGGGAGGTGGAGGGATGGGGAGGTTATGGGCTGCCTGGTCACCTTGCCTTTACCGGGACCTGGTCACATAGTTCAAGGAGCAGAATAGTACAGGTTCTTCATGATGGATGATTCAGAGCTAATTTTAAAAGCAGACAATAACGTAATAAAAAAACAGTCAAGATTTACAATAAAATGCAGATGTAGTAAGTGGCTGCTTGATAAATCCATTGATAAGCGTCAATTTGTATTATAACACCATCGAATGCTGTTTTCCAATTGGACGTATTGATAAGATACGATATATGGGGAAGTTCTCCCCTGTCTCGGGCGCTGGGCAGACACACCCAGGACAGGGCGCCAATCCATCGCTGGGTACACACTCACACACACTCTATATGGGGCAATTTGAGAACTCATTTGACTCGATCCATGTTTTTGGACTGTGGGAGGAAACCGGAGAACCCGGAGGAAACCCACGTGGACACGGGGAGAACATGGAAACTCCACCCAGATGGGGATTCGAACCGGGAATCCCTAGCGCATTAATTAAACCGATGCTCATGATGTGCTGACATTTGATGCTCGCATGGGCTTTTGAAGTCTACAGTGGGATAGACAGGCGCTTTTTATTAAGCCCTTATTGAAAATAGGCATTTAGGGATGAGGTGGGAGGTGGAGGGATGGGGAGGTTATGGGCTGCCTGGTCACCTTGCCTTTACCGGGACCTGGTCACATAGTTCAAGGAGCAGAATAGTACAGGTTCTTCGTGATGGATGATTCAGAGCTAATTTTAAAAAGCAGACAATAACGTAATAAAAATAACAGTCAAGGTTTACAATAAAATGCAGATGTAGTAAGAGGCTGCTTGATATATCCATTGCTAAGCGTCAATTTGTATAAGATGCCCATCCAGGGGAGAATGTCTCGGGCGCTGGGCAGACACACCCAGGACAGGGCGCCAATCCATCGCTGGGTACACACTCACACACTCAAACACACACTATATGGGGCAATTTGAGAACTCAATTGACTCGATCCATGTTTTTGGACTGTGGGAGGAAAACGGAGAACCCGGAGGAAACCCACGCGGACACGGGGAGAACATGGAAACTCCACCCAGATGTGGATTCGAACCGGGAATCCCTAGTGCTGAGAGGAAAACATGCTAAGGAGAAAGTATATATTATTATAAAAACGGAAAACGTAGTGGTGGTTAAACATCCCAATCTGGCAACGCAGGCCGGGGAAACGCTGTCACGTTCGTTTTTTTTTTTTTTTTTTTTAAATAATGGATACGCGGTGATAAAACACTAAAAAACAACACTCCCATTTCCGCCTTACTAATCAAAGGAAGCATAAACTTCTTAGTCATCCGTCTTCCATGATGAAGCAACAAGAAATAAAAAGGTCACTGCCATTCAATAAGCAGTTCTCTCTAATGCATGGTGCACAGAGATCCTCATGACGTCACTGACATACTGCTGAGCAAGCTTAATGGGATGTATACTGTTTTGAAAGTCAAGTAAATAATATAACTTACAATAACAGTAATTCGTTGTTATTTCATTAATTAATTCATTAATTCATTCCATTCATTATCTTCTGCTTAATCCTCTACTAGGGCCGGGGGGTGTGGGGGGTTCTATGTATTCATTTGGTCATTTATTGGACGCTTTTATCCAAAGCGACTTACAAGGTGAGCACAGGGTTAATCACAACATCCCTGGAGCAATGAGGGTTAAGGGTCTTGCTCAAGGACCCACATTGGTAACTTCAGTGGACCTGGGATTTGAACCCCCAACCTTCAGTGGGATTGAGAGCCCAACACCCTGACCACTGAGCTACCACACCCCACTATGTAACTTTGTGTTCTGACCCCAACACAGTTGATGTACTTGTAAGTCGCTTTGGATAAATGTGTCGGCCAAATGACCAAACGGAGCTGTTGATTTTCATCCATCCATTATCTTCCGCTTTATCCTCTATTAGGGTCGTGGGGGCTTCCCCATGCCCATCCAGGGGAGAACGTTTCGGGCGCTGGGCAGATACACCCAGGACAGGGCACTGGGCACACACTCACACAAACTCTATATGGGGCAATTTGGAGAACTCAATTGACGTGATCCATGTTTTTGGACTGTGGGAGGAAACCGGAGAACCCGGAGGAAACCCACGTGGACATGGGGAGAACATGGAAACTCCACCCAGATGGGGATTAGAACCGGGAATCCCTAGCACGGAGAGGCGAACGTGCTGAACACTAAGCCACCGTGCCACCCGCAAACATATAACATATTGAGCAATTCAGAGCATTCAGTTTACTATGAAATTCATGTTTTTGGACTGTGGGAGGAAACCGGAGAACCTGGAGGAACCCCACGTGGACACGGGGAGAACATGGAAACTCCACCCAGATCGGTATTGAACCTGAATCCCCAGTGCTGAGAGGCGAACGTGCTAAACACTAAGCCACCGGGCCACCCAGGTGTATAAGCATGTTTATTTGAAGTGATGTCTTTGTCTTTACCACACTTGTACAGGCCTTGTATTATAATCCAGTTGATGGGATGTGATGGTGCATGTAAACTTCACCTGAGTTTGCAGTGCACTGTTTAATATTACTACCCATATCATACTTTTCAGGGTGCTTGCCCATGCATGCAACAATTAAGCCCTGTTCAAACCCAATGACATCACTGTGAACAGAACCTTACCCATCCTGTTTTTTACTTAAGCAGATCAGAATCAGAATCAGAATATCTTTATTGTCATTATACCAGGTATAACGAAATTAAGGTGCCATACTTTCGGTGTCACATACATAAATTTTAAACAGATAAAGATTTTTTGGACTGTGGGAGTTTTAAGAGAGTACACCCGGATAATTTTTACAATTTACAAGAAAAAAAATTGAAAGAAAGAAGAATCTTATTTACAATAGTGGTGTAAGAATGTATAACTTTGTTTTTGAATTGTTTTTATATTTATAATTGCACGTTTTTTGAAGTGATATTTTTTTTTTTTTTTTATTGCACGTTCAAAATTTCCACCAAAAATTGCACATTCAATAGTGAATTTTGACTGTAAAAAAAAAAAATTTTTGAGTTTGCAGTGCACCATTTAGTGTTTCGTACAGCGGTTGGGTAAAACTATTTCTGAGCCGGTTTGTTTTTTTGTTTTTATTGCTCTGTAGCGTCGACCTGATGGTAGCAGCTCTAGGAGATGGTGACCGGGGTGAGAATTGTCTGTAATAATTTTGTGAGCTCTCTGCAGACAACGAGAACTGCAGATCCTCGAAAGACAACCACATTATTTTATAACTGTTGGCTGATTTATGGACCAACCATTAAAAAAACAAAAAAACAAAAAAAAAAAAAAAAACATTAAAAAACATAAAAAAAAAAAACATTAAAAAAAAAAACTCTCGAATACGGAGTATGCCTCATCTGTTGCTGTGCACACTGTCTGGTCCCTAATTCATTGCATAATAGACAAAAGCAATGGCCCCTGTTATTTATATTTGGTCATTTAACAGAAACTTTTATCCAAAGCGACTTAAAATATCTCAATTTGGTTAGAATCAGATTACAGGGTTGATACAGCATCCCTGGAGCAATGAGGATGAAGGGTCTTGCTCAAGAACCCACATTGGTAACTTCAGTGGACCTGGGATTTGAACCCCCAACCTTCAGAATGACAGCTCAACACCCTAACCACTGAGCTACCACACCCTAATTAAAATGATTTAATGTTACATGTTGTTAAAGTGGATAATTTGTATATACTGCTGTATATACCAGGCAAAATTTTGGACCCACCCCTTTCTTTCCTTCACTTTTATATAGATAGACTTTTGTAGTTTTACAATTACAGACTGGTAATAATGCACCAACCAAATGATACCTGCTCTGTGGTGGTACGATTGGGGTCCTGACCATTAGAGAACAGAATAAAGGGGACGTACACAGTATGTACTGTAGAACACAAACAGATGGACTACAGTTTGGAATTGTAGAACTACAAAGTCCATCATTATAGCAAGTGGAACTGAGAACATGGACAATAAGCGAAGCAAAAAGGTGGTGTGGGTAAGATTTTGACTGAAACTGAATATACAGTTATTCCACAATGTACTATTATAAAAAAAAAATAAATAAATAAAAATAAAAAAATAAAATTTTCACTATATTTCCCTATGTTTATATAAAGTGCAGAAATATGATTTTATGCTTAGGAAAACACTGGCGCCTTTTCCTGGGTGTATTTGCTCAGCACCTGAAACGAATCTCCCCTGAATGGGCATGGGGAGAACGTGACCCTAGTAGAGGATTAAGTGGGAGATAATAAATTAATGAATATAATTTTAATTTACAACAACAATGGCCGTATATTATTTTGTCTCTATTTCACTGATGTTGCATTCAGTTATTAATTTATTCATTATCTTCGCTTAATCCTCTACAATGGTTGTGGGGTGGGTCCCCCATTCAACGTTTCAGGCGCTGGGCAGATACACCCAGGACAGGGCACCAATCTATCACTGGGCACACACTCACTCACACACACAAAAACACTATATGTGGCAATTTAGAGTATTCAATTGACCTTGAATCCATGTTTTTGGACTGCGGAAGGAAACCGGAGAACCCGGAGGAAACCCACACAGACACGAGAAGAACATGGAAACTCCACCCAGATTGGGATTCGAACCTGGATCCCTAGCGCTGAGAGGCAAATGTGCTAACCACCAAGCCCTGATGTGGCAGGTGCAACTATAGTACCTATAGTAACTCTTTTGTTTTAAAGTAGAATAATACCAAATTACAAATACCTGGCCTTTCCCCGTCCTGCCTCTGCCTCTGTACATGTATTATTTCGCTTAACTGTAAACCGAAACATCTGTAAGTTCTCTAGGGCATTAATTAAACCGATGCTCATGATGTGCTGACATTTGATGCTCGCATGGGCTTTTGAAGTCTATAGTGGGATAGACAGGCTCTTTTTATTAAGCCCTAATTGAAAATAGGCATTTAGGGATGAGGTGGGAGGTGGAGGGATGGGGAGGTTATGGGCTGCCTGGTCACCTTGCCTTTACCGGGACCTGGTCACATAGTTCAAGGACCAGAATAGTACAGGTTCTTCGTGATGGATGATTCACAGCTAATTTAAAAAGCAGACAATAACAAAATAAAATGAACAGTCAAGATTTACAATAAAATGCAGATGTAGTAAGAGGCTGCTTGATAAATCCATTGCTATGCTCAGTTTGTAATATAACACCATCGAATGCTGTTTTCCAATTGGACGTATTGATAAGATGTCCCCTATCATCCAGTGTCCTCACCCCGCTGCTTGGTTTCCATGCCTCTTGGTTTCCTTTTAGAGGAAGGGGGCAGAACCAAGGGGCAGAGTTTGGTATGTTGGTGTTATTTTTAGCTCTGTAATCAGAACTCTCTCAGACAAACAGACAATTAGCATTCATTCATTCATTATCTCCCGCTTTATCCTCTATTAGGGTCGCGTTGGGGTTCCCCATGCCCATCCAGGGGAGAACGTCTAGGGCGCTGGGCAGATACACCCAGGACAGGGCGCCAATCCATCTCTGGGCACGCACTCACTCACACAGAAACACTCTATATGGGGCAATTTGGAGAATTCAATTGACTTGATCCATGTTTTTGGACTGTGGGAGGAAACCGGAGAAGCCGGAGGAAACCCACGCAGACACGGGGAGAACATGGAAACTCCACCCAGATGGGGATTCGAACCGGGAATCCCTAGCGCTGAGAGGAGAACGTGCTAACCACTAAACCACCGTGCCGCCAGACAATTAGCTATTAGATGAAATCAAGACAGGCAAACAGATTGGAGCACGCAACCCAGAAACCAGCTATAAGAAATGTGTCTCGCCATATACAGTATGTCCAAAACAGGACATGGCCATAGAACCCACCAGGTCACCATCTCTAGCTGCCTTATCGGATACACCAGACTCACCCATGCTCACCTAATAAAGAGGGAACCACCACCCTCCTGTGAAACCTGGCCAAACCCCTAACAATGAAACACATACTAACACAATGTTCCAAATATATACAACTTTGACACTTTTTAAGACCACCAATTGACACCGAAACCTAAAAACATCAAAAAACTCTGACGTAGAGTTTTTTTTTTAAAGATCATTGGGCTGAAACCCTAAATATAGACACTTGATTAAAGCCAAAACCACAACTGCCCTGCCTCGTACATAACCTGATGATAACCTGTGTATAATAAATGAATAAATCAAGACATATCCATCCATGCATTATCTTCCGCTTTATCCTACACTAGGGTCACGGGGGGGTTCCCCATGCCCATCCAGGGGAGAACGTTTCAGGCGCTGGGCAGATACACCCAGGACAGGGCGCCAATCTATCGCTGCAATCAAGACATGTGTTAAATAGAAAAAATACACACTTACATATATTATATTATATAGTGTGTAATCATTCGTCTTATTCTAGGGTCGTAGGTTGGAGAACATTTTGGGCACTGGGCAGGACACCCAGGACAGGGTGCCAATCCATTGCTGGACCCACACACACACACACACACACACACACATACACACATTATATGGGGCATTTCAGAGCAGCCAATTTACCTTCATTTCATGTTTTTGAAAATACCCCAAAAATGAGTGATCAATTTTGCCTACAGTGCTCACACACATAGAGGAATTGGTCCTCCACATTTAACCAGTGAAACACACACACATATATACACACACACTGGGTGAAGTGAGCACACGTGCCCGGAGTGGTGGGCAGCCCTGTATACCGGGCCTGGGGAGCAATTGGAGTTAGGTGCATTGCCCAAGGGCACGTCAGCCATAGTACTTGGTGGGGCCGGGAATCGAAGCGGGGACCTTCAGTTTGCAAAGCGGACTTCCTAACCACAAACCTACGACTGCCCAGAACATGAAAACTCCACCCAAATTAGAATTCGAACCTGGTTCCCCAGGTTCGCTGAGAGATAAACCATTGGCTAATCAATATGCCACCACGTCTTCACTTCAAATCCATCCATCCATCATCTTCCGCTTTATCCTCTACTAGGGTCACGGTGGGGTTTCCCATGCCCATCCAGGGGAGAATGTTTCGGGCGCTGGGAAGGTACACCCAGGACAGGGTGCCAATCTATCACTGGGCACACACTCACTCACACAGACACACTCTATGTGGGAAAATTTGGAGAACTCCGTTGACTTGATCCATGTTTTTGGACTGTGGGAGGAAACCGGGGAACCCGGAGGAAACCCACGTGGACACAGGGAGAACATGGAAACTTCACCCAGATTGGGATTCGCACAGGGAATCCCTAGTGCTGAGAGGAGAACGTGCTGACCACTAAACCGCCCTTTCACTTCAAATCATTAACAGAAAATATTTTAAAATCCATAATTTATATATATTTTTAGAAGAACCAAATATTTAAGGATTACATTACATTGTTTATTTGCAGATGTTTTTACTAAAGTGACCTACAAGTTGATGTTTTATGTTTACATCACTGCAGTTCTCAAACAGAGTGCTATGTAACATTTTATTCTGCCGTGCAATGTAGTAAAAGGATTTACAATATGTATTCATTCCAATTTAATGGCATTCCAAAGATATAGAGATCTCAGGCCAATGTAAACTAAGATTTTATCTATGTATTCAATTTGTCTTTATGTTTTTAGTGGAACTGGAATCCAGACATCACCGACCTTTTACAATCTGAACCTTTGCATATTAACTAGGACCCGCTTTCAGAACGAGAAAGGAGCTCAAAGGAGAGTGAATAGCAGCGGATTAGAATGTCTTACCAAATAAGGCCATAAAAGAAGAGAGAGAGAGAGAGAGAGAGAGAGAGAGAGAGAGAGAGAGAGAGAGAGAGAGAGAGAGAGAGAGAGAGAGAGAGAGAGAGAGAGAGAGAGAGAGAGAGAGAGAGAGAGAGAGGAGAAGTTAGGTCAAGAACAAAGACAATAATGTTTATTGGTATTTTATTTTAGTATGTCAGTCATGTTTTTGTTCAAGTTTTATATCTATCATTACAATTTGGTCATAATTTATCCATCCATCCATTATCTTACGCTTCATCCTCTATTAGGGTCATGGGGGGGTTCCCCATGCCCATCCCAGGGGAGAACGTTTCGGGCGCTGGGCAGATACACCCAGGACAGGACGCCAATTTATCGCTGGGCACACACTCACTCACACAGACACACTCTTAACGTGCTAACCACTAAGCCACCGTGCCGCCCGTCATAATTTATATGTTTGTCAAATGTAACTTCAGGCTAAAAGTGTTGTGTGGAAAGACACTATTCTTGCTGTGTGGAAAAGAAGTGTACGTGTCTAAGGGCAGATCACAGCCGAGCTGCACTGTGTAGTTTTTTCATGACCAGAGGATTAAAAGCTCTGGACGCTATAACAGCTTTCACAGCGCTTGGCCTGACAATACACACACACACACACACACACACACACACACACACACACACATCATACATACATACATACATACGCACACACATACATAGATATACATACAGTACATATATATATATATGTATATATGTATATGTATATATATATATATATATATATATATATGTATATATATGTATATATATATATATATATATATATATATATATATATATATATATATATGTATATATATATATATTCATTCATATATACTCTTATCACTATATAATATATTAACAGAAAACTGTATTTGTATGTATATTTCATTCATTCATTATCTCCCGCTTTATCCTCTATTAGGGTCGCGGTGGGGTTCCCCATGCCCATCCAGGGGAGAAAGTCTCGGGCGCTGGGCAGATAGACCCAGGACAGGGCACCAATCCATCGCTGGGCACACACTCACTCACACAGACACACTTTATATTGGGCAATTTTGAGAATTATATATATATATATATATATATATATATATATATATATAAACTGTATATATATATATATATATGTGTATGTATGTATGTGTGTGCGTAATGTCCAACGGCCTCAGGGCAAGCGCTGTGAAAGCTGTTATATACATACAGTGTTTTATATATTCTACTTGGAACCAAAAATGGTTCCAACATGTCATAGATGTTTAAGATGATGTTTAAGAAAAATAATGAAATAATAAAATAGATCAACCTAAAATGTTGAGAAACAAAATAAACAGTGGGCGGCACGATGGCTTAGTGATTAGCACGTTCACCTCTCAGTGCTAGGGATTCCCGGTTCGAATCCCAATTTGGGTGGAGTTTCCATGTTCTGCCCGTGTCCGCGTGGGTTTCCTCCCACTGTCCAAAAACATGGATGAAGTCAATTGAGTTCTCCAAATTGCCCCATATATAGTGTGTCTGTGTGAGTGAGTGTGTGTCCAGTGATAGATTGGCGCCCTGTCTTGGGTGTATCTGCCCAGCACCCGAGACGTTCTCCTCTGGATGGGCATGGGGAATCCCCCCCCCATGACCCTAATATAGGATAAAGTGGAAGATAATGGATGGATGAAAATAAACAGCTCTGTTTGGTCATTTGGCCGACACATTTATCCAAAGCGACTTACAAGTACATCAACTCTGTTGGGGTCAGAACACAAAATTACATAGAGCCCTTACAAATATCCCAACTTGATGGTTGGCCAGAACACAGGGTTGATACGGCATCCCTGGAACAATGAGGGGTAAGGGTCTTGCTCAAGAACCCACATAAATAACTTAATTGAACCTTGGATTTGAACCCACAACCTTCAGATTGATAGCTCCACACTCTAACCACGGAGCTACCACACCCTCTGCCAACCAAAACTCTTAGTTTTAGTTTGATGTAACTGTGGGAAATGTTGCTTCTCAGTTGCATTATATGTTGCAATTGTGGAAACAAGGCTGAAATAATCTCTTCTCATTATCTTCCGCTTAATCCTATACCAGGGACATGTTGAGGGGTTGGTGGGGGCAAGTTCCCCACGCCCATCTAGGGGAAAATGTTTCGGACGCTGGGCAGATACACCCAGGACAGGGCGCCAATCCAATGCTGCGCACACACACTTACACAGACACACTATATTTAGTGCAGCAAGTTCATCTTGAATCCATGTTTTTGGACTGTGGGTTGAAACCGGAGAACCCAGAGGAAACCCACATGGATGCAGGGAAAACATGGAGACTCCAGCCAGATTCCCAGATTGGGATTCGAACCTGGATCCACAGCGCTGAGAGAAATATATAAATATATTATATATAAATATTTATAATTTCTTTATTAGTATTATTAACCTTTGTTGTTTTCTGTGTGACAGGAATGAACGCAGCAGTGCGAGCTGTTGTGCGAATGGGAATCTATGTCGGAGCCAAGGTCTACTTCATTCATGAGGTAAGCTGTTTATTCATCCATCGATTATCTTCCGCTTTATCCTCTATTAGGGTCGCGGGGGGGTTCCCCATGCCCATCCAGGGGAGAACGTTTCAGGTGCTGGGCAGATACACCCAGGACAGGGCGCCAATCCATCGCTGGGCACACACTCACTCACACAGACACACTCTATATGGGGCAATTTGGAGAACTCAATTGACTTGATCCTTGTTTTTGGACTGTGGGAGGAAACCGGAGAACCTGGAGGAAACCCATGCGGACACGGGGAGAACATGGAAACTCCACCCAGATTGGGATTCAAACCTGGATCCCCAGCGCTGAGAAGCGAACGTGCTAACCACTACACTTTATCCTCCACTAGGGTCGCAGGCGGTTGGCATTGGTGGCTTAGTGGTTAGCATGTTCTCCTCTCAGCACTAGGGATTCCCGGTTCGAATCCCAATCTGGGTGGAGTTTCCATGTTCTCCCCGTGTCCGCATGGGTTTCCTCCGGGTTCTCCGGTTTCCTCCCACAGTCCAAAAACAAGGATCAAAGTCAATGGAATTCTCAAAATTGCCCCATATAGAGTGTGTTTGTTTGTGTGTGTGTGTGTGTGTGTGTGTGTGTGTGTGTGTGTGTGTGCCCTGCGATAGATTGGCGCCCTGTCTTGGGTGTATCTGCCCAGCACCCGAAACGTTCTCCCCTGGATGGGCATTGGGAACCCCCCACGAAACTAGTAGAGGAAAAGCAGAAGATAATTGATGGATAAGGTGGGAAGGTTCACCCAGATACACCCAGGACAGGGGTACACACACTCTATATGGGGCAATTTGGAGAATTCAGTTGACCTTGATCCATATTTTTGGACTGTGGCAGGAAACCAGAGAACCCGAACGTGCTAACCACTACACGGCCCATGCATCTGTATTAATTATGCAAAAAAAGGAAGAGAACATTGTGTAATAGCCTGTCAACACACGTGCTGGCAACTGACATGCAGCGCTGCTGAGTGTGTACAGTATAACCGGTTCTGAATGTTGTGTATGGCATCATTCCCAGCATTTACTGTTCGGATCATTGAAGTTCAAACCTTTCACTTTATTAAAGTAAACATGTGCTGAATAAGACTTTAATTCTCTATGGGCCAGCATTGTGGCTTAGTAGTTGGCATGTTCGCCTCTCAGCGCTGGGGATTCAGGTTCGAATCCCAATCTGGGTGGAGTGTTCATGTTCTCCCCGTGTCCACATGGGTTTCAAAAACATGGATTCAAGCTAAATCAAATGCCCCATATAATGTGTGTTTGTGTTTGAGTGTGCCCAGTGATAGATTGGCACCCTATCCTGGGTGTATCTGCCCAGCGCCCGAAATGTTCTCTCCTGAATGGGCATAGGGAACCCCCCCCGAGACCCTAGTAGAGAATTAAGTGGAAAATAATGAACGAATGAATAACATTCTGTCCGGAGTTTTCATGTTCTCCCAAAGTCTTCTACCTCCAGCATCTTTTGTGTCCTCCCACAGTTCAAATACATTGAAATAAGTGAACTAAAGATGATCAGAATCAGTTTTATTTTTGCCAAGTATGTTACACACACAAGGAATTTGGTTCCGGCATGATGGTGTCTCTCTTGTAAAATTACAATTTACTGTATTTACAATTTGGGGCGGCACGGTGGCTTAGTGGTTAGCATGTTCTCCTCTCAGCGCTAGGGATTCCCAGTTCGAATACCCATCTGGGTGAAGTTTCCATGTTCTCCCCGTGTCCGCGTGGGTCTCCGGTTTCCTCCCACAGTCCAAAAACATGGATCAAGGTCAATTGAAATCTCCAAAATTGCCCCATATAGAGTTTGTTTGTGTGAGTGAGAGTGCCCAGTAATAGATTGGCGCCCTGTCCTGGGTGTACCTGCCCAGCACCCGAAATGTTCTCCCCTGGATGGGCATGGGGAACCCCACCGCGACCCTAATAGAGGATAAAGCGGAAGATAATGGATGGATGGAAGTATTTACAATTTATACAGTTCTATTTACAAATAACAAATGTGCTGTACATATGATACGTGTTATAAAATATATATGGTAAGGTGCATTTATGCTGTAGTGATTATAAGCTGTTTATAAGTGTAATGGCGTGAGAAAAGAAACTGTTTGAGTGTCTGGTTGTTTGGTATACAGTGATCTGTATTGTCTGCCAGAGTGTATGAGTGTGTATATGTAGCTAGCTGATATATATTCATGTTAAACACTGGGATAGGAATCCAGAATTCTCCCCAAATCAGAATAAGCACACTGTTTAGTGATCTATCACACGATTCTGACTTAGTTAATGTGTTGACTGGAAGCAGACACATTTAAAATTATTATAATAAAAGACTATTGTTGTTAAACGACTCAATCAAAAGAGTCAAACAAAGAATGACTCATTTTTAAACTGCTTCCTTAATGTGTACCGATTCCCCCTCCCTGAAGTTCCCTGAAATTCATACTTATCATGAAGCTTTTAAGTCTTCACGTGGAACTTGTATAAAGATAATACTATTATTAAATGTGATAAATGAAACAGACACACGGTGGCTTAGTGGTTGGCACGTTCGCCTCTCAGCGCTAGGGATTCCCGGTTCGAATCCCAATCTGGGTGGAGTTTCCATGTTCTCCCCGTGTCCGCGTGGGTCTCTGGTTTCCTCCCACAGTCCAAAAACATGGATCAAGGTCAATTGAATTCTCCAAAATTGCCCCATATAGAGTGTGTCTGTGTGAGCAAGAGTGCCCAGCGATAGATTGGCGCCCTGTCCTGGGTGTATCTGCCCAGCGCCCGAAACGTTTTCCCCTGGGTGGGCATGGGGAACCACCCCGCGACCCTAGTAGAGGATAAAGCGGAAGACAATGGATGGATGAATTAATGAAACACGGTGGTTTAGTGGTTAGCACATTCGCCTCCCCACATTAGCGCTGGGTGATTCAGGTTCGAATCCAATTAAGGTGGAGTTTCCATGTTCTCCCCGTGTCCACGTGACTTTCCTTCGGGTTCTCCGGTTTCCTCCCATAGTCCAAAGAACATGGATTTCAAATTTAATTCAATCGAAATTGCCCCATATAAAGTGTATTTGTGTGTGTCCGTGTGAGGGAGTGTGCCCACTCTGTCCTGGGCCCGAAACGGTCTCCCCTGGTTGGCCTTGGGGAAAGCCCCCATGAACCCAATAGAGGATTAAGCGGAAGATAATGAATAAATGTAATATAGATTGGAATTGCATTTTAACTTCTTCAGCTTTGTAACCACAGTGTTTAACTACGAAACAAGTCCGGACAGATTTAATATGGAAATACGACATCAGCCGAAAGCTAAATTATAAACTAAATTATACCACCGTATTAAAAATAAAATGAAGGCACCATAATGGAATTAATTCAATTTTATGTAACGATCACAGGAGCTTTGTCTCTGTAGCATTGATTGTTCCAAATGTTCTTTTTTATTGTGTAAATTCAGAAGCAGCCCTGCGGCAGAGGTCTGTCTAAGCTGTCCAGGTCTAAATGTGTTAAATGGATTGGGGAGAGCTAATCTGCGCAGACCTGTCAGTGTGTGTCAGTGTGTGTATGTGGAGAGACTAAGCTTTGTTATTAAAGCATACTGAAGCTACTAATGGTCAAATCATGCATGTTTTTCAGGCCATATTCAACACACACACATACACACACACACATTTAGCCTTGTTGCTTATTAATATTAAATCTCATGTTATTATGTTTCTGTCATAAGACCAAATTGCCATGGAATTAAAAAAACAATTCAAAAATGATTATAGCAAACCAACATAACTGCATGAAGGGCATGTGAACAGGTCATACATTTTCTGACTCGGCGTTTGTCCTGCAGGGATATCAGGGTATGGTGGACGGAGGCGATAATATTAAAGAGGCCACATGGGAGAGTGTCTCCAGCATGCTGCAAGTGGTGAGTGTTATGATAAACAATCAGGTGCACACACACACACACACACACACACACACACGCGCACACACATATATGACATTCGCACACACACGAGCACGCACATTTGTTTTCATATGTGGATTTTAGGAAAAATAAACTCAAATGTACATGAGTCAAGTAAAAATCTCTTGTAATATAGTCAGTAAATTATCTTCTTAAGATTTCTTTAAAAAAAAAAGAATTCAAGAAAAGTAGTGGTTGGCACTAGGGGTTAGCTGCAATATTTGCTGATTCGGAGAACCGTAGTCAACTATGAACCTCATAGTCGAATGTACCTTTTTGACCACATGGGGTGCCCATGGCTGCTGCTAAGCATTAGTTTTTACATGAAATGTCTTTGTTTTCGTTATATATATATAGCCCTTTGTCAAATAAAATCATCCTAATTTCTATTAATATTTTTTTTTTAAATGATGTGTGCGCTTTAACCCATTTACGGTGCTCTAGAAAAACAAGTAAAATAAAAAAATCTTTTTTAAAAACCACACTTATAGCGCCATCTTGTGGTGAAATTTTAACTGATTCGACTATCAGTCTACTATAGGGAAAATCTGACGAATCAGATTCGACTATGAAAATCCTTAGTTGAAGACACCCCTAGTTGGCACGTTCTCCTCTCAGCGCTAGGGATTCCTGATTTGAATCCCAATCTGGGTGGAGTTTCCATGTTCTCCCCGTGTCTGTGTGGGATTCCTCCGGGTTCTCCGGTTTCCTCCCACAGTCCAAAAACATGGATCATGTCAATTGAGTTCTCCAAATTGCCCCATATATACTGCGTCTGTGTGAGTGAGTGTGTGCCCAGCGATAGATTGACGCCCTGTCTTGGGTGTATCTGCCCAGCGCTCGAGATGTTCTCCCCTGGATGGGCATGGGGGAACCCCCCTCCCCCGCGCAACCCTACTAGAGGATAAACCGTAAGATAATGAAAAGTTAATTGTTTATCTTATCTTAATCTATTCAAGTCAAAAACAAGATTTGTTACACTTTAAGATTTTCTTTTTTTTTTTGCATTGTACATAGACTTCCATACATTTCATGGAGACTTACTCAAACCTTAACCACATAACCTATTATTAACCATAATCTAACCATAAATATTATATGGAACATGATATGATAGAACTTTACAACTGATTTGCATTGTGTGGATCAGCTTGCAGTTCCCAGAATTACACGAGTTACCCACAGTGTGTGCGTTTTTATGTTTGTGTGTGCAAAAAAACAGCGTTGAGTGGTGCTGAAGCCTTATCCAGTGCTTACGGGGCAACAACTTGGTCTTGCCAACCCACAACACACACACCCACACACACACACACACATTCACTGACATGCTAGGCACATTCATAGCCGGGTAAATCTAGTAAAATTTTGTATCAACAAATGTATTAACAAAATTTCTAGCATGTTTTTGGACCAGGGAAGGAATGCAGAGCTACCTTAGAAAACACACACACTTGCTCACACCCATTTACATTTGGTCATTTAGCAGACGCATTTATCCAAAGTGACATACAAAGCATCTCTGGAGTAATTAGACTTAAAGGTCTGGCTCAATGAGGGCGGCTTAGTGGTTAGCATGTTCTCCTCTCAGCACTAGGGATTCCCGGTTCGAATCCCAATCTGGGTGGAGTTTCCATGTTCTCCCTGTGTCCGCGTGGGACAAGTTCTCCGGTTTCCTCCCACAGTCCACAAACATGGATCAAGTCAATTGAGTTCTCCGAATTGCCCCATATAGAGGAGTGAGTGTGTGCCCAGCGATAGATTGGCACCCTGTCCTGGGTGTATCTGCCCAGCGCCCGAAACATTCTCCCCTGGATGTTCGGTGTCTTGCCCAAAGACACTTCAGCCATAGTACTTGGTGAGCCCGGGAAACAAACAAAGGAACTTCAGGTCACAAGGCCTACATTCCTCAATGTATGAGGAATGTAGACTGCTGCATGAGCCATTGTGGGGGCAAATGTACAGTCTTCTATCTTTTTTTTCCCCTGCCATTCCCAGGGTGGCACCGTCATAGGCAGCGCACGGTGTAAGGAGTTTCGGACCAGGGAAGGACGCCTGAAAGCCGCCCACAATCTTGTGCATCTTGGCATCACCAATCTCTGTGTGATCGGCGGTGATGGCAGTCTAACTGGTGCAAACCTCTTCAGGGCGGAGTGGAGTGACCTGCTGGCTGACCTAGTACAACAAGGTAAAAAAAAAAAATTTTAACCACTGGTGATAGATTTAGAGCCAAGGGATCACCTCATTCAAGGCAAAAAACTTGTATTTATTATTAATATTAACATTAATATAGGGCCGGCACGGTGGCTTAGTGGTTAGCATGTTCTCCTCTCAGCAATAGGGCTTCCCGGTTCGAATCCCAATCTGGGTGGAGTTTCCATGTTATCCCTGTGTCCATGTGGGTTTCCTCCGGGTTCTCTGGTTTCCTCCCACAATCCAAAACCATTGTTCAAAGTTAATGAAATTCTCCAAATTGCCTCATATAGAGTATGTTTGTGTGATTGAGTGTGTGCCCAGCAATTGATTGGCACCATGTCCAGGGTGTATCTGCCCAGCGCCCGAAACTTTCTCCCCTGGATGGACATGGGTAACATCCCCCCCCCCCCCCCCCGCGACCCTAGTAGAGGATGAATTGGAAGATAATGGATGGAACATTAATATAATTAAAACTCAACAAATCATTTATTCATTCATTAATATCTTAAACTTTATCCTCTACTAGGGTCACGGGGGAGTTCCCTATTCCCATCCAGGGGAGAATGTTTCGGGCGCTGGGCAGATACACCCAGGACAGGGTGCCAATCTATCACTGGGCACACACTCACTCACACAAACACACTCTATATGGGGTGATTTAGAGCAGACAATTTACCTTAAATCCATGTTTTTGGCGTGTGGTCAAAAAGTAATAAAAGTGATAGTGATCTATTTGCCCTCAGTGCTTACACACAGAGGAATTGGTCCTCCACATTTAACCCATCCATGCCGTTAAACACACACACACGTACACACACTGAATGAAGTGTGCAAATGTGTCTAAAGTGGTGGGCAGCCCTGTATACAGTGCCCAAGGTCACTTCAGCCATGGTATTTTGTGGAAACCCATGTGGACACGTGGAGAACATGGATTCCCAGGGCTGAGAGACAAATCTGCTAACCATTAAGCAACTGTGCCAAGCTGTAAATCAATACATTTAATACAGATGTACCTAATTACTCTAGTTAATAAATTAGTGAATTAGTGTTGATGTCGATGCCGATGTGTTGATCAGGAAGATGGATCTGCGCAACTGATCTGGCTCCATCTGATGAGCACTTGACTTCAGTTGTATGTGGTATTTCCCTTTAAGGATTGATTGATGAAGATGCTGCCCAGCAGTATTCAGCTCTGCACATCGTGGGAATGGTGGGATCCATCGACAATGATTTCTGCGGCACAGATATGACCATCGGGACCGATTCGGCTCTCCACAGAATTATCGAAGTGGTGGATGCCATCATGACAACAGCCCAGAGGTAGGAACCAAAGAGCTACGACACATAGCCCTATATGCTTGTATGTGATTGTAATTTTATGTATCAATTTTATTATGTTATATTATTGTAAAGCACTGGCTGGGTTTAGTTAAGTGCTATGTGAATAAATACAATAAAATAACTATTTGATTTATGACATTGATTTGATGACATCTGCTGTGATTTCAGCCATCAGCGGACCTTTGTCCTGGAGGTAATGGGACGACATTGTGGGTAAGGAGAACCAGTCACCTCTATACGCACGGATATAGATTATATTTTCATATATTTTATAAATTATATATTATACGGCGGCACGGTGGCTTAGTGGTTAGCATGTTCGCCTCTCAGCGCTAGGGATTCCAGGTTCGAATCCCCATCTGGGTGGAGTTTCCATGTTCTCCCCGTGTCTACGTGGGTTTCCTCCGGGGTCTCTGGTTTCCTCCCACAGTCCAAAAACATGGATCAAGTCAATTGAATTCTCAAAATTGCCCCATATAGTGTGTGTGTGTGTGCCCAGCGATGGATTGGCGCCCTGTCCTGGGTCTATCTGCCCAGCGCCTGAGATGTTCTCCCCTGGATGGGCATGGGGAACCCCCCCCGACCCTAATAGAGGATAAAGCGTGAGATAATGGATGAATGAATGAATATATATACACCCAGAACAGGGCGCACTCATTCACACAGACACAACCACACACTATATGGGGCAAATTAGAGCATTCAATTTACCTTAAATCCATGGTTTTGGACTGTGGGAGGAAACCGGAGAACCCAGAAGAAACCCACGCGGACACTCCACCCAAATTGGGATTTAAACCTGAATTCCCAGCACTGAGAGGAGAACATGCTAACCACTAAGTTAACATGCCACCCTAATATATATCTGATGTATATATTAGATATATATTACATGTATAATGTATATATTTCTATATCTTCTGCCTAATATATCTATTTCTGTCTCTTACATATTTTTTGCTACTATTTTTTGGTTTCTTAAAAAAGATTAATCAAGTTCTATATTATCTTACATAGTGTCAAGTTATTAAATGATTAAGGCCTTAAGTGAATATTTAAGTGAATATTTAAAGTGAATAAGGGGGGGGGAGGGCGCAGCATCGAATAACAATCAGGTTTGATGAATTTACAGTACAGTTGGTTTTCTCCATGGCTTCTGACTTGTGGTGTTCTCATTTGTAAGTTGCTTTGGATAAAAGCGTCTGCTAAATGACTAAATGTAAATGTAATATTTGAAATATTCAGGAATAGAAATGAATGGATGAAATGATGGATCTGTCTCTGTGTAGTTATCTGGCGTTAGTGAGTGCTCTGGCTTGCGGTGCCGACTGGGTGCTGATTCCTGAGATGCCCCCTGAGGACGGCTGGGAGGATAAGATGTGTGAAAAACTGTCAGCGGTAACAAAACTCGTGCTTATATCATCTCTTTATTTATATTATAAATACAGCAGACCCGGGGAAAGATTAGGTTACTGATATCATAAACATAGCTTTGTTTTAAAACCATGTGATCTGGACAGACAGGGTGTTATTTCAACTATAATAATATTCCAATCTTAGGTGAGTGGCGATGTGCTCACTGTTGCTGCAACAAACTACAACTTCCTCTAGTAGTTTAAAAGTGGTGATTATCTGGGTTGTCCAGGGGTTTGCATAAGCCTGTACCAGTGACATTAAGCCATGCACCAATCATTTGCGAGATCCACAAGTATATTTACTATTTAAATTATTTAAAAAAGCTATTACAGGCACCCAATTTTCAGGGTAATAGTAAACAAATAAAATTAAATCATAGAAATACTAGTAATAATAATAGGCATGTCCATAAACTGTAAAATAGTCTTTTTTTTAATGGTAACACTTTCTATGAATCTGGTATTCATAATGCATTATAAGTACATTTATAATGTTTTAGAAAATGTTCATAATGCTTTATAACATTTGTCATAAGCCTTTGTTAGTGCACATACATGTTCAAAGTGACATAACGCATTATAATATGAACTTATTTAAACTTTTGATTCTTTGGATGTTTCGACATTCTTACTTAAAACAAGATCTGTAAAGAGCATTTATAAGCTTTTATAAACAGTTAAAAAGTAATTTTTGAGGAAAAGTGTTAAAAACAAACATTTTAAGGCTTTATGTCGCTGGTCTCTATAATAAGTTAATGAACAGTATATATATATGTGTGTGTATATGAATAATTTATGATACATTATAACCCTTTGTTGTATGATTATAATGATCATTATAACACTTTGTGTTATAAAGCCTCATGGCATGTTCTTATAACACTTATGTAAGTAGGGTTATGTTTACAAAGGCTTATGCAAGTATCATAAAGCATTATGAATACTTTAATTTATTAAGCTTTTTAAATGTGTTAAGTTAATAATGCGTTATGAATATATAAATAGATACATAGATAAGCTTTTTTATTGTATGTATTAAGTATTCTTGTCTTGGAACGTTATTAGAAATATACAACAAAAAAGTGAAGTGACAGTGTCGTATATACTGTATATAAACAAAAAAGGGGAATTTTGTCTTGAAACCAGACTGGATAATATTAGATTTAATAATACAAGTTAAGTTGCTCCTTATCTACTGACCTGTGTTCTTTCATTTGTAAGTCTGTTTGAATGAAACGGTCTGCTAACTGACTAAATGCAAATGCAAATGTAAATGTAAAGTCTTGTTAAATCACTAAAACGTGCAGGACTTCACAGCCTTTAGAACCAGACCTTAGATCATTTAAGCGAATTTGGTCAGAAGATTTTTATAAATAATGCCTCTGTCATTTGTCTTATTATACTCTGGATGCAGTGATGCTGACGTGCCTATCGTACTGTAACAGATGTCATTTGATGAGTCTCTTTTGTATGTTCTCTGCTCATGTAATGCTGAAATGAATGTGCTCATGACACCAGACTCGATCCAGAGGTTCAAGGTTGAACATTATCATAGTGGCAGAGGGAGCCATTGACAGACATGGAAAATCCATTACGTCTAGTGTGCTGAAGGATGTGAGTACTGAAACTTGCAGCCCGGGGGAACCAAAGGTTTGGAAGCCTGCCCAAATGGAAGCAGCTTTTTAGTTTCACTTTATGAATTAATTCCCCAAACTGTGACTGAGTTTTATTGGAATTAGTCACAGTTTACAGGTAAGTTTGTGGATTAATTTAATATAATCCCCAGGAATTCCGAACAACATAAGGCATCCAAAATCACTGCTTCCGTGGTCTTGGTAACCAGCTTTGGTTCCTCCGGCAATTCCAATCCGTTGTATGTAATGTGTCTCTCGTCACCCTCATAGAATCGGGCAGGAAGAAAAAGGCTGAATATCATAATAGTAGCCGAAGGTGCCATTGATCATAGCAACAGGCCTATAACCACAGATCGTGTAAAGGATGTAAGTACATCAGGCTCGCTAGAAGCACGACTCCCGCCCTGACCTCTGACCTCTTGTGTGGCTTCATTACGTGCCTCTGACCTCTTTGCGTAAACGTAGACACTCTGTGCTGCAGTAAGCTGGGTGTGTTCTCTCCAGCCGCTTGGATGCTCACCTCTTGTCCCTGGTTCTAGCACACCGTCTTATTTTCTCATCTAATAATCCAGACATTCTATTACAGTTTCAGCCACCAATCAGATGCTCCTTAATTATACGGCGAGTCTGTGTATAATCAGTGCACGAACTACTGCCCCAGGCAAAGATGGCTAAAAAGGTCAAGAAAACTGAGAATATACATTAAATTAAAGCTATAATAACATCATCTGAACAAACAAACTGTGAAAGTATATCGAAAACATAAATAAAATAAAATTCTTAGAAAAGTCTTATCACCGCTACCGTGGTTATTTTTTGTTCTCATCCTAATACAAGCTATATATATATATATATATATATATAAATTAAATTATACAAACATAAAAATTTTAAATCTTTAATCAAACACAAGTGCAATAGAATTTGATGGACGTTTATCAATTAAGCTATACTGCCCTCTGAAGGTTCAGTTAAGTAACTACAATTTCAAATGAGGCTTTAATTTAGATTGATCTTTTCGGATTGCAGTTTTGCCATTTTCATTCATTCATTCATTATCTCCCGCTTTTATCCTCTATTAGGGTCGCGGTGGGGTTCCCCATGCCCATCCAGGGGAGAACGTTTCGGACGCTGGGCAGATAGACGCCAATAGGGCGCCAATACATCACTGGGCACACACTCACTCACACAGACACACTCTATATGGGGCAATTTGGAGAATCAGTTGACTTGATCCATGTTTTTGGACTGTGGGAGGAAACCGGAGAACCCGGAGGAAACCCCGCGGACACGGGGAGAACATGGAAAGTTTTGCCATTTTAAATACCCAAATTAACAACTTTCAAAGCATTTCTTTACTCTCCATTTGACTTTTTTGGGTAGTGTGAAGGTCAACACCCACATATTTTTTTAGTTTGACAATAATTAGGAGGTAAAAACCAAATTGAGCTGCTCTAACAGGTGCTGCAAGTGGTTCGTGAAAGCTTAATTGTCTAAATGTGTCAGATTTTTTTTTATTCAGCTTGTAAATGGTCATCCTGCCCTACCAAAAAATGTAGACAAGCCAGACGAAATCCTTCTTTCTTTTAAATATTTATATAGAGTACCATTTAAAAGTTTGAACACGCCCCCTTTTCACGGACTGTAGTCCATCTATTTGTGTTCTACAGTACATACTGTGTACGTCCCCTTTACTCTGTTCTAATGGTCAGGACTTCAATAGTAGCAGCACAGAGCAGATATTATTTGGTGGGTGCATTATTCCTATCCCAGCAGTGTCACTGAGGTGTTTAAATGAGACGACAGCAGCACTGCTGCACTAAAACCCCCCCTCACTACATCAGTGTCACTGCAGAACTGACAGTAAAAAAATCCACCACCCAAATGATACCTGTTCTGTGATGATCCTGACCAATAGAGAACAGAGAACCAACAGGGGACTAACAAAAACAAAGAACACAAATGGAATACAGTCTGGAATTGTAAAACTACAAAGTCAGGAAGTGCAGGAAATAATAGACAATGTACTGTAGGTTTGTACAATATTTTATATATATATATATATATATATATATATATATATATATATATATATATATATATATATATATATACACACACACACACACACACACACACATATATATATATATATATACACATATATACACACATGTGTGTGTGTGTGTGTGTATATATATATATATATATATATATATATATATATATATATACATATACAGTACATATACATACACACACGCACACACAGACACATACATACATACATACATATAAACTGTATATACGCAATTTTTGTCTTAATGTTTTTTGATTAAACACAATGTAAATGAAATTGAGTTAGATCATAAAATGCAGCAAACACTAACAGTGTAATTACTGCTACATAAGGCAGGATATCTGTAATGTATCCGCCATTATTTTCCTACAATGATCTGTGGAACCTTGTAAAGTTACGTCCTTAAATATTTGGAGGTTTTATTCAAATATCTGACTACATTTGCAGATTAGGAAAGTTATTAGCAATGCATGTGCGGGTCCACTCATTACCAAATTAGGTTATAATAGGACAAGCTTTTGCAATGGCATTCCCAGTGCCGAAAGTTTTCACAAGACTTCTCAAATTGATTAATGGAAATGTAAATCGTAAAAAATTATTCCAGAATCTCGAATGCACAAATAACCTGAAATGCAGAATTTTGTGAAAACCCATCCCAGAAGCTTGGAGTCTGTTTTATTTGGCTTTTTATTTCTTATAAATCCTAATATTTAGGAATGAGACAGGTTAATGTTGGAATGATGACCAGTTATATATCAAATATACACTCACCGGTACACCATTCTAGTAACGGGTTGGACCCCCTTTTGCCTTCCGAACTGCCTCAATTCATGGCATAGATTCAACAAGGTGCTGGAAGCATTCCTCAGAGAGTTTGGTCCATATTGACATGATGGCATCACACAGTTGCCGCAGATTTGTCGGCTGCACATCCATGATGCGAATCCCCCGTTCCATCACATCCCAAAGATGCTCTATTGGATTGAGATCTGGTGACTGTGGAGGCCATTTTGAGTACAGTGATCATTGTCATGTTCAAGAAACCAGTCTGAGATGATTCCAGCTTTATGACATGGCGCATTATCCTTCTGAAAGTAGCCATCAGATGTTGGGTACATTGTGGTCATAAAGGATGGACATGGTCAGCAACAATACTCAGGTAGGCTGTGGCGTTGCAACGATGCTCAATTGGTACCAAGGGGCCCAAAGAGTGCCAAGAAAATATTCCCCACACCATGACACCACCACCACCAGCCTGAACCGTTGATACAAGGCAGGATGGATCCATGCTTTCATGTTGTTGACGCCAAATTCTGACCCTACCATCCGAATGTCGCAGCAGAAATCGAGACTCATCAGACCAGGCAACGTTTTTCCAATCTTCTATTGTCCAATTTTGATGAGCTTGTGCAAATTGTAGCCTCAGTTTCCTGTTCTTAGCTGAAAGGAGTGGCACCCGGTGTGGTCTTCTGCTGCTGTAGCCCATCTGCCTCAAAGTTCGACGTACTGTGCGTTCAGAGATGCTCTTCTGCCTACCTTGGTTGTAACGGGTGGCTATTTGAGTCACTGTTGCCTTTCTATCAGCTCGAACCAGTCTGGCCATTCTCCTCTGACCTCTGGCATCAACAAGGCATTTCCGCCCACAGAACTGCCGCTCACTGGATGTTTTTTCTTTTTCGGACCATTCTCTGTAAACCCTAGAGATGGTTGTGCGTGAAAATCCCAGTAGATCAGCAGTTTCTGAAATACTCAGACCAGCCCTTCTGGCACCAACAACCATGCCACGTTCAAAGGCACTCAAATCACCTTTCTTCCCCATACTGATGCTCGGTTTGAACTGCAGGAGATTGTCTTGACCATGTCTACATGCCTAAATGCACTGAGTTGCCGCCATGTGATTGGCTGATTAGAAATTAAGTATTAACCAGCAGTTGGACAGGTACCTAATAAAGTGGCCGGTGAGTGTATAATCAACAGTATTAAGCCGATACATGTAGGTTGCATGTATGTATTATTAAAAGGAGCAGTGTTTAGGGTATCTCATCTCAAGATCGTCCTATACTAGGGACTAGGGTTGGTGGGGATGTCTACTATGCGAGAAGGTTTCGGGCTCTGGGCAGACACACCGAGGACAGGGTGTCAGATCATTGCTTTTTACACAGACACGCACACTATCTGGGGCAAGTTCCATCCATCCATTATCTTCCGCTTTATCCTCTAGTAGGGTCATAGGGTTGTGGGTGGGGGGGGGGGGGTTCCCCATGCCCTCCAGGGGAGAACGTTTTGCCAATCTATCGCTGGGCACACTCACTCACACAAACACACTCTATATGGGGCAATTTGGAGAATTTAATTGACCTTGATCCATGTTTTTGGACTGTGGGAGGAAACCGGAGAACCCGGAGGAAACCCACGCGGACAACATAAAAACACCACCCCGATTGGGATTCAAACCAGGAATCCCTAGCGCTGAGAGGAGAACATGCCTTATGGGGCAATTTAGAACAGCCAATTACTTTGAATCCATATATTTGGAATCATCTGCAAGGGTTCCCCATGCCCATCCGGGGGAGAAGATTTTGGGCTCTGGGCAGATACACCCAGGACAGGACGCCAATCTATCACTGAGCACACTCACTCTCACAGACTCTATATGGGGCAATTTAGAGTATTCAATTTACATTGAGTGTGGCACGATCGCTTAGTGGTTAGCATGTTCGCCTCTCAGCTCTGGGGATTCCAGATTCGAGTCCCAATCTGGGTGGAGTTTCGATGTTCTACCCATGGCAAGGTTTCTTCCAGGTTCTCTGATTACCTCCACAGTCCAAAACCATGGATTCAAGGTAAATTGATTGTTCTAAATTGCCCAATATAGTGTGTGTTTGTGTGTGTGAGTTAGTGTGCTGCCGTGTCCTGGGTGTATTTGCCCAGAGCCCGAAATGTTCTTCCCTGGATGAGCATGGGGAACCCCCCCGCGACCCTAGTAGAGGATTAAACAAAATATAATGAATTGATGAATTAATTATTCATGTTTTTGGACTGTGGGACGAAACCGGAGAACCCAGAGGAAACCCACACGGACACGTGGAGAACATAGAAACTCCACCCAGATTGGGATTCAAATCTGGATCCCCAGCGCTGAGAGGCGAACGTGCCAACCACTAAGGGGAGATGGGTACAAACAGCAACCTTACTTGATACCACAATAAATCCAACACAGTGCACCTTTAAAATATAGCTTAATCCCCTTAAATACTCAATTATCAGTCCATCGTGCAAATTTCATTACTATTTAATTATGTTAAGTGAATCGGGGCTAATCAGCTCAGAGACTCTGTGTTTAAAAGATCTACTGTTAAGCTGATTATACCATCATCTAAGGTCTGACAATTTCTAAGGACAGAATCGGAAACAAAGGACGTGTACTTGCTTTTCCACGTACACCCGTTAGTCCTAAACGCGCTCTGATCGACCTTCCTCTCCATTTATTGTCTTTTTTTTTGCCTCTGACCTGTAGTCATTTCCCAATGACCTGCACCTGCATGCCAGCTTTATGTTGAACCTCTCTGCTAGAGCATGCCAAAGCATCCCTCAGGCCCATTTTCCTGCCTAGCGTTTGTATATTAATTGTTACAGCATGCCGGGTGTGTAGCTTTCATGTTCAAAATCATGTTCAAAATTCAAAAACACTGTTCTGTATTCTATTTCTAGTCATCTAATGATGTATCAAATAATACTAATCTATCAAATCATTATATTGAACTCTCTGATTTCTTTTTATACAGTTGGTTGTCAAGAGTCTGGGCTTCGATACCCGTGTGACTATCTTGGGTCACGTCCAAAGAGGAGGGACACCTTCGGCATTTGACCGGATTCTGGTAAGAATGAAAGAGAAAGCGACTAAGAGAGAAATAAATCGCTGCGCAGTTAAGCGCCGTCTAAGCATGCACATGGTGGTGGCCTTAATGCTTTTAGCCTAAGCCTATTAACAGATTTGGATCAGGAAGACATGTTTTAGCATCTGAGCTTTTGATCCCAGGTTTGAAATGGTTTAAGAATAAAAAAGGAAACACTGTGACATACAGTGCCTTTCAAATCAAATCAAAGCAAATCAGGTTTATTGGTCACATGCGTAGATATACATGGTACAGCCAGCAGTGAAATTCTTACCCGACATCTCCACATAAAGTTAAAACAGAATAAAATAGAATATAGAATTAAAATAAAATAAAATGAAAAAAACTATGTATTTACACTGTGCAAAAGAAGAGAAAAGAGGGTGCGGTAGCTCAGTGGGTAGGGCGTTGGGCTATCAATCTGAAGGTTGCGGGTTCAAATCCCAGGTCCACTGAAGTTACCAGTGTGGGTCCTTGAGCAAGACCCTTAACCCTCATTGCTCCAGGGATGTTGTGATTAACCCTATTCTCACCTTGTAAGTCGCTTCGGATAAAAGCGTCTGCTAAACGACCAAATGTAATGTAAATGTAAAGAGAAACTGTACAATTATGGCTCTGTAACAGATGTAAACTAGAAATGGTCTTCTAAGTTCTGAGTTACGATCAAAGTGACTTGTGCATCTATGTGCAATACAGTCCCGGCTTGATTACTGTAATGCGTTACATGCCAGTCTCCCAGCTTCCACAATCAGACCTCTACAACTGATTCAAAACTCTGCAGCCCGACTTATATTCTACCACCCAAGTGAACTCATGTCTCTCCATTGGCTCCCTGTAGCTGCTGCATTCAGTACAAGTCACTGACTCTGATCTACAGAACCATTTCTGGATCTTCTCCTTCTTAACTTCACTCTATCTTTTCAAAATACACTCCGGCTCGTTCACTTCGCTCAAGTGATGATCGATCGCTGGGCACACTCACTCACTCACTCACACAGACACACTCTATATAGGCCGAATTAGAGCCTTTAATTTACCTTAAATGCTTTTTTTTTTGTCTGTGGGAGGAAAACTGGAGAACACTGAGAAAACCCACACAGACATGATGAGAATATGGAAACTCCACCCAGATTGGGATTCAAACCTGGATCTTCAGCACTGAGATGCAAACTTGCTAACCACTAAACCACTGTGCTGGGATAGGAATAATGCACCAACCAAATAATACCTGCCCTGTGGTGGTACTATTGGGGGCCTGACCATTAGAACACATTAGGGCGCGGTAGCTCAGTGGTTAGGGTGTTGGGCTATCAATCTGAAGTTACCAGTGTGGGTCCTTGAGCAAGACCCTTAACCCTCATTGCTCCAGGGATGTTGTGATGAACCCTGTGATCACCTTGTAAGTCGCTTTGGATAAAAGCGTCTAATAAATGACCAAATGTAAATGTAAATGTAGAACAGAGTAAAGGGGGTGTACACAGTATGTACTGTAGAACATACCTACAGATGGACTACAGTCTTGAATTGTAGAACTACAAAGTCCATCTTTACAGGGAGTGGAACTGAGAACATGGACAATAAGTGGAGCATAAAGGAGGTGTATCCACACTTTTGACTGGCACTGTATACTGTGCACTGTACAGGGTTAAAGGTATTGTATCCGCTGCCTTATAAAAAGATATTGAGATAAGGGGCAGCATGGTTAGCATGTTCTCCTCTCAGCACTAAGGATTTCCGGTTCGAATCCCAATCTGGGTGGAGTTTCCATGTTCTCCCCGGGTTTCCTCCTGGTTCTCCAGTTTCCTCCCACAGTGGATTAAATGTAAATAAAATGCCCCATTTTTAGAGTGATTTTATGTGTGTGAGTGAGTGTGTGCCAGGTGATAGATTGGCGTCCTGTCCTGGGTGTATCTGCCCAGCGCCCAAAACGTTCTCCCCTGGATGGGCATGGGGAAACCCTGCCCTCATGACCCTAGTAGAGAATTTGCAGAAGATAATGAATGAAAAAATCATATGGAGGTATTTTGGGAATCATTAAAGGCTTTTATAAGAATAAGAAAACGCATACTATGTATTATATCTTTAGTTAATAAAAGGCAGCCAAACTTAGTGTGACTCCATATAGTTAACTTTCTCGTCACATAACAATAGAGAACAATTATAAAGTAACAGTTTGATTGCATAGAACAATTGAACCATTGAGGAGAATTATCGCACTTTATTCTTGTACTTTTAATTAAACATTTTCATGCACTGTAGCCTATAAAAGAACCTTTTAACCTCAACCCATGTCTTTTTCTTATCTTTGTCTGCTGCGATCGTGACTCCCTTAGCAAAGAATGACTTTAGGAATAGGCTAAGCCGTTTTTATGTGTTTTTGATCACTGTTGCAAAGTATGCAGCGATAAAAACTTTGTAAAAAAAAAAATATATATATAAAAATTGGAACTGAAGTTCTATTTCTCAGACTAGCTTTGCTGTGAGCCTCAGTGGAACAGAAATGAGTCGCTGTAAGCATGAGGGTGGACATCTATCTTGTGTGTGTTTTGTGCAGGCCAGTCGGATGGGTGTGGAGGCTGTATTGGCACTGCTGGAGACCACTGCAAATACCCCGGCCTGTGTCGTCTCACTGTGTGGAAACCAGGCTGTGAGACTGCCGCTGATGGAGTGTGTGCAGATGGTATGTAGACACAAAAACACACACATGTATGTATGTATGTATGTATATATATTAGGGGTGTAACGGTACACAAAAATTGCGGTAGAGCAGGGAGAATTTTTTTTTATTTGTTTAGCATGTTTAATAAATGCTTGAAACCAGGTCCACCACTTCAGCATATAAAGTGTGTGTGTATATCTATCTATCTATCTATCTATCTATATATATATTCATCCATTATCTTCCGCTTTATCCTATATTACGGTCGCGGTGGGGTTCCCCATGCCAATCCAAGGGAGAACGTTTCGGGCGCTGGGCAGATACACCCAGGACAGGGCGCCAGTCACTGGGCACACACTCACTCACACAGACGCACTCTATATGGGGCAGTTTGGAGAACTCAATTGACTTGCTCCATGTATTTGGACTGTGGGAGGAAACCGGGGGAACCCAGAGGAAACCCACGCGGACACGGGGAGAACATGGAAACTCCACCCAGATGGGGATTCAAACCGGAATTCCCTAGCGCTGAGAGGCAAACGTACTCACCACTAAGCCACCGTGCCACCCTGTTTTTTTTATATATATATATATATATATATATATATATATATATATATATATATATATATATATATATATATATACACATACACACACACACTCTGAAACATGATGCCCCTACTAAATGTTTTGCAAAGAATACAGCATACCGGTACACCTCAAACCTGATTGTTAAAAATGTTTTATATATATATATATATATATATATATATATACACACACAGCATCAAAATCTATAATCATCTCTTCCCTAGTCCATATTGTGTGCAAGTTAAGTCAGATCATGTTCTATCCTCACAGACCCAAGAAGTGCAGAAGGCCATGGACGAGAAGAAGTTTGAAGATGCTGTAAGGCTCCGTGGACGGTAAAAGAACTTCATTACCACTTCACTGAATATACCTCCATCATTACTTTAGCACCCTGCAGCTGTTATATTACTGTATTAATCATGTAATTGTTGATTTTTGTAGGAGTTTTGAGAACAATCTAAAGACCTACAAGCTGTTGGCTCACCGCAAACTGGAGTCTGAACTTCCCCATGTGAGCGTTCTTTCTTTTCTTACATTACTAATGAACTCCTAATTCGAGCTCCAGTTTCTATTTTAATATCCCCAAAACCGGTAAAGCTGAGTCATCATGTTGTGTTCCGTTTGACCTTATGGCTCCGATTTCTCTTGCCAGTAATAGAGAAATAAGTGGAACGCTAAGCCTGAGTGTGCTCGATGACTGACTGACAGTGCGTGAGCCATTCTGGAAGATATGGAGTCAATGTTCTATTAAAGATTAAATAGCGAGTGGTGGATTTTAAAATATTTAACAATTAATACAACACAACCTGCTCTTAAGACCACCACCTGCATTCCCTGAAATGGCATGAACCCAGTTCCTGTAATCCAACCTGGGAATTTTGCTTGAGATGCCTGTAGGTGGTGCTAGTACCCAAGACAAGTAAAAGAATAACATGTCTGTTAATGTAACAAGGTGTTAATGTAGTACATAATAATGAATGTTTGTCCAGGCAGAGTCTAACAAATCACTACAATAATGTGTTGTTTAACAAAAAAAAACAGGTAGGTACAGTGCTGCTCTAATAGGTCAGATTGCTGAAATGCTGCCAGAATTCAATTACAAAGTTCTAAAGAACTGGTGACATGATGACAATGCTCCAAAGCAAAGTCCAGAGAACAGGATGAGTAGAACCAGGGATTTTAATGAACAGGACACACCGCGCACAAAAGCAGACCAATGACAAACATGACATATGTCATAGACGTGACGATCTACCTGCCACAACCACCACTCCTCAGTAAGAAAAGTAGCTATTGGCTGTCCTACAAGTCGCTAGAGAATAAAGTCACTAATTGAATCATCTGATTTGAATAATAGTCTATTTTCCTGTTTAAGGTTGTAGGACAAAAAAAAAGTAAAAAAAAAAAAAAAAAATTTAAATATGTTAAAAGTATTTCACCAATCTGGCAGTTTTTCCATTCATTCATTCATTATCTCCCGCTTTATCCTCTATTAGGGTCGCGGTGGGGTTCCCCATGCCCATCCAGGGGAGAACGTCTCAGGCGCTGGGCAGATACACCCAGGACAGGGCGCCAATTCATCGCTGGGTACACACTCACACACTCTATATGGGGCAATTTGGAGAACTCAATTAACTTGATCCATGTTTTTGGACTGTGGGAGGAAACCGGAGAACCCGGAGGAAACCCACGCAGGCACGGGGAGAACATGGAAACTCCACCCAGATGGGGATTCGAACCGGGAATCCCTAGCGCTTAGAGGCGAACGTGCTAACCACTAAGCCACCGTGCCGCCCTGCAGTTTTTCCAAATTAAATTAAATGTGATCTTCTTTTGTTTTTCATTTCTCTTTTCATTTTCATGTGCCTTTTAATGTTGCACTACACTAACAATATGTCGGTTGCTCGTGGTGAGCCGAGTGGTTTTGGGGAGGGGGGCGGTTTGCTTTGATAATTAATGTTTATCAAATGTTTATTATTATTATTATTATCAGGTGTATAATTTCAAATATATATATATATATTTTTTTTTAATTATTTTTTTTATATTCTTTGTGTGTGGGGGTAGTTTGTTTTAAAAGAAAAAGTGGAATATGTTAGTTGTTATTGTTGTTGTAAGTAATTCATTTATAGAGTGCTTTTTTTACAATAGTACACTGTCACAAAGCAGCTTTACAGTGTTATAAGCCTTTAAACCCCCAAAGAGCAAACCGAAGCGACAGTGGCAAGAAAAAAACAGTTATGTTGTTACAGGGACTATAAAACTACAAATGAGGTCCATCCATCCATTATCTTCCGCTTTATCCTCTACTAGGGTCGCGGGGTGGATTCCCCATGCCCATCCAGGGGAGAAATGTTTCGCTGTCTATTGCTGGGCACACAGCCACTCACACACCCAAACACACTGTGTATGGGGCAATTTAGAGAATTCAATTGACCTTGATCCATGTTTTTGGACTGTGGGAGGAAACCGGAGAACCCAGAGGAAACCCATGCGGACACGGGGAGAACATGGAAACTCCACCCATATTTTGATTCAAACCTAGAATCCCTAGCGCTGAGAGGAGAACATGCTAACCACACTAAGTCACCGTGCCACAAATGAGGTCAAAATAAAAAAAAAAATTCTGTTCCCTTTTCTGATTTTTAATTTTTTTAAACTTTTTTTTCATTCACTTTTTTTTCTTGACTTCAACGCTTTGTTTAGGCCACATTACCCTGGTAGATCTCGATGACCTGTCCAATGGAAAAGTAGATCTCGGGCCAGAAAAGTGTGGGCACCCCTGATCTAGATAATCTTCTATTTACTTCATTAAAAATATGTTTGTTGTATTTGAAATGTTATTATTTTATGTTATATTATTTTTGTGTACTTATTATTATTTTTTTTTCCATCTAGAGCAATTTTAATGTGGCAGTGTTAAACGTCGGCGCTCCTGCAGCAGGCATGAATGCAGCTGTTCGCTCCGCCGTCAGGGTCGGCATCTCTGAGGGACATAAAATGTTTGCAGTCAACGACGGCTTTGAGGGCTTCTACAAGGGACAGGTAGGCACAGTGCACCTGCTCGGCATGAATACATCTGTAAATTGGCTGAGTTCTAAGTTCTGTAACTTAACTCTACTGAAATGTTTAAATGTACTAGTGTAACATACTCTAGAAATCAGCAGATTCTGCAGTGACGGGGTCCCTAAATGATTACTCAGCATTCCATCCATCCATCATCTTCCACTTTATCCTCTATTAGGGTCGTGGGGGGGGGGGGGGGGGGTTCTCCATGCCCATCCAGGGGAGAGCGTTTTGGGCGCTGGGCAGAAACACCCAGGACAGGGTGCCAATCTATCGCTGGGCACACACTCACTCACACAGACACACTATATATGGGGCAATTTGGAGAATTCAATTGACTTGATCCATGTTTTTGGTCTGTGGGAGGAAAAAGGAGAACCCAGAGGAAACCCATACAAATACGGGGAGAACGTGGAATCTCCACCCAGATTGGGATTCGAACCTGGATCCCCATTATTGAGAGGCAAACGTGCCAACCACTAAGCCACTGTGCCAAATTAATTATGTTATTTATATAGTTTTTCCAACCAGTTAACGCTTATTTCAAATGCAGTTTCTCGGATTGCTTAATCCACATCCATAAACTATATAAACTATATATACATATATTTATATATTATATTTATATTTATAGTTGTATATTCTATATTATATATATTCATGGTTGTATATTCTATTATATTACACATATATAGATACTGTACCGTATTTTCCAGACCATAAGTTGCACCGTATTATAAGGCGCAGTCTGAATTACGGGGTGTATTTCTGTATTTGTCCCATGTGTAAGGCGCACCGTACTATAAGGCGCAGTCTCAATTACGGACTCTGTACGGTACTTATTCTGTACGGCAGCGTATTATAAGGCACTCGCTAAAACATACGATCTACAAGAAAAGTAAAGGATGCAAAACAGTGATTTATAATTTAAGTTTATTCTACTACTTGATAAAACACACATTATTTTAATCACTCTTCTCCCACAAATCCATCAAAGTCCTCGTCTTCTGTGTCCGAATTAAAAAGCCGTTTCACTATCGAGCGCTCCGGGTTCCCCCTCATCGATGTCCGAGTCCGTCTCGTCTCCGGGCGGCCGTTCGGCGACGATGCCGGCTTTCGTGAAAGCTCGGACGACGGTTACAGCAGAAACCTCAGCCCAGGCATCCACAATCCATTCACAGACGGTGGCGTAACTCGCCCGCCGCCGCCTCCCGAGTTTTAGTAAACGTGTGTTTGGCGTCTATCATCCATCGCTCCCGCCGCCCGCGACTTTACTTTAAACGCCCTGTTTACGCCAATGTCCAGCGCTCGGAGTTCTTTATTTAATCCTCCCGGAATGACGGCAAACTCCGAATTAATTTTCTTCACTCGGCTTTTTCAGCAGTGACGGTGATGTGTGGAAAAAAAACCACCCGGTCGCACAACAATACTTTTATAGATTTTGGAACTCCGTACACGTATAAGGCGCACCGGATTATAAGGCGCACGTCCGATTTCTGGGAAAATTTTAGGCTTTTAGGTGCACCTTATAGTCCGGAAAATACGGTATTTTTATCTCATTTTCTTCTTTAAAATTTAAATTTAAATTCTAACTTTAAAAGAACAGGGTAATCAGGGTCCGTGACCCATAATTTCGTTTTTGTCTCATGTACCACATGTGATATTAATGATGATAACATTTTCTTGAATCTTGAATCTATAAACACTGTGACCATGAAAAAAGCTGAATGCTCTTTAACATCTAAGAGGACTGCGCTGCTCTTTGCTAGGTCAACCAGATTACAAGGATTATGTGGTTAAACCAATTACCCGCACCCCCCCCCACCCCCAACACACACACAGTTCTGCTTAAAGATCACTATAAGCAGTCATGAACTAGCTGCTGAAGACACCCAGATGTATGCAGCTGCAGTAATTGTTTACAGATCATATTCATTATTTTGTCATTGAGACAGATAAAAATCTTAATCCACTATTAATCTGCATAGCTAATCGAAGCGGGAATTAGCAGCGTTTGTCAGGCTGCCTTGCATGCCAACTTTCAGCAAAATATCGATTAGCAAAATTGATCCAGCATGCACAGATAATGTTGGTTTGACCCAGTCACGGATGAATTCACTCAGCTGAAGGTGTCCATTAGCCGGTCTGATGCAGTTCCCACTTTAGCCGAGCTGCCACATGGAAAGGTGGAATGTTTCTAGGGTTGTGTGTGTGTGTGTGGAGTTTCCATCGAAATAGGCAGCACAGAGGGGCAAAGAACTCAAAAATGCCCCCGAGACCCCAGTAAGGATTAAGCGGAACATAATGGATAAATGAAATCATTAGTCATCCTGAGTTTTGTTGGTTTATTTGCTGAGATATTTATTTTTTGATTGCAGTTTACATTTTTTCAGCCAATTTAATATACGACACGGTGGCTTCCATGTTGTCCCCGTGTCTGCGTGGGTTTCCTCCAGGTTATCCGGTTTCCTCCCAAAAACATTGATTTAAGGTCATTTGACTGGTCTATATTGCCCCTATATAGTCTGTGTGTGTGTGTTTGTCTGTGTGAGTGAGTGTGCCCACTGACAGATTGGCCACCTGTCCTGGGTATATCTGCCCAGTGTCTGAAATGTTCTCATCTGGATGGGCATGAGGAAAACCCCATGATGCTAGTAGAGAATTAAGAAGAAAATAATGAATGAATGAATTAATTAATTAATTAATTCCATCCATCCATTATCTTCCACTTTATCCTCTATTAGGGTCGCGGGGGGTTCCCCATGCCCATCCAGGGGAGAACGTTTCGGGCGCTGGGCAGATACACCCAGGACAGAACGCCAATCTATCGCTGGGCACACACTCACTCACACATACACACTCTATATGGGGCAATTTGGAGAACTCAATTGACTTGATCCATGTTTTTGGACTGTGGGAGGAAACCGGAGAACCCGGAGGAAACCCACGCGGACACGGGGAGAACATGGAAACTCCACCCAGATGGGGACTTTAACCAGGAATTCCTAGCGCTGATAGCGTAACCTAGTGCCGCCCTAATTAATTAATTATATGGTAAAAATAGGAAAAAAAAAAAAAAAAGTTTGGTATTCTGAATATTTTTTTTTTTTCTACTTTGGCCCGAAATGATCATTTTGCTGCATTATTAATAAATACAGCACTATTATAGAATTGTGTAATTACTCTTAAGTTATTTATGTAATACGTTCACAATTATAATATAGTAGTAAAGTTTTAGTATTTATAAAAATACTGCCCATTTCTGCAGATTCCTTCTTTACAACATCAGGAAGATCAGACCTTTCTTTACTGAACATTCTGCTTAGCTGTTAGTCCAAGCCTTCATCCTATCCCGGCTCGCTTATTGTAATGCACTGCTTGCTGGTCTCCCAGCTTGCACAATCAGGCCTCTACAACTGATTCAAAAGTCAGCCAAGTGAACTCATGTGATTCCACTTCTCCTCTCTCTCCATTAGCTCCCTGTAGCTGCTGCAGTCAGTACAAGACACTGACTCTGCTCTATAGGACAATCTCTGGATCTGCCCCCCTCTTACCTTTACTCTATCCATTCATCCATTATCTTCCGCTTTATCCTCTACTAGGGTTCCGGGAGAAATGGGGCAACACTCTATATGGGGCAATTTGGAGAATTCTATTGACCTTGATCCATGTTTTTGGAATGTGGGAGGAAACCGGAGAACCAGGAGGAAACCCACACGGACACGGGGAGAACATGGAAACTCCACTTAGATGGGGATTCAAACCGGGAATCCCTAGCGCTGAGAGGAGAACGTGCTGACCACTAAGCCACCGTGCCGCCTCACCTTTATTCTATATTTCCAAAATACACACCAACTCGTTCACTTCATTCTAATGATTATCATCTGGTGCTTTAACCTCAGCATGGTGCTAATTCTCACTCTGTATCGTTCACCACTGATCAATGGTGGAACTGTCTTCCCAACTCGATCCGTAAGGTCAGACCGTAGAGTCATTTAACATCTTCAAGAAACAACTGACAACACACATCTCTTTCACAAACATCCATCCTTTATCTTCCGCTTTATCCTCTATTAGGGTCGCGGGGGGTTCCCCATGCCCATCCAGTGTAGAACGTTTCGGGCGCTGGGCAGATACACCCAGGACAGGGCACCAATCTATCGCTAGGCACACACTCACTCACACAGACACACTCTATATGGGGCAATTTGGAGAACTCAATTGACCTTGATCCATGTTTTTGGACTGTGGGAGGAAACCGGAGAACCCGGAGGAAACCCACACGGACACGGGGAGAACATGGAAACTCCACCCAGATTGGGATTCGAACCGGGAATCCCTAGCGCTGAGAGGCGAACGTGCTCACCACTAATAATCCATCCATTATCTTCCGCTTTATCCTCTATTAGGGTCGCGGGGGGGGTTCCCCATGCCCATCCAGGGGAGAACGTTTCGGGCGCTGGGCAGATACACCCAGGACAGGACGTCAATCTATTTCTGGGCACACACCCACACACAGACACGCACTGAAACACACTCTATATGGGGCAATTTGGAGAACTCAATTGACTTGATCCATGTTTTTGGACTGTGCGAGGAAACCGGAGAACCCGGAGGAAACCCACATGGACACGGGGAGAACATAAAAACTCCACCCAATTTTGGATTCGAACTGGGAATCCCTAGCGCTGAGAGGCGAACGTGCTCACCACTAATAATAATACTAATAATTATACTACTAATAATAACTAATAATTTGATAAATCTACAATGTAGCTGTTTTTACAGAGTTATGTTGTGGCGCTTTGGATAAAAGCATCTGCTAAATGTCTAAATGTAAATGTAATGTAACAATATGACCATACTGTGGTCTCTCTCTCATTGGTCTCTGCTATCAGATAAAGGAGATTAAATGGGGAGACGTAGGTGGCTGGACAGGCCAGGGAGGATCTTTACTGGGAACCAAAAGGTAAATATTTCAACCTGCAGACATTCGGTGGTCTCCAAACCAATATAAATAAAGACAATGCTCTCTCGGACTGTTTCCCTTTGATGCTTTGCTCTATTAACAGGACACTTCCAGCAAAACACGCTGGAAAGATTGCGGAGCAGATTCGGAAAAATAACATAAATGCCCTGCTGGTTATCGGAGGATTTGAGGTATGAGTGTATTTTGGTGCTTTTATTACACTTGAGAACAAGTATAGAACACGGCTACCGTGATCTTTTAATATCCCATAGATCTTTTATATTTGTTATTTACGAATCACACACAATGTCGAGTGTGTGCGATTGCTTTTATAAAGCATTTAGCTGAATGATGTAGACTTTAAAACAAGTTAGTAACACACTTTTTATAATAATTGAAGGATCAGATATGTAGCCTGTTGCTATGAAACGATAATAAAGAAATAAATAATGTAATAGTATTGCTTGCTAGGAATAACATGGATGCGTCAGTGATTATATGAGGCACTTTGGGTGAGTGGATTTAATGCTACGGGTCAGAATGGTTCTCCTGATTCACTTACCGTTTCTATTTTGGGATAAGCAGAAGCAGAAGTTGGGCTAAAATTAGTGTTAATCAAGAATTAATGCTTAAATGATGCCACTGATGAAATGAGACTGGTTAAAATGATGTTCAGGCTTGTAGCTTTTGTAGACTATTTTATGAATAGAACGATATTGCTATTAAAGTCTGTTCTGTGTCATGATGTAATGTTTTATTTATGAGTGCTGATGTTATTCAAAAGGTTCTGAAAATGCCTTGTGTTTAAAAACCCTGCTATTATGTAATATCATGATGCTGTATTTCTTCAATCTGTCGTACTGTTGATAACGAATGCCTTTTTAATTCCATGTCTTCTTTTAAGCGGTACCTTTGCCCTTCTCATGCCGTCCATCGTGATAGCCTGGACTCTTCCCTTGCCTCCACCCCATTCCCCGTCTGACCTTGCAAACTCCATTTGCACATCTCCCTCACCATGGTGTCACCCATGCAGCAGCGGTACACTAAAGCCGTGGCTTTGCTGTACCCTGCAGGCCTACCTAGGGATCCTGGAGTTGTTGGCCGTCCGGGGAACTTATGCCGAATTGTGTGTGCCCATGGTTATGGTGCCAGCCACAGTCTCCAATAACGTGCCAGGCTCAGACCTCAGCATTGGTGCGGACACCGCACTGAATGCCATCACTCATGTAAGTGCGGTTGGTCAGCCTGTCCACACCACCACAAACCTGTTTAGTAAAGGGGCTACGCCTGCCGTTTACCAGCCAAGCATTAAAAAGAAAAACATTAACAAAATTAATAAGAAAAAAGCTAGATGTTATATTTATTAAACGTAATTTCGGGAAATCCAGTTTGACCATGATGACTGATGAAGAATTCTCTATTATCTCATCTCATCATCATCATCACCCGCTTTATCCTTGTGGGGGGGGCGGGTCACCATGCTCATCCAGGGGAGAACATTTCAAGCGCTGAGCAGATACACCCAGGACAGGGCGCCAATCCAATGCTGGGCACACAATTGCTCACAGACACACACATACACACTATATAGGGGCAATTAAGAACAGCCAGTTTACCGTGAATCCATTTTTTTGGACTGTGGGAGGAAATTGGAGAACCAAGAGAAAACCCATGCGGACACAGGGAGAACATGGAGCAGAAACAGAAGTGCCCATTACAGGGAGAACCTACTGAAATCTTCTGCTAAATCTTATACTAGGGACTAGGTTGGCGTGTTGAGTGTTCTCCATGCCCAACCAGGGAAGAACATCTTATAGACTGGGCAGATACACCCAGGACAGGGTGCCAATACAATGCTGGGCACACACTCGCTCACACAGACACACATACTAGATGGGGCAATTTAGATAGGGACAGTAAATACCAGCCAAAATTGGAGAACCTGGTAAAAAACCCTCAATAAACAGGAGGGCCTGTTACAAGAAGAACATACAAACTCCACACAAAAATGCATTGTCATTATCCTCCACTTTATCCTATACTAGGGACAAGGTGGTGGTGGTGGTGGTGGGGGGTTTCCCCATTCCCATCCCGGAGAGATGTTTTTAACACTGGGTGGATAAACCCAGGACAGATCACCAATCCAATGCTGGGCACACAGTCATGCACACAGATGCACACACACACATACTATGTAGGGGCAATTTACAACAGCCAATTTACCTTGAATCCAAGTTTTTGGACTGTGGGAGGAAACCAGAGACTCTGGATAAATAAAACTCCACCCAGATCGGGATTTAAACCTGGATTCCAAGCGCTCAGAAGCCACAAAAATAGTGTAATATTGGCAATAATTGACAAAAATAAACACCCACGTCCTCATTAGATAGCCTGGGATGGAAATCTGCTAAAGTCATGAACAGTAGCTTTAATAACAGGATTGGATGGCGCTTTACACATTATTTTATTAACACAATCTGTACATCTAATCCAGTCCATCTCATTAAGCCATAAGTGTTTGATGACCATTACTGATCACTGAGCCATGAGCCGTTGTTAAACTAAACGGCCGATTCAGCCATCATAGTGGCACACATGGAGATTTTGCTACTGTAAGGGATCCTAGTAACTCGGACGAGGCTTTGGCTGGTAAACGTAAAGGCAAATCAGTAGCTCACAGGTAAGTGATGACTGTAATTCTGAGGTTCCTGCTAATGCTGATGATGATGGTAATGATGGAGATGAGGCATGAAGACACGCTGCTGGTTTTCTGCATGCCGTCCTGTTCCCACACTCCATTCGACTCATTACAGACACATCAGGCGTAGCTCAATTTAAATCGTAGTGGGGGAAAAAAGGGTAACGCATTACCTAAATACCTAAATCCGGCATTCATGATGCATTATAAGTGCATTTATAAAGTATTCATAATGCTTTATAATAAGATAAGATAAGATAATGTCCATAGATGTACATAACCATACTCATTAAGAACATGCCATAAGGCTTCATAACAGTGACACTATGTACATAAAGGGCCCGGAGCGGTGCACCAATTGGGGTTAGGTGCCTTGCGCAAGGCACTTCATCCATGATAGTTGGTGGGGCCAGGAATAGAACCAGGGACCTTCAGGTCACAATTTTAATTCACCGTCAATGCTTTAAAGGTTAAAACAGGTGACCGAACACTAGGGGAAACTAGGTTGGTTTACTAGAGGGTTGAGGGCTCAAATTTCACCAAACTTTTGCCACACCCTTTACCTTGTCTGCTTAAAAGGCTGAAATCCACTAATAATCGGAGGAATTAGAGACAGTTAGTGTGCATGTACACCCACTGACCTATCTAACACACCTCATACCTTTAACTGTCTATTTTCTATGTTTTACAATACATTATAGTAGAGGTGAGCTGCAATATTCGCTGATTCGACAATTCGATTCGGAGAACCGTAGTCGACTATGAACCTCATAGTTGAATGTACCATTTTGACCACATGGGGTGCCCATGGCTGCTGCTAAGCATTAGTTTTTACATGAAATGTCTTTGTTTTCGTTATATATATATATAGCCTTTTGTCAAATAAAATCATCCTAAAACTCATTGATCTGAGTGTTTTAGGTTTTTCCTTTGAATTGGAAAAAAATCCAGAACGGGGATCCCATTTACGGTGCTCTAGAAAAACAAGTAATATATAAAAAAAATATATTTTTTAAAAACCACGCTTATAGCGCCATCTTGTGGTGAAATTTTAACTGATAGGGAATATAGGGAATATAGGGAAAATCTAACGAATCAGATTCGACTATGAAAATCCTTAGTTGAAGACACCCCTACATTATAGTAAATTGAAGCCACTCTATTTCTCAACCCTGGTTCCTTAACCACAAGCCTACAACTGCCCCGGATTGCATCTGTTTGTGGACTACAGTACATACTGTGTTAGTCCCGTTTACATTACTGTTACGATGTGCCGATGCCACGGCTCGGAAGGACCAAGTCCAAAGCTGAAGGTGGTTCAAAAGTAGTATTTAATGCAGAAGACACCGGGTGAAACCAGCCACATGACATGGACATAACATTAAAAAATGTCCCATCACTAAACACTGGGAAATGCAGGTTTTTAAACATATAGAGGATAGTCACATGACGGGACACACAACCAGATTAAACATACATTTTATTATGGCACTGGCAATGTAATTATTACAGGACTAAGGCAACACGGAACACATCTTTTAAAGTGTTTGTGTTTGTGTGTGTGTGTGTGTGTGTGTATGTGCCTAAACCATGAATGTCTTGCGTCATTTCACAAGATTACAGTCCGTAATTGTTTATCATGCTTAAATCCTCTCTCATATCATCCTCATCATCATCATCATCCTGCTGCTGCTGTTGTCATGGCAACACATGTCCACTGGCTTGTGTGGTTGCATTGACTCACAGGCACGGGTTGCTGTGCGCTCTTACGTGTGCATGCATTCGATTTTCCTGGCCCGTCTCCTTCATCCCCACCTTGGGTTCAGCCAAAAGGGAGGCCGACACGGCTATCACATGGTCAGCGTGTGAACGGCGGGGTCCACTCATGCGCCAGAATGCACTGCCGCTGATCTAACGTGTGCATTGCTCTGTGCTGTGGTGGTTTTGTTTTGTTTGTGTGTGTGTGTGTGTGTTTGGGTGTGTGTGTGTGTGTGTGTGTGTGTGTGTGGTGTGCATGGGGCCATCTCAGGCTCTGGAGTGCCTGCTGCAGCTCTATGAGGCTCGTGCCAGCTATGAGGAGTTTTGCATCCCGATGTGTATGCTGCCTGCTACGATTAGTAACAATGTGCCAGGCACTGACCTTAGTATTGGGGCTGACACGGCCCTTAATGCAATCGTGGAGGTAAGGATGAATATGCTGAGTTTTTGTCTCCATTAAACAGCTGATGCTAAAAACAGGGCTGTCTCTGCAGAACAGTCGGGGAAATGCTGAGTTTAATACATGCAAACCGCTGCTTAGAGATATACAATTTGAGCCATTCAGCTAAGTGGCTCTTATTGATTTACTTTTCTAATAGTAGGCTGGCGTTGTCGGTTCCTGTTACCACTGAATTCCTACCAAATTTCTTGCATCAGTTTAGGCCAAATGTATAAAACCACTTGTTTTGCATTTTGTCTTTATTTTAATGCAACACAGCTATGGTAGGGGGCGGCACGGAGGCTTAGTGGTTAGCACGACTGCCTCTCAGCGTTAGGGATTCCCGGCTCGAATCCCCATCTGGGTGGAGTTTCCATGTTCTCCCCGTGTCCGCGTGGGTTTCCTCCGGGTTCTCCGGGTTGTGAATTCCTCTCACAATCCAAAAACATGGATCCAGGTCAATTGAATTTGCCAAATTGCCCCATAAAGAGTGTGAGTGAGTGTGTGTGCCCAGCGATAGATTGGCACCCTGTCCTGGGTGCATCTGCCCAGCGTCCGAAACGTTCTCCCCTGGATGGGCATGGGGAACCCCCCTGCAACCCTAATATAGGATAAAGTGGAAGATAATGGATGGATGGATGGACATCTATGGTGGCATTATATATATGGTGGGTGGTCTCTGGGTCAGGGATCAGATCTTGCCTCAAGTGGAGGAGTTGAAGTATGTCGGAATCTTGTTCACGAGTGATGGTAAGATGGGACGTGAGATTGACAGATGGACCGGCACAGGGTTAGCAGTGATGCCGACCCTATACCGGTCTGTTGTGGTGAAGAAGGAGCTGAGCCATAAGGTAAGGCTCTCGATTTACCAGTCGATCTGCGTTACAACCCTCACCTAAGGTCATGAGCTTTGGGTAAAGACTGAAAGAACGAGATCGCGAATACAAGCGGCCGAAATGGGTTTTCTCCGCAGGGTGGCTGGGCTCTCTCAGAGATAGGGTGAGAAGCCCGGTCATCCGGGAGAGACTCGGAGTAGAGCCGCTACTCCTCCGCATCGAAAGGAGCCAGTTGAGGTGGTTCAGGCATATGGAAAGGATGCCTCCTGGGCGCCTCCCTAGGGAGGTTTCAGGCAAGTCCAGCTGGGAGGAGACCCCGGGGAAGACCCAGGACATGCTGGAGGGATTATATCTCTCAGCTGGTCTGGGAATGCCTCGGGGTTCCCCCAGTTGAGCTGGTGGAGGTGGCTGGGGAGAGGGAGGTCTGGGTCTCCCTACTTCGGTTGCTGTCCCCGCGACCCGAACCCCGGACAAGCGGAAGATAATGGATGGATGGATGGACATCTATGGTGACCCGGTGGCACTGGAGGGGCGGGGAGGTGATAATAAGCTGTAACAACATATGCCATGGGCAGAGAGAGGAGCAGGACTTCAGCGAGCGACACCATGCCATTATAGCTGTAGATTAAATGTGATTTTAAATACTCTAATAATGCCCGTTCCTGTCGGGAGAAATCCTGTCTCCGGTCCTCATTCCTGCCCACCCCTCGTTATAACATCATATCATTTCCACATCCCCAGTGCAATTTCCCCATGCGCAGTAGTCACCACACAGAACGTGCAACATTAAATATGAACAATTCTAGTTATTATAAAGTACAAAATATATACTCATAAAGTGGTTTTAATGTAGGAGTCCTTTGCAGGCCAGTCTCTGATGTCTTTGCAGACCTTGCTGTAAAGGTTTATCACCAAACTATTATTCCAAAATACATGGTTAGGTGTTTACATATACCCAAGCGAATAAATAACCTTAACTGGACTAAATAATAAACCTGAATTCGATGATTAAGAGACGTCATAGTTCTTCTGACCCTATAATGTAGAAAATGACCCTATAATGTAGACGATTACACATTTTCCTTGTAGGATTATTGTCGAATAAATAATTCGATTTACATTATTAAGGATTATCACAACTATAACGCAATAAATAACTTTTCTTAAAAAAGTGCCAAAAATCACAGGAACAGTGCACGGTTTCCATGTTTGTTATCCACCCATCCATCCATTATCTTCCGCTTCATCCTCTACTAGGGTCTCAGGGGGGTTCCCCATGACCATCCAGGGGAGAACGTCTTTGGCGATGGTCAGATACTCCCAGGACAAGGCACCAATCTATCGCTGGGCACACACTCACTCACACACACACACACACACACACACACACACACTCTATTTGGGGCAATTTGAAGAACTCCATTTGAAGAACGGGGAGAACATGGAAACTCCACCCAGATGGGGATTCGAACCGGGAATACCTAGCGCTGAGAGGAGAACATGCTAACCACTAAGCCAAAAGAAAAATCCAACATTAAAGCTGGTTTTAGATGTATGGTCCCTTCTGCAGATGTGAAGTAAAAATAAAATCTATCAAAACGTACAAGGATTTTAAATTACGGCATGTTGCAAAGCTCCAGAGTATAATCCAGTCTGAGCAATTAAAGATTAAAGACGTTGCTCAAGGGTAACTTCAACCATCTGGTCTAATATCTAAAAAACGAAGCCACCATCAGCGCTGTGATCTTTCAATGCAAATACAGACTTATGCAAAAGCTTTGACAGCCCCGTTCAAAGTGCTTCGGGTTTCCCACATACTTTATAAAGATCGTGTTTAAATATGTCATTTTTCACATTGATGGCGCAGAGGTGTGATGGATGGAGTCTGTAGACAGGCTTATGAAGCAGATCAGTCTCTCTCTCCTTACTATCTTACCATCACACAGAAGGAGAGATAACAAGAGACAATAATCACACACAGGCGTTACCGTTTACCTGATCTGCATTCTAAGCCTGTCTTCAATCTACAGGCTCTACCCATTACACCACAGTAACATCCATCCATGCATAATCTTCTACTTAATTTATACTAGCGTCATGGGGATGTTCCCCATGCCCATCCAGGGCAGGTACACCCAGGATGGGGCACCAAACCTCTGGGAACGCAATGTATAGGGGCTATTTGGAGAGCAGCCAAATGACCTTGAGTGGACACGGGGAGAACATGCAAACTCCACCCAGATTGGGATTCGAACCTGTGCTGAGAGGCGTACATGCTAACCACTGAGCCACTATACTGCCCACTACAGTAACATCCATCAATTTTCTTCCAATTTATCCTCTACTAGGGTCCTCATGCCCATCCAGGGGAATGTTTCGGGGGGCAGGGGGGTGCCTATGGCACCACTTACTCCAGGGAAGAATTCGGCGCTGGGCAGATACAGCCAGGGTGCCAAGTGGAAACACGGGTGCCTCAAGATTATTCAAACCGGAACTCCCTAGTGCACAGGAGACTCACTCACACAAACACATTCTATATAGGGCAATTTTTGGAGAGACTTGATCCATGTTTTTGGTCCATGTAACAATCTATCGCTGGGCACACACTCACTCAATTGACATGATCCATGTTTTTGGACTGTGGGAGGAAACCGGAAAACCCAGTGGAAACCCACGCGGACACTGGGAGAACATGGAAACTCCACCCAGATTAAGATTCAAACCGGAACTCCCTGGTGCTGAGAGGAGAACATGCTAACCACCAAGCCACCGTGCCATCCCCACAGTAACATATTGGAAATATTTTTTAAATTGTAGTATAATAATTTATATATTTATATATATTTATATATATATATATTTATATATATATATATATATAACTATATATATATATATATATATATATATATATATATATATATATATATATATATATATAAATAGGGTGGCACGGTGGCTTAGTGGTTAGCTCGTTCGCCTCTCAGCACTTGGTTCGAATTCCCATCTGGGTGGAGTTTCCATGTTCTCCCCGTGTCCGCGTGGGTTTCCTCCGGGTTCTCCCACAGTCCAAAAACATGGATTAAGTCAATTGTGTGAGTGTGTGCCCAGCGATAGATTGGCGCCCTGTGCTGGGTGTATCTGCCCAGCGCCCGAAACGTTCTCCCCTGGATGGGTATGGGGAACCCCCCCCGCGACCCTGATACAGGATAAAGCGGAAGATAATGGATGGATGGTTATATATTATATAGTTGGGTTTTATTGGTATTCCAATTTTTTTTTTCTTTTTTTAATTGGCCAGTCACAATAAATGATGATTTCAGGGCCAGGAACAAAACGTATGATAGGTGACAGGATTTACTGACCCATGTTTGTATCTCTGACATTCTCTGTGTGTCTTTCATTAGACATGTGACCGTATTAAGCAGTCAGCCAGTGGAACGAAGAGGCGCGTCTTCATCATCGAGACCATGGGAGGTTACTGTGGTTATCTGGCCAGTGTGGGTGGTCTGGCAGCTGGTGCTGATGCTGCGTACATTTTTGAAGAGCCGTTTGACATCCGAGACCTTCAGGTAATCATTATGCACAGCGGTAGCCGTCAGTTAAATACTCGTTTGCCAGATTAGGATTCCTCCACACGGTGCACCCCTGTGTCTTTAATGTTTGGTTAGTGGATCCAAAACTAGCCAAAAAGCTTTTTATGTTATGGTTTGATGGTTGTCCATAAAAAAAAAATTATAAATGAATTAAAAATTGTAACAGGGTGGGTAATTATTGAATGGGCCTCGTCACTTCCAATAAGTTGCAATTAATAAAAAAAGCTATTAGGCCAAATATATTTGGAGTATATACACTCAGATATATTATTAGGTACACCTCAGTTCTACACTTACTGTCGTTTTTTTTGTTCCATGGATCATATAGATGGACTTTGTAGTTTTACATTTATATTCTGTAGTCCATCAGTTTCCATTACTCTGTTTTTCAATGATCAGGACCCCCATAGATTAGGTATTAGGGTGGTGGATGATTTCAGTACTGCAGTGATGCTGACATGATGGGGGTGTTAGTGTGTTGTGCTTGTATAAGTGGATCAGACACAGCAGTGCTGCTAGACAGATAACAGTAAACCAATCAGAACATACAGGTGTCTGATCCCCTCGTACCATCATCCACCACACTAATAATACCTCCTCTGTGGGGGTCCTGATCATCAGAGAACAGAGTACAGAAGAATAACAAAGTGTGTAGTGAAACAGATGGACTACAGAATGTTTTTGGACCGTGGGGAAAAAAACTTGAGAAAACGATGGAATCCCACACAGATACGGGGAGAACAGGGAAACTTTACCCAATTTCCAACTGGAATTCAAACCTTGATCCCCAGCACCAAGAGACAGACCTGCTGACCACCATGCCGCCTTGTATTCTTTTATATTTACAATATATTAAATAATCGGTTAATTCAGTACAAAGTACAAATCGATAATTCAAGCTATTAAAAATCTTTACGATTTATGATCTGACTCCGCGCAGTGTGTGTATATCACGTGAGGTTCAGGACCTCGACTGTAATCTAGTGTCAAATTCGGAGACCTGCGCTGACGTTAATAATGTGTTTTATGTTCCAGGCTAATGTGGAGCACTTAACGGAGAAGATGAAGACCAGTATTCAGAGGGGACTTGTCCTGAGGTACCTGCGCCATTACTCGCACCTCACGGGGGAAATGATTCATATTTGCATTTCCCTCCTCGGCCCGATTTAAAGCGGATTACAATTCAGGCACTTAGACGGCGTTCGGATGGAAGGCTGATAGATATGTGAGGCACATTGGGAGAACGTGGGAATGAATCAATCCTCACTAAACTCCAGCTTTCGCTATACCATAAAGCATGTGGTACGTGGATGGGATTTTCAGCATCCTTAAGCAGATTAAGTACCAACACCCGGTGGAAAAAATACAATTTGTAATGAATCACGCTGACATGAATCCGTTAATGAGAAAAGTTGATTGTGTCGTACGATGATATTACATGGAAAACGAAGATAATGAGTCGAATTTGTCTGAGCAGAAATGCATTCGGCTGTATGTATTCCGGTGTTAACGGGTTCATCGGCGAGAAGATGCACCGCGTGGATGCTGACTGTCCGATCGCATCAGATCACGAGGCTATTTTTAAATCTGTTTTGATTGGAATGGTATCAGCTTAAGGCTGCCTGTCATTCACCTGCAGGGCTGTAGGTCTCAGCTGTGTGGGTGTGTGTGTGTGTGTGTGTGTGTGTGTGTGTGTGTGTGTGTGTGTGTGTGTGTGTGTGTGTGTGTGTGTGTTGCATCTTTTAGGAATGAGAACTGTAATGAAAACTACACAACAGACTTTATTTACCAGCTGTATTCAGAGGAGGGCAAAGGCGTGTTCGACAGCAGAAAGAACGTACTGGGTCACATGCAGCAGGTACACACACTTACACACACACACACAATATGGACGACAGTTCTGACACTTGGCCATCGCTTACATAATATTCCTTTCCACATCATGTGGTTTCCTGTACCCTAATGCTTGCGATGGCTTTGTTATCGCATCTTTCGAAGAATTTGTGCTTGTGCCCACAAATTTACTCAGGCGCCTTAGTTGGATGGTGTAGCTCACATTTTATTAACATATAAACAGCAACAATACTCATTACTTCGACTGTTGCATACAAAAATCTGTTATTTAAACATCTTGAGCACTCTACTCTCTACTAGGGCTGCGGCGGGGGGGGGGGGGGGGGGGGGGGTGGATACACCTAATACACCCTAGTCTGGGCGCCAGTCTATTGCTGGGCGCACTCACTCAGACAAACACACTACATGGGGCAATATATCCATCCATCCGTTATCTTCCGCTTTATCTATTAGGGTCGCGAGGGAGGGGGGTTCCCCATGCCCATCCAGGGGAGTGACAGGACAGGTTGCCAATCCATCGCTGGGCACACACTCACTCACACAGACACACTCTATATGGGGCAATTTGGAGAATTAAATTGGCTTGATCCATGTTTTTGGACTGTGGGAGGAAACTGGAGAACCCGGAGGAAACCCACGTGGACATGGGGAGAACATGGTAACTCCACCCAGATTGGGATTCGAACCGGGAATCCCTAGAGCTGAGAGGAGAACGTGCTAACCACTAAGCCACCGTGCCGCCCTTGGGGCAATATAGAGCATTTAATTTACCTTGAGCGCGGCATGGTGGCTTGGTTGTTAGCACGTTCGTTTCTAAGCACTGGTGCTCCAGGTTCGAATCCCAATCTTGTTCCCAATCTCGAAATGTTCTCCTCGTGTCTGTGTGGGTTTCCTCCAGGTTCTACGTTTCCCCAGTCCCACAGTCCAAAAACATGGATTCAAAGTAAATTGAATGCTCTAAATTACCCCATATAGAGTGTGTGTGTCTGTGTGAGAGAAAACCCTGAAACTAATATATGGGATTGAAATTCTTTGTTATTTAAGCTTTTTTTCTGTCAGGAAACCTTTGAAACTGATGTTCAATTTTCAACGTTCTCTGTTTTGTTAGGGAGGTGCACCATCCCCGTTTGATCGTAACTTTGGAACTAAAATTTCAGCCAAGGCTATGCAGTGGATCACGAAGAAGTTAAACGAGTGCTTCCGCAAAGGTACGTCACCACGTTTAACCTGACACATGCGACTGATGGATGAAAACGGAACATAACACTGACATCCACTGACATACATGAAGCCAGAGCTGATTAAAATAACAGGATATTCAGCCTTTTACTGCACATGAACTCTGGGACAGACTGCATGTGATTATCACATTGCATTTATAAGAGGGAGCAAGCGAGCGAGAGAGAGAGAGAGAGAGAGAGAGAGAGAGAGAGAGAGAGAGAGAGAGAGCGCGCACGTTGACAAAGAAATAAGAATCGCAAAACCATCAACTCGCATCATGAACCATAGAATTTTTAATTGTGATAAATAATTGTATTTATTTAGTCTCTTACACGACTTCCATAAATTAAAGTACTTGAATTACACTTGGCGGCACGGTGGCTTAGTGGTTAACACGTTCGCCTCTCGGTTCGAATCCCCATCTGGGTGGAGTTTCCATGTTCTCCCCGTGTCTGTGTGGGTTTCCTCCGGGTTCTCCGGTTTCCTCCCACAGTCCAAAATCATGGATCATGTCAATTGAATTCTCCAAATTGCCCCATATAGAGTGTGTCTGTGTGAGTGAGTGTGTGCCCAGCGATGGATTGGCGCCCTGTCCTGGGTGTATCTGCCCAGCGCCCGAAACGTTCTCCCCTGGATGGGCATGGGGAACCCCACCGCGACCCTAATAGAGGATAAAGCGGGAGATAATGAATGAATGAATGAATGAATGAATTACACTTATAAATCATATGATTATATAAAAGTGTCTTTTATATTCACAGAGGAATTTGTCCTCCATATTTAACCCATCCGTACAGTGACACAAACACACACACACACACATAGATACACACACTGAGTTGAGCACATGTGCCCATAGCAGGTTGGCAGCCCTGTACACAGCATCCAAGGAGCAATTTGTGTTAGGTGCCTTGCCCAAGGGCACTTTAGCCGTAGTACTTGTTGGAACCGGGAATTGAACCGGGGACCTTCAGGTTAAAAGGTATCTATTTATTTAACTATTGGCTGTCATTACACAGCTGCTCAATAGATTTGAAAGGTTTCCACAATATCCAACAATTTCCCGGTGCAGTATATTATGACCTGCACTCGCTGGCCATGTTATTAGATACAGCTTATTGTTTCCACACTTATCATATAGATCAGCTTTGTAGTTCTACAATTCCATTCTGTAGTCCATCTGTTCGTCTTCATACTTTGTTAGTCGACTTTACACTGTTCACTGATGATCAGGACCCCCACAGAGCAGGTATTATTACCTGACCACCATGTCACTTTCATTGCAGTACTGAGAATCATCCACCACCCTAATCTAATACCTTCCCTGTGGGGGTCCTGATCATCAGAGAACATACTAAAGCAGATTATGTCGAGAAACAGATGGGGGTACAGAGTGTAACTATAGAACTACAAATTCCATCTGTCTGATCAGTGGAAATGAAAAAATAGCACAGTGGGTGTAGAACTGAGGAGGCTGTGAAATACCCTGGACAGGTTGCCAGACACACATTCACACTTGCAATTATGCACCACTTACGCATCTATAACATACGTATACAGGACCAAGGACCTTGCTTTAAAACAACAGCACTACCCATTGTGCGGATGTGTGATAAAGTTTACCACAAACTCTTGGCCATATAGAGCATTATGCACTGGCACATCTAGTCTAGACTCGTTGGAATGTTTTATTCATCTACAGCCACAATTGGATGCAAAATTCATGCATTTGCCCCCGATGCCGCTCTCTATTAATAATGAATGACTTCCGGTTGACTGTCTGTCACAGTAAAGAGGCAGTATGGGGTCAGGGTTAGGGCTCGATTTAGATATTGTATTATTAGTTATCAGTCAATATGCTGTTCATGAAGTCAAGGAAAACTCTAGATTATTTTCACAAACATATATATATACATAAATGGTCATCACCTGCATTTATCTAAGCAAATAGCTAAATGCCTCCTATTGTATCATTACTGCATGAGTGATTATGAGTGATGAGTTTCAGCTACAGAATTTAGTCATTAAACCCAAACTGATGCAGCAAAATGCTTCTTATTTTTTAAACAACCATGTGGACCATCATGGAAAAGATGTTCATCTGATTCAGAAGGTCGAATTATAAAAATGAGTGGTTCAGGGAGCATGAGACATCATTCTCACACATGGATAATCCACCACACAGTCCAGACATGAATTTGCTCAAGAGGTATAATGTAAAAAAAAATAAAAAATTATATATATATTTTAGAAGAAACATGATACAACGGTATTATTACCTTTAGTTTAAGCTATTTATGCTACACTTTTTCAAACTGTGTGTTTGCTCTTTTTTGCTTTTCCCTTTGCTGACGGCAGATGAAGGTAATTATCCATTCTAACTCCATTAATAATAATTTTCATCCACATCAATTCATGTCAGGACGTTTCTCTTACGAGACCATGTTACAAACATGTGGAACTATAGAGTGGGCTGCACTGTCTGATCTGTTGCAGAGGTCTACACACACACACACACACACACACACACACCCACACCTACACATATTATTTACCTAACATTAAAAATAGCAGATGTGTTGCAGGTATATTTTGTTCCAACAAAGTACTGGATTGAATTCTGTATTATTTTTTTTAAACGTGAAGTATTGGGGAAATATGAACCTGGATTGTTTTCTTGTCCCAAAACAGAGGTCATTATTTTAGTGTACAAGGTTTCAGTGTTGATGACATAACATTTACATTTAGTCAGTTACTTACTGCACAAGATCTCCAACTTGAAGGTTGGGATCACACCGTTTCCGCCACAGCATCCCTGAAACAAAGCGTGTAAAGGACCTTACTCAAGGACCCATATTGGCTGAATTTTTGCCTGGAAGACCATACACACTTACTGGTACCATGTCATAGACTGTATTCATAGTACTGAGTCTGAAGCTGATAAAATGCCCAATAAGTGGAGCAAAAAGATGTGTTGTTGACTAGTACTGTATTTGTACTCAGTGGTTAGGGTGTTGGGTTATCAATTTGAGGTTCAGAGTTCAAATCCAAGGTCGCTTGAAGTTACCAATGTGGGCCCTTGAGCAAGACCCTTATTGCTTCAGGGATGCTGTCCCAGTGTTCTGATCCCAGCCATCAAGTAAGTCATAAGTCATTTTGGATAAAAGCATCTGCTAAATGACCAAATGTAAATGTCATGTGTAGGGCTGCAACTAACGATTATTTTGATAATTGATTAATCGGGCGTTTTTTTTTTTTTTTTCGATTAATCGGTGAATCGGCTAAATAAAAATTTTTCCACGTCTTTACATTTAGTTAAATTACAGACGATTATCCAAAGCGACTTACAAATGAGAACACAAGTCAGTAGTTATGAAAAAACCAGCTACACTGTTGAATTATCAAACAGGTCAATAAATGTCTGGTTTTATTTACAGTATGAGTTTAAGGCCCAAAGAGCAATTAAACACAAATCTCACACACATTAGCACATTATGTAGCATAGTGTGAAAAAAATACTAAATTACACAAATTTGTGTAGCTGTAATATGTTACCTACTCTGCTTACGACATTGCGAGTAACGCGGAAATCGTGCACCCCAAAAAATTAATAACGAAATTTGTAATCGACACATTTCCTAATCGATTTTTATCGATTGTATCGATTCGTTGTTGCAGCCCTAGTCATGTGAATGTAAATCTATACAAATGCACAACTGTCATGGTAAGCAAATGGTAACTGAAAACCATAGACTAAAAACTCATTACATCTGAACACGTACTGCAACTGTGGTTCTAACAATCATGACACAGACAATTAATCTGCATGTTGGTCAGTACATATTTAAATCTGCATTAACAGCATGTCGAAACAACTAACCCCTTTACCATGTACAAGCATGTGCACCCCAGTCGAATTCCATGACCCCCTCCTTCGAATATTTTTTATCAATTTCCTCACACAGTCCAAAAACATGGCTCAAGGTCAATTGAATTCTCCAAATTGCCCCATATAGAGTGTGTGTCCCAGCGATAGATTGGCGTCCTGTCCTGGGTGTATCTGCCCAGCGCCCGAAACGTTCTCCCCTGGATGGGCATCCCCCCCGCGACCCTAATAGAGGATAAAGTGGAAGATAATGGATGGATGGATCATATAGAAAACAAAACATGTGATAAGTTGATTCTGAAGTGATGCAGAGACTTAGCTATTCAAAGGTAAAGCAGTAAACTTTTTTTTGGCTCAGTATCCCCACTTTGTGAGAGATTTAAAGTGGAGGAGGGTTCTCTTTCTTTTTTTTGCCCCGTTTTGTGAAAATTCTGGTCCAATGTATTTAACTGGCCATCAAAAGCTCTTAAAGTACAATTGAATTTGATACCGTTACTATAATCTGTTGATATGCATCAGCACTCACTGTTCTCCCTCCCTACCACCTACCTACCTATATAAGCAAAGCATTAGAACCGCCCGTAGTCAAAGCTGAGGAGTCTAAAGCTTTTCAAAGCTTTGTGATCTTCTTAAGAAGATGCTGTACTGTTATGGAGGACATGAGATCCTCCCAGGACATCAACTTGTCATCGAACTTGAAAACATTGGTCATGAAACTGCCATACAAATTCCACAAAAGGCAATCCTTTTGTGTGTGACTTTCAAGAGAAAGTGGAAATTGGAAACACTCCAAGCTGCTTCATTTTAACTCAATGGGGCATTCATGTTACCCTGAACCAAACTTGGAAGCCTGGATTAGATAACCTTAAGGGACAGTACTTTGTGTATATATATATATATATATACACACTGTATAGTGCGGCACGGTGGCTTAGTAGTTAGCACGTTCGCCTCTCAGTGCTGGAAACTCTCAGCTAGAGTTTCCATGTTCTCCCCGTTTCCTCCGGGTTCTCCGGTTTCCTCCCACAGCCCAAAAACATGGATCAAGTCAATTGAGATCTTCAAATTGCCCCATATAGAGTGTGTATGTGTGAGTGACTGTGTGTCCAGCAATAGATTGGCGCCCTGTCCTGGATGTATCTACCCGAAACGTTCTCCCTTGGATGGGCATGGAGAACCCCCCCCCCCCCCCCCCCCGTGACACTTATATAGGATAAGGAGGAAGATAGTGGATAGATGGATATATATATATATATATATATATTATAATATATATATATATATATATATATATATATATATATATATATAAAATGTGTGTGTGTGTGTGTGTGTGTAACCCCATATCTGTGTGGGTTTCCTTCGAGTTACTCCAATAGTTCAAAACCATGGATTCAAGGTAAATTTAATTCTCTAAATTGCCTTATATAGTGTGTGTGTGTGTGTGTGTGTGTGTGTGTGTGTGTGTGTGTGAGAGAGTAAATGTGCCCTGTCCTGGGTGAACAATCTATCGCCAAAACACTCTTCCCTGGATGACCAAGGGTACAACCCACACCCATCCACACAACTGACCATAGTAGATGATGAAGCAGCGTAAATTAATTATATATATATTTAAGAAGGATTGTCCAATGTTTTGCATAAGACAGTATTTGAGATAAATTAGCTGATGTGAATTGTGTGTGTGTGTGTGTGTGTGTGGCTGCGCCCTGCAGGAAGAGTGTTCGCTAACACCGAGGACTCGGCATGTTTACTGGGGATGCGTCGCCGTAACCTCATCTTCCAGCCCGTGGTTCAGCTGAAGGACGAGACAGACTTTGTGTATGTAAATTCAAATCGCATTTCCACACTCCATCAGACGCAAGTTTATTTACGCCCAACAATGCGCTTTGCAATCCAAGAAATCCCAAAAGTCATGCTTGAGTGAAATGACGTAGATGCTCTGTGTGTGTGTGTGTGTGTGTGTGTGTGTGTGTGTGTGTGTGTGTGTGTGTTTAGGCACAGGATTCCTAAAGAGCAGTGGTGGCTGAAGCTTCGCCCTCTGATGAAGATCCTGGCCAAGTACAAGACGAGTTACGACGTGTCAGACTCGGGACAGCTGGAGCACGTCGTGCGCAGCCGCGCCAAGGAGTCCGACGCCACCGCGGCCATCTGAGGTCGGATGCAATCCCAGCGGGGTCAGACGGAACCTGGGCGGTCGGCACAGAGGCGGTCAGACACCACCACGTACCAAGGTCCTTTTGTCACATTGTCAAAACCCGTTTGTCGTGAAAATCCAATCATGCTCTGAATGCAGCATATAAAACATAGGAATATTAATAGTGCGGCATCGGTCGGCGTTTCTGCTTTTAATGTGTGTCCGTGATGTGAGCTGCCGCTTGCTGACGTGACCTTTCACTTCCGCTGTGTACACACTCACTCTCCTTTGATTCAGAGCCATACAGACAGTTGCTGTGTTAGTGTGTGCACTAGAGTTGTGAGTCCGGCACAGTTCAGTTTCCTGTGTGGATGTGAGAATGTTATTTATGTGTTTAACAAATAAATCTATCATGATAACTTACTCAATGTTTTTCTGTGTTTGTTCAATGCGCATATCAATATTAACCTTTGTATTTGTTACTTACATTCATTAAGTGTCTTATAGATTATACATTTTGCCTTTGTGGGTTTCTTCCCACTGTCAAAAAAACATGGATTCAAGGTAAATTGAGTGTTCTAAATTGACCAATATAGTGTGTGTGTGTTTGTATGAGTGAGTGTGTGCCCAGTGATTGATTGGCACCCTGTCCTGGTATCTGGTATCTGCCCAGTACCTGAAACGTTCTCCCTTGGATGGGCATAGGGAACCCCCCGCGACCCTAATAGAGGATTTAATGGAAGATAAATAATAAATGAATAATCCTGTGATCATCACTCCATAATATTTATGGATATAATTATTATAAAACAGTTAGTTCCAGTCCTTAAATATGATTGGCTGAGTCGTTTGTCTAGCCATGATATTAATGAAAATAAGACACTGCTTCGCAGTCGTATCAATGCATTAGTTCCCGAAGTTTTCTATAAACAGGGTTTTGTAATTTGGCCACTAGATGGCAGTAGAAAAAACTGTTGTTGGACAAACCTGAAAACCTGTCAATCAGCGATAAGCATTCACTTCAAAAACCTGACTAGATTGTCCTGCAAGACTGCCAGTCCAATAAAAATCCATTTATTCACAATAAGGCATGCCCTGTCTTACCTTATTGCTTTATTAACCCATCCGTGCAGTGAAACACACATACACACACTGGTGTAGTCAGCACACGTGGCCGGAGTGGTACATACACAACACTGTATACGGCGCCCGGAAAGCAAATGGACTAAGGCGGCTTTCCCAAGGTGTGACTGGATATCGAACCTGGCATGGCAAGGCTGGTTTCTTAACAGCAAGCCTATGACTGCCAGTATAGCCTCATATTACTTCAAAGGCGCAGTACATTACTCAGTGGTTTGGGTGTTGGGTTATCAATCTGAAGGTTGGGGGTTCAAATCCCAGGTCCACTGAAGTCATCAATGTGGGTCCTTGAGCAAGACCCTTAACCCTCATTGCTCCAGGGATGCTGTGATAAACCGTGTGTTCACCTTGTAAGTCGCTTTGGATAAAAGCGTCCAATAAATGACCAAATGTAAATGTAAACAAAATGTCTGGCACTGAAACTTCAACACAAACTTCTCTACCAGAGTTCTCGAGGGGCACAGTGGCAACTGTGGCAACCCAATTGCCACAGGCCAAAGTGTCTATGATTCACGAGCGGAGGCCAACTCATAAGGTGGTGGTATCGCTTCTCTCTGCACGTTTTGAGAGTAAAGGAAAAAAAGACTGCTCGACGCCGCATGTGTGAAGCGGCACCTGCGGCTCACTTTGGAACATTTTATTGATTTCTTTTCCACAGGAAAAGGTGAGCCAACTAAAAGAAGACGGTTTGCTCACGCCTTTTACCCGTGACTATAGATTTGCTTTAGGTTAAACCAGCGTTTCTCAAATCGTGTGCTGCTCCTCCTGAGGCACAGGCATGACAGTGAGGGGCATCTGTCCGGCGGCAAAATTAAGCGAGGAACCGATGATTTAACGTCAGCATCTTTTTACATGTGCTTTCATGTTAGTTTCTCATACTGTGTGGGCATTTTTTGCCTTTCAACGGGGGCGTGACAGAAAGCATCGGAAAACCACTGGGTTAAAGGAACCTGTGTATCATTTTAAAATCGTAGTCATAATCACAATACCTTAAAATTAGGGGTCGCTATAATAAAGTGATCCATTTTGCCTACAGTGCTTACACAAGGAGGAATCGGTGCTCCACAGTCAACCCATCCGTTCAGTGAAACACACTCATATATACACACACGACCGAAGGGGTGGGCAGCCCTGTACACGCCGTCCGGAAAGCAATCGGGGTTAGATGCCTATTATAGAGTGAGTGGCACGGTGGCTTAGTAGTTAGTATGTTCTCCTCTCAGCACTAGGGATTCCCGGTTCGAATCCCAATCTGGGTGGAGTTTCCATGTTATCCCCGTGTCCGCGTGGGTGTCCTCCTGGTTCTCCGGTTTCCTCCCACAGTCCAAAAACATGGATCAAGTCAATTGAATTCTCCAAATTGCCCCGTATAGAGATTGTATGTGTGAGTGAGTATGTGCCCAGTGATAGATTGGCACCCTGTCCTGTGTGTATCTGCCCAGCGCCTGAGATGTTCTCCCTTGGCTGGGCATGGGGAACATAACCCCCCCCCCCCCATAGAAGATAAAGCGGAAGATAATGAATAAATAAATTATACAGTGAATGAATTTTAAAAAAAATACATTAAAGCCTCATTTATACTCCCTCTGCGTACGAAAATGTGTGCGTGCGTTTCATGCGTTATAACAGTTACTGCCCACATACTTCTTTGCGTCAGCTCCGTTGATATGGTTGTTGAACACTACATCCATTAGAGGGCAGTTTAGAGTAAAAATCAAGCATGGCGACGGCGGAGGAACTTCTGATTTTGTACATACTGCAAAAACGACAGAAAAGGCAGCGTTCTAGACGGCGGTGGTCTGTGAGGCCACTGAACAGGTCGCGACATTTGGATGGAGAATTTTGTTCACTTGTCCGCCCAATGAGGGAAATTGATGACGAACGTCATTTCCAATACTTTCGGATGTCTGCCAGGGCATTCGATAACTTGCTTTGCTTTGTAACAACTGTTTGTCCCTGTGCCCCGGCGAAGGAACATCATATAAATGATTAAAATTGCGCACACACTCGTATTACCGGTCTTCAAAAAGTTCCACCATGTTTTTCATTCTCCTTCGTGTACATATGGAAGTGGTCGCATCATGCACTGCCCCCACGGTTTCCAGTGGTATTGCTCCGTCCTGTCCGCATCCGCAAGCTTTCAGAAAACGTGCAAATTACGTACGAAATGAACGCAGAGTACGGACAAAAGGCTCCGTCCGTATCCGTCTCCGTATTTAACGTTGAGCATAAATGAGCCTTTACAGTACATTTACTTCGTTGAACCAGGGTTCGCACAGGGGACCTTCAGGTCGCAAGGCTGATTCCTTAAACCCATGCCTACCACTGCCTCCCTTTTTTAAGGTAATAAGATAATGTTTTCTCTATTGTGCTTGCACACAGAGGAAAATAAGATGTGTATATTAAATTCTACAGTTTTCATCATATGCCCTTTCTAACACAACCCTCCTCTTCCATTCGGGTTTGGGACCAACACAAATACACTGATATATAGAGCCCTAATTTCCATGACAACCCAGTATCCGCAGTTTACCTTGGTATGACTTTAAAATGTGGGTGGAAAGTAAAAATGTCAAAAGAAGCCCAATCGGGACCGTGGACATCTTTCCCAGGAATCAAATCCAGGACTTTTTTGCTGTGAGGAAGATGTGCTAGCTGCTGCTCTGTCATGTCTCAACATCTGTTCAGATATGAGACTGAATAATAATGTCAAGCTGACTTCAGAATCTTTTTCTGAAATGAACTCCATGACCAAAAACGAACTTTTAAACAAACTAATTTTCTTCACTTACCATATAACTTTGCACATTTGGACATTTGTATAATAAATATTTGGACTTTGTAGTTTTACAATTCCAGACTGTAGTCCATCTGTGTTCTTTGTTGTTGTTAGTCTCCTGTTGGTTCTCTGTTGGTCAGGACCATCACAGAACAGGTATCATTTGGGTGGTGGATTGTTTATTGGCAGTTCTGCAGTGACACTAATGTGGTGGTGGTGGGGGGGTGTTAGTGCAGCAGTGCTGCTGTAGTTTCATTTAAACACCTCAGTGACACTGCTGGGATAGGAATAATGCACCAACCAAATAATCCCTGCTCTGTGGTGATACTATTTGGGTTTTGACCATTTAAGAACACAAACAGATGGACTACAGTCTGGAATTGTAGAACTACAAAGTCCATCTTTACTGTAAGTAGAACTAAGAACATGGATGTTTTCCTGATGCTAAAAGTTCATTACAGGGGTATTAGACTATAACATAAGTAAAAGGTTGGTTTATCATGTTTTGGTTATGACTTTTAAATTTCTGATCACAGGCCATGGTAAGTAAAGTCAAGTTTAATATGCGATTGATGCAATTACATCAAATTTATTTCAGTGGATCAGGTTGAACCTCAGCAACATTATATGGCAATGAAATAATGTCAGTCGAGTAGCTAGATGTATTGAATGGCCAGGTTATCACATCAGGGGATTTTATTTCTTTGCTAATGGCACAGACGTAATTCTGCACGACAATGCCAAGAATAATCTGCCTCAACTGGTGAGAGCGATTCCTTCTATTTGCTGAATCGATTCCACTCACCAATTGTTCCAGCACAGGGTCCTGACATTCTGAAAGTTATTTTGGGATGTGCAAAGAAAGACTTTATGAGCAATTTGACTCTCCTATCATCAAAACAAGCGTAAAATTAATGCAACTTTAGATGGCAATGAAAATGCCATCGGTAAACAAATGTATGACATTTAATCTACAGGCCTTTCAATAACATTAGGTTATTGTTAACAGTAGGTTTTTATCAGGGCAGGGTAGCTCGGTGGTTGGGGTGTTGGGCTATCAATCTGAAGGTTGTGGGTTCAAATCCCAGGGCCACTGAAGTTACCGATGAGGGTCCTTGAGCAAGACCCTTTGCTCCAGGGATGCTGTGGTCAGCCCTGTGCTCGCTTTTTCTGCCAAATGACCAAATTTAATGTAAATGTAGTTTTACATTTAAAAATAAATTTGAGAGATTTTATTGATCTTAAAATAAACATTTCTCTATTAAATAACCATCAATTATTCATGAGTCATCAAATGTTTGGACACACATTCTTTTTGCTCCATTTGTAGTTCTACAATTCCCGACTCTATGTTGACTAAAGTTCATACTGTGTACATCCCATTTACTCTGTTATCTAATGATCAGAACCCCAATAGTAGCACCACAGCGCAGGGAATATTGGGTGGGTGTATTATTCCTATCCCAGCAGTGTCACTGAGGTGTTTAAATGAAACTACAGCAGCACTGCTGCACTAACACCCCCTCACCACATCAGTGTCACTGCAGAACTGACCATAAACAATCCACCACCCAAAATGATACCTGTTCTGTGATGCTCCTGACCAATAGAGAACAGAGATCCAACAGGAGACTAACAAAAACGAAGAAAACAGATGGACTACAGTCTGTAATTGTAAAACTACAAAGTCCAGCTATATGGTATATGGAGGAGTGTCCAAACTCCTGACTGATACTATTAAAAAAAAAAAAAAAAAAAAAAAAAAAAAAAACGCATACAACACAAAATTCTTAAAGTCCTGAATTTTAGAATTTATTCTCATAATTGAATATTTTTACATGATATCCTCAGGAAGTCACAAGATCACATGTGGTTCTCCTGCTTGATATCTGATTCCTTCCAAGCTGTTTATTCTTGGTTTGCTTAGCTGAGCTTATCTAATCTTTTTACTTCATCGATGCCTTTGCGTTGGCTCCATTAGGCAAAAAGAATAAAGAGGCAGGATAGTGCTTTTTTAAAAAAATGCACTGCGGTGATAAGAAATGCACCAAGATAGCAGCTAAGCAGAACCAGCTGGGGGTTATGACTCTGTGATATTAAAATATATGTTTAACATATTGGGGGTGGAGTGAAATGTAATGTGGCCAATATAAATTGACGTTAAAAGCAAAAAAACTACAATCAAAAGTACAGAATTTAGTTATATTATATACATAATATAATTTAGTTATATAGACTGAAAGATATGATGATACGATGACACATTTACAAGCCAAAGTTGGTTTTAAATCATAACAAAAAGTCAATATTACAAACTTGCCCCTTCTTGATCCAGCTTTGCCCAGGCTTGTGATAACATTTCTTGCAGGTGTAAACAGTTGTTTAAATGTTATTGGTTGCTTCTTGGTGTATATTATATGATACAAGTTTCCCCTGTGCACAATAGCACTGACCACTCTTGGTCAATCACTGGTGTTGCAGCTAGAACCATGCAGAGGTGGCGAGACATCTAAAGCCACTTCTTGGTGGTTGTAAAGAGTATATAAACCTCCATAGGAACACACTTTTGCCCTGTAGAAGGAAATAAAGTGCTCTATATAGTGCCAGTTCAATAAAGTTAGATTCCAAATATAAACTGTAAAAAAAAAGAAGCCAAAAATATAAATACAATTTTTAACTAAAAACTATATTTTTGACTTTTTTCAATTTTACATTTTGTGTTTGGAATTGAACTTTATTTCTATTCTAATATTTCCCTTTTTTTAATCTGCAGAAGAAAATATGATGCGCTATATAGTGCCCATTAAAGTTAAACTGTAATATTTACTGTAAACTATATATTTTTTACTTTAACTCTATTTCTATTCTTTTATTTCCCTTTTTTAATCTGATTGTGCCATTTTGTTTATATTTTTGTATTCATCTATATTTTACATTCAAATTTAAATATGTTGAATGATGTTGAATGTTAAGTTTTAAGAGATGCTCCCTTTAGCATTATGCTCTTTCCCTTTTTTATATTATTTTATTATATTTAATTTCAGGCTTCTTACTGCACATTCAACAATAGCATGGCTTTGGAACACAGGTTGCTTAACAGGCTACCTGGAGTTTAGTGCAGTAACCAAAGACTTCGACTGGTCAATTAAAGTCATGCATCACAGAAGGAAAGCACAATAGTCTTAGTTGTTAGGGTGTTAGGCTATCAGAAAAGATGTGGGTTTGAAACCAGTGTCCATTGAAGCTCCCAGTTGGGTCCCTTGAGAATGGCTCGTAACCTTAATAGATCTAGGGGTGCTACATAATGGCAGAACCTGTACTCTGACCCTAACAATCATGTATGTTGCTTGTTCCACAAGAATTGCCCATTTTATCAGTTCCACTTTCCATATAGATGCACTTTGCTGTTCTAAAATTACAGACCAAAGTTCTTCTCTAATGGACATGACCCTTAAAGGACCACCACATGGCTGGTATAATCTGGGTGGTGGATGATTCTCAGCACTGCAGTAACAGTGACGTGGTGGTGTGTAATTTGGTGTTCATTGCACTGGAGTGAATGGACCAGACATAACAAACTACTTGTTTTTAAACACTGTCTCAACTCACTGTGTACTCGGTTCGAAACATCCATAATATTGCTCCATCTTGTAGATGTAAAATCAGAATCACTAGCTACACTGCTTACAGGAAGTTGCCTGAAGGATGCTGTTGGCTTGCTATTTTTGATTGGTGTAATATATTCGGTTTAGCAGTAACACCAAGGTCCTAGAATTTACAAGGTTTAGAATTACAGCAACATTTGTGTCTGAACCATTCATATAAACATCTAATGATATAAATGTGGTGTAAAGGGCAGCGCCTTTGTGGGGATTCTGATTATTAAAGAACACAGTAAACTTGTGGAGAAACACAAGGAGTACAGTCTGTAATTGTAAAACTATTGTGTCGTGTTACAGGGCGTCTGCGTACATTTAGTTACTTGTTTGGGCATCAAGTACGTTCAAGTACTTTGGAGTACTTATGGATCAAGTAGCATTGGAGGAGAACTGTGGGAGAAGAGTGTTCGACTAGTGTTAATGTTATTGGTGACTAATAAATGTTTGTACCTGCTAAAATGGCTACCCAACTAATGGGTCATTCCTCACCATTGCCACCCTAAATATATAGTAAAATCAGGGCAAACGTGTGTGTGTGTGTGTGTTCATTCCTTATACAAACCCAAAATGTTGTTTCGATTTACTTTGTGGAGGTTTACATACTCTTTACAACATGTCTCACCACCTCTATGTGGTTCAAGCAGCAACACCAGTGATTGTGCGCAGTTAGATAAATAAAGAGTTTATAAAAAAAAAAAAAAAAAGTGATGTATTTTAAAGCAGTAAATTACTGCTTAGAACCTTTTCTTAGCAGAAAACACAATCCCAGGCCAAGAAGGGGCTAGTACTAAATACTACTCCATGCAAAACATATATCACTGGGCACACACACCAACACAGATGCACACACTATATGGGGCAATTAAGAGCATTCAGTTTAAATCTTGAAATCTATGGTGGACTGTAGAAAAACGAACTTCGAGGAAACTTACATGGACACGGGAGAACATGGACACTCCACCCAGATTGGGACTCGAACCTGGATCCCTAGCGCTGAGAGGCTATTCACAGTGGCATATACTGTATATTAAAACATATTGCACTTCTGTTACATGACTAAATGTAACTGTAACACAAGGGCGATATTTTTATATATAAAGATGGAGAAAGAGAGAGAGAGAGAGATAGTATTAGTATTATTTTTATATATTTTTGTACTATTTTTCGCGGCACGGTGGCTTAGTGGTTAGCACGTTCACCTCTCAGCGCTAGGGATTCCCGGTTCGAATCCCCATCTGGGTGGAGTTTCCATGTTCTCCCCGTGTCTGCGTGAGTTCCCTCCGGGTTCTCCGGTTTCCTCCCACAGTCCAAAAACATGGATCAAGCCAATTGAATTCTCAAAAATTGCCCCATATAGAGTGTGTCTGTGTGAGTGAGTGTGTGCCCAGCGATGGATTGGCGCCCTGTCCTGGGTCTATCTGCCCAGCGCCCGAGATTTTCTCCCCTGGATGGGCATGGGGAACCCCACCGCGACCCTAATAGAGGATAAAGCGGGAGATAATGAATGAATGAATGTACTATTTTGTACTTTATATTACTAGTAATACTTTAATTAAATTGAGTTTTTTATCTTGTATAGTACTTGATCACTTATAGAACTCTTTTACCCTTTATTCTTCTTTGTATATTACAAAACTATAAATGGGGCATCTGTGACAACTGCAATTCCCCCTGGGGATTAATAAAGTATTCTGATTCTGATAAAAGAAGGAAAATATGGATCTGTAAAATAAGTGGAGCTCATAAAATGAACTATTTAAGTTTGCAATACTGATGCAGCACGTTTTGAGTCTTCTTTATTTGCTTAATCTTGGTTTAAATTCAGTCATGTCTTGTGAATAATCTGACTGGTCACTATTGTAACATCACAGAATTGTTGCAAACAATGCAAATAATACTTCTGCATGCGCAAGCACAAGCATTATGAAATCTTGTGCAACATCAACTCTGTGTACAGACCAACATGCACCGAATGACCTGAACTGCTGTCGAATAGTTTTAATCTATTTGAAGCGAGAGATGTGTGCTATTTATATAAGCACTTTAATATTTGGTTGACTGCCAAAATCTGAAATGACTGCATGGCTTATGAGTGCGGGGAGATGGAGGTGCATATTCAGAGGATGTGAGAAACTAGATCCCATTCATTCCACATTCAACAGAAAGTCTCCTATGCAAATGTGTGATACCCATGGTCTAGGATCTGTGTTGCTCGAATCTGTTTTCTTTACAGCTTTGCAGGGACAGCCTTTGGTCCAAGTGCTAATAGCAGAATCCATAAGGGCCATAATCTCGTCCAGCAGAGGGCGGTAGTGATCTGTCCTAATAAAGAGCTGTGCACGTGCTCTGCAGTTTGGAGCAGCCATGCTTTTGCAGCATGCTTTAAAACCTGCAATGCCTCATTTATTGCTTTCTGCCAGATTTTTTGACTGCATTGGAAATATGCTTACAGTGAACGTGTGTGTGGGCGTGGGGGGGGGGGGGGGTTATATTTACACTGCATTAAGACATGCAGCAGATTCTGCCTACCCCATGGGGGCTGTTGGGCATCAGTTTGGGCTTGTAATTGAAGCTAAAAATGTCGCCCTCAAATGGATTTACTTTGCTCATTGAAATCATAAGTGGTTTCATCTGCTTTGGATTTGACCCAGTGTTGCGTTATTACAAACTAAGGAAACGTCTGCATTTCGGGAACCTCTGGCCATGTTCGTTTTCAGCGGGGCCGACAGAGGAATGAAAATAAAAACGTAGTAATAAAACGATTAAAGCGATGATCCGGCAGGTGCCTTTTTGCATGGTCACATCAATTCCCCTGTTCCAGCTGGTCGTTACTCATAGCCGGCGTTGTACAGTCCGCTCTGGCGCATGTTGAGAAATTAGCAAATTCAATCATTTGAGTTGATTTAAGAATGCAAAGCAGGGCCTGCTGGGTCATATGCACATAGGGAATCAATAGTAATTACCATTTCATCTCTCCTTTGGTCTTCCTTACCCTGCCTTAAATCAGACCCTGATCAGATCTCATCAGACTGATTAGGGATTGTAAATGGAAGTGCCGCTTGTGGTTACATAGTGGCACCAGATGTGTGCTTCCTCAACTTTATCTTCATTTAATACCTCAGTCAACTTACACGCCACTCCAATTAAACCTTAAACCGATAAGTATTCGCAAAGCCCGTGAAGGGGGAACGTGAGGGTGGATTTCCTTTAAACTGACTCAAATTTTCAGGGCTGAGAATGCTGGCTGAAGCAGATTCTTGTCTTTGATTCCACATGTATGGATTTTCAGAGAAAGATGTATGATCCTGAAGGAACCTCAGCAGCGGTAAATGCTGAATAACCATAGCGGTAAAAATAGATTACTTGAATGCTATTGCAATAACAATGGTAACGGGGGACAATAAATCTTCAAGCGAGATATTAGAAAAGCAATATTTCTATTCCAGATAAATCGTGGGCCTATACATACATATCTGTAGGACATGTGGAGGATGAATATTTATGAAATGTATATATCCTAGGGAGAAAAGGGACCATGATAACTGGTGAAGCCATCGGGGCTGAATGGGAAGCAGCATGATGGATATGACTTCCACTCACTTTTCCTTTACAGTATTGTATTCTGTGTACAGTATGTGGATCCCCTGCTGATTAAAGGCAGTAGAGACGCACTGCATTCCTCGCTGCTACTGGCGATGGTATCAGAAGTCCGCCTTTTCAATCCAGATGCTGACACATAGGAGAATAGGAGGCAGCTGATTGTTCTTCTGCATATTTCAAAGTGAATTCAGCAGATGAAGTTCGGAACATCCTGAAGAGCAAGAAAACTGCAAGTTCTCCTGTTTTTTTTTCTTTTCTTTCGATACCCATGCTAGAGAAGAAAGTCTCAGCAAGAGAGTGCTTTTATTAAAAGCTACATGACAGATCCGCTCTCCCTGACAGAGCCTAGAGGTTCGGTTTCACAGATGCAAGAGCGCTCAGTGGAACCGTGAAACAGATTTTAGGGTGAAACCTTGGCACTTGTAAAAATCATGCAGGAATGTAAAAGGCCATGCAATATCCATTCCAACTAGCTTTCCTCCAAATAGGATTTTTCTAAACGCAGTGTCATTTTTAAAGCTAAAATCATAGTGTTGTTAAAATACTTCCAGTCATTTAGTAGATGATTTTATCTAAAGCGACCTACAAATGAGAAAACAACACAGGTCAGTTACTAAGGAGGAACGTCTCTGCAATCTGTACATGGCTGTCCTACTCTGTTGATGGTGCCCGATCACTCAAGGATCATGAGTGCCCCACAGAACCTCGGTCCTCACAAGGTTTCTTCTTTGAAAAACCAAATATGACAGGGAGGGTTTTGTTGCCACTGTCACTTCAGCTCGCTCTTTGGTGATTTGAGCTTATTAAAACCAGATTGGATTCATAAAATGATTTCTATGAAATGATTCATCCATCCATCCATTATCTTCCGCTTAATACTAGGGTCACGGGGGGTTTTCCCCATGTCCATCCAGGTGAGAAAGTTTCGGGCGCTGGGCAGGTACACCCAGGACAGGGTGCCAATCAATCGCTGGGCAAACATTCACTAACACAGAGATACTCAATTTGGGGCAATTTAGAACATGCAGTTTTGTCTTGATCCATGTTTTTGGACTGTGGGAGAAACCAGGGACCCGGAGGAAACGTACATGAATAAAACATGGAAACTCTATCCAGATTGGGATTCGAACCGAGAATCCCCAGCGCTGAGAGGAGGACGTGCTAACCACTAAGCCACCGTGCCCCTATGTAATGATATTGGATTAAACATTTTGTTGCTCTGATGCATATGTCCCTTGAGAAATGTTGTATATGATTTTCTGAAAGGTGCAAAAGTTTTTGGCGATAATGAGTAGTAACCAAAGAGAACAAGATTGGGATTCGAACTGGGAATCCCTAGCACTGAGAGGCGAACGTGCTAAACACTAAGCACCGTGCCGCCAATCTGAGGGTTGTGTGTTCAAATCCCAGGTTCAATAAAGCTACCAATAGGTCTTTGAGCAAGGCCCTCAGCACTTACTGCTCCAAGGATGCTTTATGTAATACTGTGTTCTATACCCAAACATCAAGCTGCTATACTTCTAAGTTGCTATGCATAAACTAAATCATAAACTAAATGACAAAATGTAAATATTGCCAGCACTTGTTGATCACCATTAATATAAACATTAAAAACGTTATATTATTGAAATCCAACTCTTCTCACACTTTTAAAGAACATTCCAGTAATTTATTCATGTGGAGTAATATCAGATTTAACCTTTTTCTTTTCTGCTTTTGCGTGTTGTTCAAATGCAAACAAAACAAATGACCATAAATACCAAATCTTGTGTTTCCAAAAGTATGTGCACACTGCTTTTACGTCCTGGGAGTTAGGCTAGATGAGTTCCAGTCTAGGGTAGGGCATTGTTACAGCATATTATGGCATTTAAAATGATTATATAGTTTCAGCTTTATGTTGACAGTTTAGGAAAGGCATTTCCTGTTACATGATTGTACCCCACTGCAAAAAAAAAACAACACATTTTGAAAGAAATTCTATGACGTCTGTTGTGTAGAAAAAAGGCCGTGACCTTGGATCCATTGAGCACCAATGAAAAGAATTGGAAATGTATTACCATTTGCAAAGTTAGATTCCAACATTTCCAAATAAAGGCATGACTAATAATACTCATTGGTTGGTAATTGCTGGCTTTACAATTTAGAATGGTTTGCTGCTCATGGAACAGTCAAAGACCTTTCAAGACTGCAGGACGAAATGAGACAAAGAAACCACATACAACATCCAAAGAACATCAGGCTGTGTGGGAAACATCTGGAGGGGTAGTTTCAACCTGTTTTATGTGCCGCACACTAAACAAGATGAGCGCGAAGGCCAATATGGATGTTTTTCGTCCAAGAAAATATGAAAACAGTGGATCAATGTTGCTAAGTTACATAGACAAACCATTATCTTCTGGGTAGAATGTTTTGTGACCAGATAAAACCAAATTAGAGCCGTGCATACTAGCATTATGTTCATAAATGACCAAATAAAATCTATAAAGAAGTGCACTGTCTACCTACAGTGAAACATGATGGCGGACTCAATGTTTTGGGGCTGCTTTGCTGTCTCTTTTATTGGATAAGCCATTGTGCAGAATTATCAAATTCATTGTAAAACTGACATACTTTCCTACAAATCAGTGACTTCCCAGCAAGGAAAATATTTTTAATGCTTTCATTTTCCTTTTTATTTCAAAAACTCTTCTTCCCAAATCATTTATGAACTAAACATCTGCTGTGTGACAATGGTATGTTTGAAGTCCATCATCTCGGAACGCAAACGAGGCAGGTGTGACTAAAAAGTAAGTCAGACTGAAAGACAACTCACACTGGAAACAGATTTTCCACCAATCTGACATGCAGCACATCAGCTTCGAACAAATACAAAACAATTTGGCCTCGTTTTGTTTGTTAAGAAGTTTTTCAAAGGTTATGGTCAATAGTGCCCCTCCCCTCCTTATTTATTACTGGAGCGCTAATGATATCCAGCCACATTGCCATGCCTTGTTCAATCTTGTCCATGTTTTTAATGAGGTCGAACTTAAAATGAGGGAGAGTCGTTTCCAAAAGAGGAACCATCACTGGGTCAAAGCACCATGTCTAATGCCCAGCATTACTTATAAAAAAAAACTGGTCAATACTACACAGCTTTTAAAAAAAAAAAAAAACAAGCTGATAAGAATTCCTTAATAACTACAAATGGTGAAGTGGCATTTTAAATCAATAAGGTATGTGAGGGCTTGCATTTTTGTGAATAAATCACCAGAAAGAGGTGTTATTAAAGATGTTACATATCTTTCTGGTGATTTATTGACAATAATGCAATAATCTTGAGTGCTTATTGCTTTTATAAAACATTCCAAACAAATAGACAAACAGGTTTAATTCATAAATGCTTTTATTAAAACCATAAAATGTTAATAAACTGGTCTTCCGTGATGTAATCTAGTCCAGTTTTTGAAGTGAACACTGATCGCTGACAAACATGTTTCCGGTTTCTCTAACAATGAAATGCTGCCATCTAGTGGTCAAATTATCAAACAATGATAGAAGTTCATAAAAAACACCAGGAAAATGTGTATCACGCATTGATATGAACGTCAGGTGATCAGAGGTGTTTTATTGTTAATAATGTCACAGCTTCAAAAAACAGCTCAGCCAATCAGATTTACTAATCGGAACGTTCCGTTCTATAATGAATGAGCGGGCATGCATTATTGTGAATAAATCACAGAAAAGAGGTGATGGTGAAGAGGTTTGCGCACGGTTGTTAGGTGTATCACACTCCTAAGCTCTGGAGATTCAGGAGAAATTCCCCCATCTAAATTGCCCTATACAGTGGGTTGCAAAAGTATTCATACCCCTTGAACTTTTCCATATTTTGTCACATTACAACCACAAACATAAATATATTTCACTGGAATTTAATGTGAAAGACCAACACAAAGTGGTATACAATTGTGAAGTGGAAGGAAAATTATACATGAATCAACATTTTTTTTACAAATAAAAAAATGAAAAGTGCGACGTGCAAAAGTATTCAGCCCCCTTTTCCCTGAGTGCAACCAATTGCATTCAGAAGTTGCCTGATGAGTGCTAATGACTCAAAAGGGTCCACCTGTGTGTAATCTAATCTCAGTACAAATACAGCTGCTCCGTGACGGCCTCAGATGTTGGTTAAGAGAATATTGGGGAGCAAACAGCATCATGAAGTCCAAAGAACACACCAGACAGGTTAGGAATATGGTTTTGGAGAAGTTTAAAGCAGGCTTAGGTTATAAAAAGATTTCCAAAGCTTTGAACATCTCACGGAGCACTGTTCAATCCATCATCTGGAAATGGAAAGAGTATGGCACCACAGTAAACCTGCCAAGACAAGGCCGTCCACCTAAACTTACAGGCCGAACAAGGAGATCACTGATCAGAGAGGCAGCCAAGAGGCCCATGGTGACTCTGGATGAAATGCAGAGAGCCACAGCTCAGGTGGGGGAAACTGTCCACAGGACAACAATTAGTCGTGCACTACACAAATGTGGTCTTTATGGAAGAGTGGCAAGGAGAAAGCCATTGTTAAAAGAAAACCATAAAAAGTCCCGTTTGCAGTTTGCCAGAAGCCATGTTGAGGACACAGCAAACATGTGGAAGAAGGTGCTTTGGTCAGACGAGACCAAAATTGAACTTTTTGGCCACAATGCAAAACGCTATGTGTGGCAGAGAAATAACACTGCACATCACTCTGAAAACACCATCCCCACTGTCAAATATGGTGGTGGCAGCATAATGCTCTGGGGGTGCCTCTCTTCAGCAGGGACCGGGAAGTTGGTCAAAGTTGATGGGAAGATGGATGGAGCCAAATACAGGGCAATCTTGGAAGAAAACCTGTTGGAGTCAGCAAAAGATTTGAGACTGGGGCGGAGGTTCACCTTCCAGCAGGACAACGACCCTAAACATAAAGCCAGAGCTACAATGGAGTGGTTTAAAAAAAAGAATATTCATGTGTTAGAATGGCCCAGTCAAAGTCCAGACCTAAACCCAATTGAGAATTTGTGGCAAGATCTCAAAACTGCTGTTCACAAACGCTCTCCATCCAATCTGACTGAGCTTGAGCTGTTTTGCAAGGAGGAATGGGCAAGAATTTCAGTCACTAGATGTGCAAAGCTGGTGGAGACATACCCTAAAAGACTTGCAGCTGTAATTGCAGCAAAAGGTGGCTCCACAAATTATTGACTCAGGGGGGCTGAATACTTTTGCACGTCGCACTTTTCATTTTTTTATTTGTAAAAAAAATGTTGATTCATGTATAATTTTCCTTCCACTTCACAATTGTATACCACTTTGTGTTGGTCTTTCACATTAAATTCCAGTGAAATATATTTATGTTTGTGGTTGTAATGTGACAAAATATGGAAAAGTTCAAGGGGTATGAATACTTTTGCAACCCACTGTATAGTGTGTATCTGTCTGTCCTGGGGGTATCTGTCCAGCACCCAAAATGAGTGCACTGGCAATTTCCTCCTGCTGGTTTCCAACGTAAGGCTCTTAACTCAGAGTCACTTTATATGTATCATTTCATGACTTTGTGCTGAATAAAGATGTCTGCTTAATGCTGTAAATGTAAATAGCATTTTTAAACATTAAACCAGCAGGGCTTTATGACGTGACTTCAGAGGCACTTGGTTTATTCGCAGCAGGTGCGGAAGAGGTGCTAAGGGATCGCGGGACGCTGGATGTAATTAAGACCATACTCCAGACCTCATGCTTACTGGTTAATAAACAACACCTGGATGAGTTTAAACACCATTTTGCCAACAGCCTGTTTGGAATCGGAGTTTTTTTTCTAGTAATAAATAAAAAAGCCTGAATTTCATCATGAGTACTTCATTATAAATCGGTTTGGAAGTAGAGCTATGGCTGTATTTAGAAAGTAACCACTGCATTAGTAAAGTAAGACTTGCAACCTTAGAGCAGCTCTGCCTCGAGGCCATGTGTGTACTGCTGCTCACCTCAGAAATCTCAGGATGTGTATCTTTTACAGCTTCTGCCCCAAGGAGCTTTGCTCCATTACACTGGCTCATAAGGCTTGTGAAAATGTTCTGGACTCTACAGGCCTCCGATTTGATCCATTGGAGTTAATATGTCACAGTCCGATTTTCATCTGCAGTTTCGTAAGCACTTTTGGGTCCTGCTTTTGAAAAATGACCTTGGACATCCATTACTCTGCTCCTCTTTCATCTTAGTGGCAGAGAGGAGACCCGCTGCGATTGGGGCACCGAGAGAAAACTTTTAGCGGCTGGCGTGCAGAGCGCAAGGGGGCAAATGGACGGTGGCGTTAATGGAATTGACATTAATTTGACAGAGTGCTGGCTAACATGTGAACTCACTGGCAGTTTATAAGAATAATATTAAGAAGACATTAGCATGCAGGGGGGCATCTTGGCGCAGATTCTCGGTCGTTTTAGGGAAAGGGAAATACAGCAATGCAGCGTCATGGAACAGAATGCGGCTCAATACTTGTCCAGTGAAAAGGCAAATCAAAGCCTGCTTAGTTTCCCAAAATCTGCTACAACACAAGTCTGAGCTGAGATATGCGGCAATGCAAGTGATAATTTGGTGTCAGAAACTTTGACCTGAGGGCAACGCAGCTTACTCGGCTATAAAAAGCCTGATGGCTGACATTCAGCACATGAAAGTAAAGCACAAAACAATTTTTTAAAACTATAAAATAACATGCAGGACATACAAACATACACTCACCAGGACATCTCCTTGTTTTTTTCAGTTCTAGTGATCATAACGGTGGACTTTGTTGGTTTACAGTCACAATCTGTGGTCCATCTGTTTTTCCACATGCATCACTAGTATGCTGCAGCACGTTCTCCGATGATCAGGTCCCCAACAGATGAGGTATTAGGGTGGTGGATGATTCTTGTGCTGGTATGAGTGGATCAGACACCGCAGTGCTGCTGGACAGTGAACAGTACACCAATCAAAACATAGAGGTGTCTAATCCACTCATACCATCATCCACCATCCTAATAATACTTCCTCTGTGCGGGTTGTGCTCATGAGTAAAGGGGACTAATAAAGTATTATGACAACATGCCAAGCCCCCACCACGAACACACAAAATGGCCAGCACCAAGAGCATCCAAGTAGTCCCAAGATGGCAAACGCATGACGACAAACGCCATTTTGGGTGTCCGGGATGGGGGCTTAGCAGGTTGCCCCTCCAATGGCTATGCGCACCATGTGGTTTCCTAGCATGCTGTTGTGCTCAGGGTTGGAATAAAAGGTGTTTCATTCTTATGCAAACAATAACCCTGTTATCCTGTCAAAATAACCTCTGGTAACCCCGTTATCCTGTCAAAATAACCGTTCTTTACTATCACCACAGTATGTAGAGGAACAGATGGACTACAGAATGAAGTTGTAGAACTAAAAGTCCATTTATATGGTAAGTAGAGAAATAATAAGCTGTATCTAATAAACTGCCGGCACGGTGGCTTAGTGGTTAGCACATTCGCCTCTCAACACTAGGGATTCCCGGTTCCAATCCCCATCTGGGTGTTTTCATGTTTCCATGTTCTCCCCGTGTCTGCGTGGGTTTCCTCCGGGTCCTCCAGTTTCCTCCCACAGTCCAAAAACATGGATCAAGTCAATTGAATTCTCAAAATTGCCCCATATAGAGTGTGTTTGTGTGAGTGAGTGTGTGCCCAGCGATGGATTGGCGCCCTGTCCTGGGTCTATCTGCCCAGCGCCCGAGACGTTCTCCCCTGGATGGGCATGGGGAACCCCACCACGACCCTAATAAGGATAATGCAGGTGATAATGAATGAATAATGAATAATAAATTGCCCGGTGAGGGCAGGTATATACGGTACTGCAAAATTGTTGGATGTTGTGGAAACCTTTAAAATCTATTGAGCAGCTGTACAATGACAGCCAATAGTTAAATAACTAGAAACCAGCCTTGTAACCTGTAGGTCCCTGGTTCGATTTCTGGTTCCACCAAGTACTACAACTGAAGTGCCCTTGGGCAAGGCACCTAACCCCAATTGCTCCCAGGGCGCTGTGTACAGTGCTACCCAGTGCTCGTTGCACATGTTCTCACTTCACTCACTGTGTGTGTATGTGTGAGGGGGTTAAATATGGAGGACAAATTCCTTTGTGTGTAAGCACTGTAGGCACAATATATTACATTTATATAATAACTTGATTTAAAGTGTAATTCAATTCGTTTAATTCATGAAATTTGTGTAAGAGACGATACAAAATAAATACAATTGTTTATCAAAATATAAAATACTATGGTTCATAGTGCGAGTTGATTGTTTTGCTATTCTTACTTTATTCTGCTTTCTCAAAGTGCTCTTTCTCTCTCCCTCTCTCTCTTGCTCGCCCGCTCTCATGCCTTCAATGCTGATTTAACCTTATCGGTCAGTGCTGATGGGGGCCAACTGGAGTCCACAGTACAGGACATATCCCGAAAATGACAGGCGACTGTTGGGACTCAGCTGGTGACAGACAGCTTGATGTGGCAGAGATTTTATAGTCCAGCACATGGCATCAGGTTTGTGCCCTTGAGAAAAGCAATTAAACATGTGCAAAAAAAAAAAAACAAAAAAAAAAAAACAATCCCTCCCCACCCCCAACCCCACCCCAACCAGTCTCCGCGCTGAAGCATGACCATCCATGTACCAGGCAAAGGCCATTACCAATTCTCATTAACCCCTAATCAAAAAGCACTTTCACTGATAAGAGCAGAGGGGTCATCCACGAGACATCCAATAAACACTTCTGCATGTGCACCATCCAGCTCACTGAGATACAGAGTCCCAAACAGGGTACCAGTAGAGCAATCGATGTACCGGCTAAACAGATCAGCAGCAGCGCTTAGTCACACTGGTGATTAAGATGTGCAGAGTAACACCTGTTCTATGAGCTTACACTTATAGAAATATCTTTTGGGGTCAGCAGCATTTCCTCTTATCTGCATGCTGAGAGATTTGGCTGTTCTCCACATAATGGAGCTCCGGCGAGACCGTCTTCTGCCAAGAAATGTAATTATGTAGATGCTAGTGTGTGACCCATTAGAGATCTATTCCTGTGTATGTTAATCTACTGAGATTGAATTGACAAGATACAGAGCATCCATGAAAAATCATTTTTACAAAAAAAACGTAGCTTGCATTCTCACTTCTGGGTATTTTTTTTTAAAGTATTTAAACTTTTTTTTTTTTTACCTGAGTGGTAAAGTCACTTTTGTTCATTCATTCATTATCTTTCGCTTTATCCTATATTAGGGTCGTTTCGGAGAACGTTTCGGGCGCTGGGCAGATACACCCAGGACAGGACGCCAATCCATCGCTGGGCAGTTTTGTTTCTGTTTGTATTGCAAATATTTAATCCTATTCTAGCGACCAGGGTCAGGTGAGGGGTTCCCCATATCCGGCCAGGGGAGAACGTTTTGGGTGCTGGGCAGATACACCCAGGACAGGGAGCAGTCATCACTGGGTACACATTAACCATATAGAGGCAATTTGGATTAGGGTGATTTAGAGTAACTAATTTAATTTGAATCCATGGTTTTGGACTGGAGGAGGAAACCAGAGAACCTGGAGAACACCAACGCGGACGCAGGAAGATCATGGAATCTTCACCCTGGATTCCCAGTACTGAGAGGCAAACCACTAAGGCACCTTGCCACCCATCTGTATTTATACACACAATGATATATATATATACACCAATATGTATGTACATTTACTCATTTTATTCTGAAATTGTTTTTTTTCTTCAATAACATCCATCCATCCATTATCCCCCGCTTTATCCTCTAGTAGGGTTGCGGGGGGTTCCCCATGCCCATCCAGGGGAGAACGTTTCGGGCGCTGGGCAGATACACCCAGGACAGGGCGCCAATCCATCGCTGGGCACACACTCACTCACACACACACACACACTCTATATGGGGCAATTTGGAGAATTCAATTGACTTGATCCATGTTTTTGGACTGTGAGAGGAAACCGGAGAACCCGGAGGAAACCCACGCGGACACGAGGAGAACATGGAAAATCCACCCAGATTGGGATTCAAACAGGGAATCCCTAGTGCTGAAATGAGAACATGCTAACCACTAAGTCACCGTGCCACCTATGACATCATGAATTTGAAATCACAGCATTTTATATTCTGGATACAGGTTCACATCCCAATTTGGGAGTTTCTCCCCGTGTCTGTGTGGGTTTCTTCCAGGTTCTCCAAATTGCCCCTACATATAGTGTGCATGTGCGTTTGTGTGTGGATTTGTGTGTGCAAGTGTGTGTCCAGTGATGGATTGGCACCGTGCCCTGGATGTATTCAAGCATTTTATTTGTCATTCCAACAATATAACGTGGTGTACATTATACATTGCACCGAAACAGCGTTCTTCAGGAACAAGGTGTGACATAGAACAGCAACTACACAATCAACATAAAGTGCATGTCTGCAAAGAGCGTTTGCAAACCAAGAATCACAACAAATATAAGACAAAATACAGGGCAATAAACATTCAAGTGTATCTGCCCAACGCCTGAAATGTTCTTCCCTGGAAGGCCATGGGGAACCCACAGACCCTGACTCTAAAAACTGTTTTAATTTAAATCCATCCATCCATTATCTTCCGCTTTATCCTATATTAGGGTCGCGGGGGGTTCCCCATGCCCATCCAGGGGAGAACATTTTGGGTGCTGGGCAGATACACCCAGGACAGGGCACTCAATCACACGCACACTCTATATGGGGCAGTTAGGAGAACTCAATTGACTTGATCCATGTTTTTGGACTGTGGGAGTAAACCGGAGAACTCGGAGGAAACCCACGCAGACATGGGGAGAACATGGAAACTCCACCCAGATGGGGATTCGAACCGGGAATCCCTAGAGCTGAGAGGCGAACGTGCTAACCACTAAGCCACCGTGCCACCCTTTTAATTTAAATAAAAAGCTTAATTTATTTTAATTAAAACGCTAATGTTTAAACTTGCAATAGTTAATGAATCTTCTTAAAATACTTTCATTCTTACATAGAGGAAAATAAATTACCCCTCATGTTTAACATTAACATTATTTTAAAGAATATCCTTCATAAGCTGAACCTAGAAAACAAAACTAAGCAAACATTTCAAATCAAGAACGGCTGCTGTGTTTCCACTGAATGTAAATTAGCAATAAACATCTCTCCCTTATGAAACACAAAATCATTCAAATATACAGAAGTGCTCCTTAATTTGCACCTAAAATTATGCAAACCATCTTTATAAGAATTCAATTTCACTTAATCTAGAAACAAGCTTAAGTTATTTACCCTTCAATTGTTTCACATGGTATCAAAGCCTTTAATTAATCCTTAATTAACATACCCTGGAAAATCTACTTCGAGGCATGTCGCTTTGTTACGGTGGAGTCTTGTTTCATTAAATAACATCATCTGATTTGTTGTTTTTACAGTTATTAAACTACCTTGTATATCATGGGGGTATAATTAGTGCTGTTGTTCATTTGTGGAGTTGTACTACTATATGGGCGAGGTATTTGCAGGCACGCCATTTAATTTCAGTCAGGTGCCACTTTCAGTCCAATTAACACAGGTGTATGGGATAAAAGTACATGATTATGCATTTATGAAAATATAAGTGGCAACACTGTGGATGTCCTGTTTCTTTTCAACCATCACTGTGACCTGCTGCACAAAGCAAGTTTGGTTTAGAGGAACTTCACTAATAAAGACAAAGTCCCAAACTCAACCATGAAATGAATTAGAATGAGGACTGTGAGTCAGGCCCAGTGGTTGGCACGTTATCCTCTCAGCACTAGGGATTCCCGGTTTGAATCCCAATCTGGGTGGAGTTTCCATGTTCTCTGTGTCCACGTGGGTTTCCTCCGGGTTCTCCGGTTTCTTCCCACAGTCCAAAAACATGGATCAAGGTCAATTGAATTCTCCAAATTGCCCCATATAGAGTGTGTTTGTGTGAGTGAGTGTGTGCCCAGTGATAGATTGGCGCCCTGTCCTGGGTGCATCTGCCCAGAGCATGAAACGTTCTCCCCTGGATGGGCATGGGAAACCCCCCCCCCACGACCCTAGTAGAGGATAAAGTGAAAGATAATGGATGGATGATCTCAAATGTCATAAACACCGTCCAAAAAATGTGCAGAAAGACATTTCAGGAAAGTGAAAGCTGTAACCGTTACAACATATAGTGGGATTGTTAATAAAATGGACCCCCTAAAGACTTACAGAGAGGAAAGGAATATCACAAAGGCAATTGGGTAGCACTTTACCAAAAACAGGTATTAATAATGCAATGCAATTAAACATGCAATAAGGGTTTTTAACACAGTGACATGATGAATTATAAACCATATATTATAACTTTGTGAACTTATAGAAACCAGTGACATTTGTGTTTAATGTACACTTTTCTTTAAAATGACTTTATAAGTGCTTATAACTGTTTAAAAAAGCCTATAAGTTCGCTTTACAGACATAAAGTAAAGTGTTGTTATTAATTACCTCAAATTAATAAAAAAAAGCCTGCATACATAGTAGTACATAATGCCTTATAAAAGCTTATAAATGCTCTTTACAGACTTTAAGTAAAGTGGAATCATCTTGTTTTAAGTAAAAATATTGAAACATCCAAAGAATCCAAAGTCGAAACAAGTTCATATTATAATGCATTATGTCACATTGCGTTTCAAAGCCTTATGTCAAATTTTTATAATTTATGACTATGATTATGAACATCTACATTAATAAAGGCTTATGACAAATGTTATAAAGTGTTATGAATACTGTATAAAGCTTTTTAAAATGCACTTATAATGCATTAAGAATACCAGATTCATAGAAAGTGGTACTGGCAATTGCATTAAATTCTCTGCAACAATGAGATCAGACTAAAGCACAAGTCTCCTGCTGGCTAAAGGTGTCTCCTGAGATAATGACCTCACACAATGTCTCTTCTTGAGTAATCTCACACATGTCTCTTATTAAATTTTCGCACAATGCGCTCAGATTTGCCAAAATAATTTACTTATTCAATATGAACTTAACCAGTTTTCATCCCGAGACTGAGATCTGTTTCAGTCCTGATACAGTCAGTAACTTCATAGTTTCTGAAAATCTAATACAAGGTGTGGTAGCTCAGTGGTTAGGGTGTTGGGCTATCACTCTAAAGGCTAGAGATTTAAATCCCAAAGCCAACAAAGCAACCAATGCTGAACTTGAGGAGGCCCCTTAACCCTCATTGCTCAAGGGGATGCTGTATTATGGTTGACCCTATACTCTGACCCCAACCATCAAGGTATTATTAATATAATAAAGAAAATTAATTTATTAAATTTTAATCTTAATCTTTTTTTTTTTTTTTTTTTTTTTTTTTTGGGGGGGGGGGGGGGGGGGGGGGGGGGGGGGTGGGCGGGGGGGGTCACCATGCCCATCCAGGGGACAATGTTTTTGGGCGCAGGGCAGATACACCCAGCACAGGTTGCCAATTTATTGCTGGGCACACATGTTTTTTGGACTGTGGGAGGAAATGGGAGAACACAGAGGAACCTCACGGGGAGAACATGGAAATTTCACCCAGATTGGGATTCGAACCTGGATCCCTGAGAGGTGAACATGTTAACCAATAAGCTACCATGTGGGCCACATTTTAAATTATGTACTCTGTAAAATTTATTTTCAACTTTTTCACTCATCCATTATCTTCCGCCTTATACTATATTAGGGTCACGGTGGGGTTCCCCATGCCCATCCAGGGGAGAACGTTTCGGGCACTGGGCAGATACACCCAGGACAGGGCGCCAATCTATCACTCACTCACACAGACATGCACGCATACACACTATATATGGGGCAATTTGGAGATCTCAATTGACTTGATCCATGTTTTTGGACTGTGGGAGGAAACCGGAGAACCCGGAGGAAACTCATGCAGACACGGGGAGAACATGGAAATTCCACCCAGATGGGGATTCAAACCGGGAATCCCTAGTGCTGAGAGGTGAACGTGCTAACCACTAAGCCACCTATTTTCAACTTATTTTTCTTAATTTTAAATTGGCAGACTGTCGTTTAAAAACATTGTACTTTACGTTATACTATGTAACACTGTCTATGTGACAAAAAAATTATTCAATTTTGATTTTATATTTTCATTGAGCTAATACAAAGATAAACACATCATTTTTTAGTGCATTAACTCTTAACATCGAGAACGAACTACCCATGGCTTAAAGCGGCTAAGCTGACATAATGTTGACTAAAGTGGGGATATTAAAAACCTCAATGAATTAACTTGGAGATAAAGCAGGTTCTTTCATAATCCAATTCAATCTGCATTCTTAATATCTGAAGTCCCCAGGACACAAAAAAAAAATGCACATATATTGGGATCAATCCTCACATTTCTTTTGCCCTGAGCGGCATTTGTTTACCTCAGGGCTCGCCAGACACAATGTTTCCGTACTTTAGTAGAGCTGTGTCGTCGCAACTGAAATTACATATTCAAGGTTTGATACAAAGGCAGATGAAAGCACATTTGAACACCGAGAGAGAGCATTCCTAAAATTAATTTCATCTCCGGGGTTCATGCATATTTAATACCGAGAGCTCAAATATCACAGGGTATTGCAAACCCAACAAGCTGGCAGTCGACCCAGAGTGAGAGAGGGAGGCTGAGGAGGAGAGCACGGTCGTTGTCGTGAGTAATATTCCTCAGTGGTGCGAGGAGGCTTTGAAGGAAGAAAACAGTGTGCATGGTCGAGGTTAAACAGTGCACAGCTCCGCTGACTACACCATTCAGTCCTCCGAGACCTTCCCACACACAAACACCCGGGTAACCCACACACACAATGGAGTGACAGTAATTGACGAGCCCTGTGGAAACCGTCCCTGGAGAAACTGCTGGCTGCAGTCGCAAACAGAGAACCCGGCTCACGGCGGACGTGCACACATTACATGTTTACCATCCTGTGAAGCACAGGCGCAAAGGTTTGGAAATGCGCATGGTTCCGCTCGCAATCCTGTTGCTCATACTTCAAGAAGTGTGAGAAAATATGACCCGATGATATTTATATAGCGATAAATAGAGTCATAAACACGTTTTATGAGATTATCTCAGGTATCTTCGCCAACATTCAGGACCACATTATTGCTCACAGAAATAACCACCTGATTGTGGTGGTGGTGGTGGGGGAGGAGGATCTATTTCGGTACCAGCTGATTCCCATTTCATCTTTTTCATCCCTTTTATTAAATATTCTTTTCTCTCTGGCTAAATTATTAAACAGGGAAAGACTGTGAAACCAGGTTTTAAATGAAGGGAACTACATAATTAAGTATTACTTCCTGAACCCCAGATTAAAGGAAGTATTCCAAAAAGGTGGACTGCTGTTATTATTAAATGTGGATGAACCTTGTAATCCTATAAATAGGGGTGAAGGTCTGTATGGGTGTGTGTTTATTTGCTTTACAAACCTACACTTTGTCTTTTATTACCACAACATTTTTATATATACACACAACACTATACAACAACCAAATTTTAGAATATTATATATATATATATTTTTAATTTTTGATAATGGACACCTAATCATTGCACAATGGTGTCTTGCACTATTGATGCTGTCCGGCCGCTCAAGGAGGATTACTCCCCCGCTGAGCCTCGGTTTTGTCTTGCCACTGTCGCTTTGGCTTGTTCATTGGGGGTTCAGGCTCGGAACACTGCAAAGCTACTTTGATGTACTATTGTAAAAAGCTCTGTATAAATAAAGGAACTTGAACATGAACTAGAAGTAGGCGGTACAGTGGCCCACGTGCTTAGCACATTTGACTCTCAGTGCTTGGGATTCCCGGTTCGAATCCCAATCTGGGTGGAGTTTCCATGTTTTCCCCATGTTCACGTGGGTTTCCTCTGAGTTCTCCGGTTTCCTCCCACTGTCCAAAAACATGGATCAAGGTCAATTGAATGAGTGTGCCCAGTGATAGTTTGATGTTCTGTCCTGGGTGTATCTGCCCAGCGCCCGAAATGTTCTCCCCTGGATGGCCATAGGAAACCCCAACGCAACCCTAGTAGAGGATTACGTGGAAGATAATAAATGATAGAACTAGATGCATTTAAGATGCCCCACCACCACTATGTGGTTTAAGCAGCAACTCTAGTGATTGGTGGCCAAGAGTGGACAGCGCCAGTGTGCGCAGGTGGCCGGCAAGTGTTGTGCTTATGGCATGCTTTGGGACCTAACGGCACAGTTGCGCCTACGGCCACCCAGGGAAGGGAAAAGTGGTGTGTTTACCCAGTTTCGAGATGCACGACCAGCAAGGTAAAAAAAAAAAAAAATTAATAAAAATTACAAAAAAAAAAAAGCACCAGGTAAGTACAGGCTTTTTTAAAAATTAAACACTTGCCAAGCCAAGTCAGTAGCGTGGAAACATATGTGCTGAACGAAGGCTGTAATGACAGATGGGCTCCTCCAAACCGGCGCAACGATGATATTGAAATGTCCCAGCACTGAAACTCATCTCTGCTCATTAACTTCCACTTAATTCACTAGACATTATTCTTAAGCAGTAAGGTATGAGAGGACGTGGAATTATTATGAATAAATCACAAGAAAGAGGTGTAATTATGCACGATGTGTAGCAGAGTACAGTTACATGTCTTTCCTGTGATTTATTCACAAAAATACACAATCTCGATTGTCAAGTATATATACACACACACATACACACATGGGGTTCCCCATGCCCATCCAGGGGAGAATCTCAGGCGCTGGGCAGATAGACCCAGGACAGGGCGCCAATCCATCACTGGACACACACTCACTTACATAGACACACTCTATATGGGGCAATTTTTGAGAATTCAATTGACTTGATCCATGTTTTTGGACTGTGGGAGGAAATATATATATATATATATATATATATATATATATATATATATATATATATATATATATATATATTATACATATATATATATATATATATATATATATATATATATATATATATATATATATATATATATATATATATGTATAACGCCTCTCAGCGTTAGGGATTCCCAGTTCAAATCCCAATCTGAGTGGAGTTTCCATGTTCTCCCCATGTCTGCATGGGTTTCCTCCGGGGTTTCCTCCCACAGTCCAAAAACATGGATCAAGTCAAATAATATTGTATTATTATTATTATTATTATTATTATTATTATTATTGTATGGCACACATTGATATGAATGTGAAGCAGTCAGAGGTGTCTATTATTTTCAATAATGTCAAAGCTGGACAAACGGCTTAGCCAATCAGATTTTAGGATTGGAACTATCCATCTTATAATACATAATAACATAATATAAAGTTAACGCCAGCCAGTGTGACACTGTAGATCGGTTTCACAGACCCCTGGTGGTCCTGGGGTCCTACTTTGAGAACAACTGCTATAGAAATGTGATAGACCATTAAATATGTGCATTAGACACAGTGGGCAGTGTGATGGTTGCTTTACAGTGAGATGACTTCATATTCATATCCAGGGGACATGGGTTGATTGAATGTGTCTGCATGTCCTCCCTGTGTCTGTATGGGTTTTCTCTCACAGTTGCGACTCAAATGAAATAGAAAACCTAAATGTCTTTATGTATACATTTGTGTTTGGCTTTACTACAATAGAGAGGCAACCCAGGCATTTTCCCCACTAGTGAGCGCTGGGATAGGCTCCAACTTCATAACCCTGAAGTTTAGTCTTAAAAAAATGAACGAGTGAGTAAATCTCATCTTCCCAGCATGATGCTGGCTATTAATGAGAACATACAGAACCATTTCTGGATCTTCCCCCTCTTACCTTCACTCTATCTTTTCAAAATACACTCCGACTCGTTCACTTCGCTCCAGTGATGATTGTCGCCTGGCGATTCCACCTCACCGAGGAGCTAATTCTCATTCTGTGGCGTTCACCACTGCAAAATGGTGGAACGATCTTCCCAACTCTGTCCGTAAGGCAGAATCTCTAAACAGTTTTAAGAAACTACTTAAGACGCATCTATTTACCAAATACCTGTTATAAAAAAAAAAATAAATAAATAAAAAAAAAAATAAATAAAATAAAATAAAAAAAAAAGGGGGGGGGGGCGCAGCTTCGAATAACAATCAGGTTGATGAACTTACAGTATAGTTGGTTTTCTCCATGGCTTCTGACTTGTGGTGTTCTCATTTGTAAGTCGCTTTGGATAAAAGCGTCTGCTAAACGACTAAATGTAATGTAAATGTAATGAGTTGATTACATACACCAGAGTCTTAATTACTATCACAAAGGCATCAGATTATCATTAAGGCCAGATATATTAAAAATGATTGTGTAATCTTCTCCAAGATTACAAATTATAAAAAAATACACACACACACAAGCAAAGAGTAGTTCTAATAGCCATGTACACTTGCATATTCACTCTGTCAGGTCATATGTCCATTATTTCCGCATGTTCAAAAATTTGCATGTCCTGAAAGACATCAGTGGCTCTCCTGCTTCCCCTCCCCCAGCCCCTGTCCACACTACTGCTGATTGTGTATTCTTCACGCGTGTGAAAAATGAGCCATGAAACAGCGTTGTCAAGCTGAACAGAATTTTAATTACTGTCTCTGTGCAGAAAGAGAAAATGCACCAGCAGCATGGAAACCACAGAGAGGGGTGCCAGCACTGTGGCCCACAGCCAATTAAGTACACCCTGAGTTTTAGTACCACAGAGTTTAGTTCCATTATCAAAGGTTCGGATTGCAGTCTTTTTAAATGCAAGGATTTTTGATATATTTAAAAGGAGAGGATTTTAGTTTGGAAAATCAAAGCTTTATGCAAAATCATTACAGTGTTTCAGTAAAAAAAAAAAAACTGAACTGAATCTTTTTTCTGATAATGCAGACTTAAATCTCAGTAACTAATTATTTGTCCATAACTTGAAGTATAGTTTTTAAAAACAACATTTGCTTTTAAACAACATAATGTGACCATTATGTTTACTTCACCATCGTTGTTATAGCTCAAGTCAAAATGCTAAAATGGTAAAGGTCCATCCATCCATCCATTATCTTCCGCTTCATCCACTATTAGGGTTGCGGGGGGGTTCGCCATGCCCATCCAGGGGAGAATGTCAAGCACTGGGGAGATACATCCAGGACAGGACGCCAATCTATCGCTGAGCACACACTCACTCACACAGATACACTCTATATTGGGCAATTTGGAGAACTCAATTGACTTGATCCATGTTTTTGGACTGTGGGAGGAAACCGGAGAACCCGGAGGAAACCCACGCAGACACGGGGAGAGCATGGAAACTCCACCAGATGGGGATTCGAACCGGGAATCCCTAGCACTGAGAGGCAAACGTGCTAACCACTAAGCCACCCATGGTAAAGGTCTTTCCACAAAAAAATTGTGTCATTATTTCAATATGAAGGTCAATAAAAGGTCATCGTCCCCCCCTCCCCAACCCAATCCATTCAATGTTCATTACAACAACCATGTGATAGCTTTATCATAACGTAACACGCAACAGTGACCTATTCCTTTCACCAACCCATTGACAGGGTTTGACCAGGGCAACATGGAGGGACTAAATTTAGCCTTTTGCTTCTTTTCTTTTTAACCCTAGTGCCTTTGAACACACTATAGAGGTCACTGTTTCTGTGACAATGAGGGTATTCCAAAATCAGTGTTCGTTAACTCTGCTCTTGGAGAGCTCGATTTCTGGCCGTATAGAGGCACCGCATGAGATCTGAACAATTATTTCTATTCAGTGGTCTTCACCCCCCTGCTCCTGGAACTCTAGCATCATGTCAAACGCCAGTAGAGCTTTTCAACTTAAATATGCTGGTACTGATGCCAAAGACTATTAATGAGCTACTGCTTGACTCCACAAACCCAAGTGCCCTTTATAAATAGCTTGTTCACACACCTCAGACAAAAGCTAAACTGTGATATTGCATCATGTGCCCAGTCTTTATAAGCAAATAGAATCAGGAGGCCAACACTTGAATATGTTGTGCAATCTTGCTAACTTTTATAAAAAAAAAGAAATATAATAATAGGGTGTCTACAGAAAACCACCCAACCCCAATAAAGTAACTTTGGTGTACAAGCGGCAGGGTGGTGTTATGGATAACACGTCCACCTCTCAACACTGGGGATCCAGGTTTGAATCCTGATCTGGGAGAAGTTTTCATGTTCTCCCCGTGTCCATGTGGGTTTTTTCAGTTTTCTCTCACAGTCCAAAAAACATGATGGATTGGTTACTCTGAATTGCCCCTGCTTTATATTTCTGTAGAAATGTGTAAGTGGTTTATGTTTGGTCATGTGGCAGAAAAGCAGTCACAAACATGTTGCAATTTCATGAATCAGCATTTGATGTTTTGTCCAAAATGGTTTCAGGCTATTGGATGCTTTGTCATTTTACAGTATACTACGCAGTAAATGCTTCGTGGTAAGTAGTGAATGAGGAAGTTTGTGAATCATCTCAGTGTATGAGGGCAGCATGGTGGCTTAGTGGTTAGCACATTCGCCTCTCAGCGCTAGGGAATCCTGGTTCGAATCCCAATCTGGGTGGAGTTTCCATGTTCTTACCGTGTATGCATGGGTTTCCTCCGGGTTCTCCAGTTTCCTCCCACAGTCCAAAAACATGGATGAAGTTCAACTGAATTTTTCAAATTGCCTCATATAGAGTGTGTCTGTGTAAGTGAGTGAGTGCCCAGCGATAGATTGGTGCCCCGTCCTGGTTGTATCTGCCCAGCGCCCAAAACGTTCTCCCTGGATAGGCATGGAGAACCCTCCCACGACCCTAATATAGGATAAAGCGGAAGATAATGGATGGATCTCAGTGTATGAGAGCTGGTAAAGTGGACGTTGCTAAGAATTCTACAGTTTCCCCCTGGGGGTTAATAAAATATCCCAAAACAGATGATTCTGAATTTGGAGTATAATCCTCATTGTTGTCAGGTAGAAAAAAAGTTGTTAGAAAATGAGAAATACAAACAGTATTTTGTTTGTCCTGTTATTAATATGGAAAAGTATTCCAGGTCCTATAACCCAGAATGCATACAGAAGTGGGACATATGGCTTAGATATAGCACTGCCAAATGTCCACACTGGCAAACTGCATGTTAGCTATAGGTACCCCTTAAATGAAAACATCTAAAGGGTCCATATGTCCTAAAACACATGGTCCATGTTTGGCAGCCATGACACGCTACTTGTATAAAAGCCAAAAGCAGCCCATATATAACAAAACATGGTCCATATGGTTTACATGCTCCAAAAAATTTAAGTGTGATTAAGAATAAGAAACATTGCTCTGTACAGGTGAGCTGCTGCCCTAATCTGGTTTGTATGTGGCCCACATTTGCTCAAGTGTCATCAATCCATTCTGCAAGTAGGCCAAAGGAAAATAGGGGTTGGGAGTCAGATCTGGGCTAGAAAAATCTTTCTACCTGGGTAGTCCGGTGTGGCTGCCGAGCTAAAATTAATCTAGGATTTAATAGTAACGAGACATTTTATATTGTGGCATTTCTACCTTTTATTTAAATTAGGGATCTAAATAAGTCTTCCATTTCTGGCTGTGACAATCCCTAATGAGCCAACCAGAAGAGGAAGATAAACAGCACCAGCTCCAGCTCCATATTGGGAGGAAAGTCCCATCCATCTAATTATTCACTTTGAATTAGATTAATTCTTTCATCAAGTCTTTAACTCCCTAAATGAAGTTTTTTAGAGGCGGGTTGAAAAGCCAACCTGTGTAAAAAGTAAGTCTCCAGCAGCCGCACTTGTCCTGGAACAACCCTAAATTTACCTCGCGTCATTTGAAACGCAAGTCTCGGTCTGGTTTTCTCTCCTTTTGCATCTATTGATTTTTTATTTGTTTCTCTCACTCTTCTTACTCGGTTCTTTCTCAATTTCTCTGGTTCTGTTGCCTGTTCTTGTTTTCTCAGTGCTTCTGAATGACCTTCTCTCTCTCTCTCTCTCTCTCTCACACACACACAATTTTACATACAGTTCCCTCTTTCCAACGTGCTATAACTCATCTAAGCTCTACTTTGAAAAGGGCTTTTTTATTTCCTTGTGCACTAAATTGAGTCGTAAAGACTTGTCAAAATAGCGACAGGCTGAACCTTGCTCCTGCCGTGCCGGTTTTATTTTGTCGTGGCTCCCCGACGGGCCATTTTTACACACATTACGCTGCTGACACATTACCAGGTGTGATATTTACGCACAGTGACCTCCATCATGATGACTTCAGTGCGTTGACCTGTCTGAGCCTGCTGAGTTATGTATGACTCGGCCCGGAAGCGTGATACGTGTTCAGGTAAATGTGCATGCCGGCGCATCCAGTGTGTGTGTGCATGTGTGTCTCCATTTATATATATGTGTGTGTGTGTGTGTATTCCATTTCAGAAGGATCTACTGGAACAAAGGTGAGTGCAGGCAGCACAAAGGCAGCCTGGTTAATCTTTAAGTTCTTCTGGGAGAACAGCAGTCGATAAATCCTAAATATGACAGGCTGATGCTTTTTTTTCGCTGCAGTCTCCCACCGTGTTATCTATTAACCACAGTCAGAAACTCTTCCACAGACGGCATACTAGGTAGTGGCCTTTAATAAAGCCACAATGCAGAGATCAGTGTTCACCAAAAGCCCTCTAATTCACTTATTTATTCATCTAGTTGACATGGCACCCCATAAATAAGCCAAGCTCAGAGAGTGGTACGGTCTGACAGTCACACCAGGGGACATACTGAGCGTTTCCCTGGCTCTCTGCTCATCCGCAGGCCAGATAGCTGGGTTTCTCTAGGGGAAAGGGATGTTCTTTAACATTCAGATGTCCTAGGAAAGACCAGCCAGAATCTAATCTCCACCAGAAGCTGTTGCAACCAACATTAGTCTCTTATCAAACCTGTATATTTTAGTTCCAGCACCATGGGTTTGTGAATGACATGTTAACAATCCAATTGTATTAGTTTCTCTCTTTCTATGAATATATATATACACACACACACACACATATACACACAGTAGCAGTCAAAAGTTTGGACATGTCCCCTTCTTGCTTCATTGTCTTTTTTTTCCACTTACCATATAGATTGACTTTGTAGTTTTACAATTACAAACTGTAGTCCATCTGTTTTCTTTGTATTTGTTAGCCTCTTGTTGGTTTGGGGCCATCACAGAACAGGTATAAATTAGGTGGTGGATTGTTTATTTGCAGTTTTGCAGTGACACTGATGCAGTGATGTTTTTTTTGCACAGCAGTGCTGCTGTAGTTTCATTTAAACACCTCATTGACACTGCTGGAAGGAATAATGCACCAACCAAATAATACCTGCTCTGTGGTGGTACTATTATATAGTCCTGACCATTAGAGAACAGAGTACACAGTATATACTGTAGTCCCCAGGTGTTGGCTTGGTAGCTCAGTGGTTAGGATGTTGGGATAGCAATCTAAAGTTTGTGGGTTCAAATCCAGGTCCACTGAAGTTACTCACTAATGGGAGTACTTGAGCAAGATCCTTAACCCTCATTGGGTTCTGTGGCCAACCCTGTGCTGTAATCCTCACCATCCAGTTGGGATACTTGTAAGTCGAATTGAATAAAAGCATCTGATAAATGACCAAATGTAATGTAATGAAATTGTAGAACTGCAAAGAACCCCACTTGAACCAGCCAACACACACAAAAACACCACCATGCAATCTCACTGGAGTGCTGAGAATTAGCCACCATTAAAATAATACTAAATCTGGAGTGGGCCAGTATACTTTTAAACATTAGAGAACAATGTGGAGATGAATCTACATTCCCAACCATCAACCTTAACTTTTTTACAATGTTTATTTTTTTTTTAAAGTGAAAGTATATTTTTATAATTTATATGTTTTAAACAGGCAAGCATTCAAAGCCAACAAAAACTCTGCATTACAACTTGTGGCCAACCAACCCAAGAGAACTCACGCAACTCCATTACTCCTCTCTTATTCAGTGGCACTGACTCTGATCTACAGAACAATCTCTGGATCGGCCCCCTCTTACCTTTACTCTATATTCCCAAAATACACTCCGACTCGTTCACATTGCTCTAGTGATGAATGTCGCCGGGTGATTTAACCTCAGCATGGTGCTAATTCTCACTCCGCGTTCACCACTGATCAATGGTGGAACTATCTTCTCAACTCTGTCCATAAGACAGAGTAATTTATCATCTTCAAGAAAGAACTCAAAACACACCTCTTACACAAACAGTTGATATGAAAAAAAAATAATAATAATAAAAAAGTGGCATAGAGTGTAGCCGTTTTTTCCTTTAATTACAGACGTGTTGTTCTCTCATTTGTAAGTCGCTTTGGATGAAAGCTTCTGCTAAATGACTAAATGGAAATGGAAAAAGAATCTGCCCAGATAAATCCCACTTTTTTTTACAATCTTTATAGCACAGGAAATGGCCGTTTGCAGCTCTTGCCCCAAATGTGGACATACAGTATGTATTTGCCATAAACTGTCTTTGTATGCTATAGCATCATCATTGACCTTAAGTAGAATCTAAGTTCATGTTCAGGTAAGCTGAAGGAACAGTGGCAAGGGGAAAAAAAAAAACAAACAAACAAAAAAATACTATGTTGTTAATTTAGAGAAGAAACCTTGGGAGGACCAAGGCTTAGAAGGGGACTCTTCCTCCTTGAGGCCGGGCAGCATCTCTGAGTTCAAAGCTTTAATTTGTAATTTTACAAATTTAAAAAAATGTTTAATTTTACAAACAAGTTGTTATGGTAGCTTATTGGTTTTGGGGTTTAAATCCCAGGTCCTCTGAAGTTTCTAACATGGCTCCTTGAGCCTTTAACCTCATAGCTTCATGAATACTATATTATAGCCAGCCCTGTGATCCAAACTCAGTCATCAAGTTGGCATAATTGTATGTCGCTTTGAATAAAAGCATCTGCTAAATGACCTTATGCTGAAATGATCTCATTTACATTGTAGTTTTAGGAAAAATTTAACCATATTCCTAATTATTTCTGAAACAGTGGATAATCTAATGGGTTTTATAATTCTACTCAAAACATTTCACAGAAGTGGGAATCTGGGGTAAAAGAGAACTCACACAGCATGGAAAAAATGTATTTTTGTGAGCAGCATTCCTTCTAAAGCAGCATTTCTCAATTCTGGTCTTTAAGGACCAGTACATTAGAGACTTTATTGTTTTTCTTGCTTTCATTATGCCAGAGACAAGTAATCAGCTCATTTAGAAACCAAAACTGAACAAAAGTTTAAACCCACAGCTTTCAGAATGAAAGTGCAACACTCTAACCACCAAGCTACATATTTAAATACGTTCAGTTTTTTTTTTATAATGCAAAGCCTCGATGTTTATAACCTGAGTCTGATGTTGCCAAGGTGGGATCTTAAGAATGCTGTGAAAGATAAATTGCTTTGGATTAAAAAATGGTATTGTTTACATTCACATTTAGAACAGAAATTTCACTGGGGCATCACTTCTGCAATGTCACCCAATTTATTTCTGTCCAAATTTGTATTTTTTTTAATCAAGATCTTGAAGGTGTTCAGGTCTCGACTCTGTGGTGGACAATCCAAGTGTAACAAAGATGTCTCCTGTTCCCTGAACCATTCTTCCACAATTTTACTTCACTGCAGTAAAGTACTAAATAGCACAAAATAAATATTTTTTTATTATTTTAAAGATAACTTGATTAAATTGCATTATTTTTCCATTGTGCAGTATTCTAGTTTTTAGTCAGAGCTATGTGCATTTTTCCCCCACTTTTTTCCACCAACACATTTTTACACATTTTTACATTTTGGCTTTTAACACACCATGATTTTACATTGGTTTGTATTGTTTTATTGTTTTATTGTATAGATAAAGCTGAGTTGAACATGAGGTTCAGTTTGTATGTGTGTTATTTGTTATTTCTGTATATCCTTATTTGATAAAATATGTTCATTCACATTATTATTTATAAAGTTATACTTATTTATAAAATTGTATTAAATTTAAATTTGTTTAAATTTATTAAACTTATTCTTTGTAACTACATCAATGTAGTGCATATTAATTTTGTTATACCAGGTTTAATGACAATAAAGATAATGTTCAATGTACACAATTTTTAGAAACTGGAAGTTTAGCTCAAACTAATTTACAAATATTGTTAAAAAATTTTTTAAATATATCAATGAACTGATTTTATCACATTTAAACACTGTGTCAACATTAAAGTGAACATGGTGTCACAAAAAATGTTTAATTGTGAATTATTAGGTTAAATGTTATTGTATTGTAGCATTTTGCTTTTGACTTTACTGTAGCAGTCAAAAGTTTCGACCAGTCTCCTTTTTGCTCCACTTATTGTCCATGTTCTCAGTTCCACTTACTGTAAAGATGGACTTTGTAGTTCTACAATCTACAACATTCTGTTTGTGGACTACAGTGCATACTGTGTTCTCTGTTCTAATGATCAGAACCCCAATAGTACCACCACAGACCATGTATGATTTGGTTGGCATTATTGGGTGCATTATTCCTATCCCAGCAGTGTCACTGAGGTGTTTAGATGAAACTACAGCAGCAGTGCTGCACTAAAACCCCCTCACCACATAAGTGTCACTGCCAATAAACAACCCACCACCCAAATGATACCTGTTCTGTGATGTTCCTGACCAATAAAGAACAGAGAACCAACAGGGGACAGACAAAAACAAAGAACACAGATGGACTACAGTCTGTAATTATAAAACTACAACGTTCATCTACATAAGATGGAGTGGTGGTGAGGCCACACACACACACAGTGACGAAATGACTTCACAGTAACTTCTATTGCCATTTCATGTTTGACTGATCATTTAAATAAATGGTAGGTCATTCTAGATTATTAATTGTGCATTTGCTTTTTGCTTTCTTAATAAATCGTGGCATTATCCTTATGTCTGCATTATTTGGAAATATGTTTACATTATATTCATATGCAACCATTTATTTTACAGAAGGGGTGGGAGTAGAAGTATGATTGACAAGATGCTGACATCAGCTGTCAACGTCTTTATAATGTACACACACACACACACACACACTAAAAGTGACTAGTAAAAAATCACTTCCTTTGTTGTCAGTAATGCTGATCGTCAATGGTTTACTCATCTGTGCAGTGTGTTTCGAAATGCATTTCTAGTAATATTTCCACAGACACACACACACACACACACTGACCAGGGTTTTGACAAATGATTCTGTCCACTCTGCTCTATTAATCTGTGTTGCTGTGCTAAATCATGTGTAGGTTCTTGCTAGGACGTTTGAAATTTGTAGCACTGAATAAATAATCATAAACAAAAGCCTTAAAATGCTGAAATCTGTAAAGCTGTGACTCCACGCACACACACAAACACGAGAACACACACACACACACACACACACACGCATGCCCAGACCAACGTTTTTCATAAAATCGACCTGGGACCCACAGCTAAGATAAAAACGCTGATATCTACATAAATTTAGGGAACATAATTCAAAGCACATGTAACTCTGTTCTTTTTTCCATACTTCAGATCTTTCATTTAATCTATGAGTAAGTCTTTTCATCTTCATGTTACCATGGCAACGGAGTTGCGACGAGGCAGAGGAGGTGAGAACAAGTAAAGGGGGCTGATGTTCTGAAGTGAACAAGGTAGGGGGGACACTGGGTTTTTGGGACCCGGGGAGTAGGATTATCCGGTAGAATGAATAGAAGGTCATAGTTTGTCCTTGCTAGAGATTCTGCAACCTTAAATAAGGCTTTATCATTCACCCTGATATTAATTAACAACATAATTACCTGTGATAAAAAGTCATATATTGATTCCTGATATTAATCTCTGGCAGGAAAACTGAATATGATGTAACAAGATAAAAAATGAAATAAATAAATAAAAATAAAAAACACTGTTGCAATGTATGGGTGTAGTTGGCTTGCGTATATAAAGATGGATGAACTCATACATTATCATTAGAACATTTATTTAAATCTACTCAATTTCTATTAGTCTTCGGCATTTAAAAAAAAAAAAAAAAATCAGCAAGAATATTCTTTTAATTTTTCATAAATCAGTCTTATGAACTGAGACTCTTGTTAACTCTTTATTGGTATGAGACATGTGCATTATGTTTCAAAGTATATATATGTATATACACTCACCGGCCACTTTATTAGGTACACCATTCTAGTAACGGGTTGGACCCCCTTTTGCCTTCCGAACTGCCTCAATTCTTCGTGACATAGATTCAACAAGGTGCTGGAAGCATTCCTCAGAGAGTTTGGTCCATATTGACATGATGGCATCACACAGTTGCCGCAGATTTGTCGGCTGCACATCCATGATGCGAATCCCCCGTTCCATCACATCCCAAAGATGCTCTATTGGATTGAGATCTGGTGACTGTGGAGGCCATTTGAGTACAGTGAACTCATTGTCATGTTCAAGAAACCAGTCTGAGATGATTCCAGCTTTATGACATGGCGCATTATCCTGCTGAAAGTAGCCATCAGATGTTGGGTACATTGTGGTCATAAAGGGATGGACATGGTCAGCAACAATACTCAGGTAGGCTGTGGCGTTGCAACGATGCTCAATTGGTACCAAGGGGCCCAAAGAGTGCCAAGAAAATATTCCCCACACCATGACACCACCACCACCAGCCTGAACCGTTGATACAAGGCAGGATGGATCCATGCTGTCATGTTGTTCACGCCAAATTCTGACCCTACCATCCGAATGTCGCAGCAGAAATCGAGACTCATCAGACCAGGCAACGTTTTTCCAATCTTCTATTGTCCAATTTTGATGAGCTTGTGCAAATTGTAGCCTCAGTTTCCTGTGCTTAGCTGAAAGGAGTGGCACCCGGTGTGGTCTTCTGCTGCTGTAGCCCATCTGCCTCAAAGTTCGATGTACTGTGTGTTCAGAGATGCTCTTCTGCCTACCTTGGTTGTAACGGGTGGCTATTTGAGTCACTGTTGCCTTTCTATCAGCTCGAACCAGTCTGGGCATTCTCCTCTGACCTCTGGCATCAACAAGGCATTTCCGCCCACAGAACTGCCGCTCACTGGATGTTTTTTCTTTTTCGGACCATTCTCTGTAAACCCTAGAGATGGTTGTGCGTGAAAATCCCAGTAGATCAGCAGTTTCTGAAATACTCAGACCAGCCCTTCTGGCACCAACAACCATGCCACGTTCAAAGGCACTCAAATCACCTTTCTTCCCCATACTGATGCTCGGTTTGAACTGCAGGAGATTGTCTTGACCATGTCTACATGCCGCCATGTGAGTTGCCGCCATGTGATTGGCTGATTAGAAATTAAGTGTTAACGAGCAGTTGGACAGGTGTACCTAATAAAGTGGCCGGTGAGTGTGTGTGTATATATATATATATATATATATATATATATATATATATATATATAAAGAGAGAGAGAGAGAGAGAGAGAGAGAGAGAGAGAGAGAATTTTAATTAATTCTGTATTATCTTGCATTTTTAGATTAATTTTATTGCCCTTATTGTTAATCTTTACTCATCTTTTTTATTTAGCACAAAAAAATGGAACATCTGCAAAAACTGCAATTTCAATACGGGGATTAATAAAGTATTCTGATTGTGAATAAATCTCATTTATAAATGTCACTTCTCTTTACTTTACTTCTCTTTAATGTTATTTCTCTTTACTGTAAATTATTCACAATAATACACAACCTCGAGTGCATTATCACTTTTATAACTTGGTTACAAAAACACTACAATTAAATACAAGGCTTAATTCATATTTGTGTTGTTTGCAAACTGAATTATTAATAACGTAATACAGTTCATTTTTTAAGTACACGTTGATCGCTTAGGAACAAGATACCAATTTAGTCAGGAATCATATGTTTATATTTATCTGTATTCCAATCAAATGTGCATGATTAAAATAATGTACATCACACATGTATATGAATGTGAAGCGTTCAGAGGTGTGCATTACTGTCAACAAAGTAAAGGCTGGACAAATGGCTTAGCCAATCAGATTTAGGGATGTGATAGCTCAGTGGAGGGATAGGGTAGCTCAGTGGTTATGGTGTTGGCTATTAATCCAAAGGTTGAGAGTTCAAATCCCACAGAATTTACTAAATTTATCTCTGTAGACCCTTGAGCAAGACTGTTAACTCTCAATGTTTTAGGGCTGCTGTATGTAACTTTGTTCTGATCCCAGCCATCAAGTTGGGATACTTGTTAGTCGCTTTGGATTAAAGTGCCTACTAAATGACCTAATGTAATGTAAGGAGCGGGAGTACCTGTTTTATAAATCTGTATGAGAGTCTGTTTCTATAAACATTTGAATAAATCTGCTAAGCTGTACCAGAAACAGAAATCAATTTCATCATCATCAGTCTGGCCTGACTTCATTCTAATGATCAGATTGCTGTGTAGTGTTCATTTGACTGACAATTAGGACTACAAAAGATGTACAACAAAAATGGAGTTTAATTAAGGTCTTAAATAAAGCAGTTGTTAGTATGAGGTGTTGCTTAAACGCCTAACGGTGGCAGTCCTGGGATTTGGATTCCCAACCGTCTGGTCATTAACAGAAAGCTTTAACTGCAAAACTACAACTGCTGCTACTTTTGCAAAAAAAAAAAATTCTGCTAACTAATCCCTTAATTAGCAGCGCTCACCCAAAACACTTATTTGTAAATAGCAAGCTTATTTAGGGAAGATTTAAGTCTGAATTGGCTGTTATGAACACCCGGCTGGCAGCTTAGCACTGGGGATTTTTCATGCCAGTTGTTAATGCCAGGCAGGACTACATGCTTTCTTAAAAGTGTTTTCCCCATTCGCATCCATATAACTTCAGCTGTGCTCACTCATTTTCCTGCAGCCCGACAGACATGGAGCGGCTGGATAATTGGAGCTGCTTTAGAGCCAGCTGGCTTACTGCTACTGAGCAATAGAAGTGTGTGTGTGTGTGTGTGTGTGTGTGTGTGTGTGAGTGTGTGTGAGTGAAAGAGAGGGAAAGCAAGAGAGGCAAACAGACAAGCAGAGAGAACAAATGAGAAATACTGTGAGATACTCGACCGCTTCGATGGCATCAAGCGAAAAACTTGAAAACTACCAGCTCATAAAATGTAATTTTATGAAGAGGACAAGGATGTGCATATTTATCAATGTTGAGCAGCTTACAGATGGTGGCTCGGACCAAAAGACAGGAGAAGGGGCAGAGAGTGGCAGAGCCGAAGATGCTGTGGGATCTCAATGGGAGGAACAAGGATGTATAATAGATTTATGTTTATTAGAGGGACAGTAAGGGATGGAGGTTTTGAAAAAGTTATGTAGGCAGGAATGAGGCAGTATGGGTATGTGCAGGATGGATTAGGTTAATTTTGGCATATGGATGCTAAGGATGGAGCTGCCAGGTGGGAGAAAAAGATGAAGGCAAAAAAAGAAGTTTATGGATACTGTGAATGAGGACATGCAGGTGGTTGGGGTAATGGAGGAGGACACTCAAGAAAAAGGGAGATGGAGAATAATGATCCACTGGAGTGACTAAGGGATGAGATGATTATAGATTTTGACGGTCATTTTTTGTCTAAAAAAATAATCATGGTTATATGATTATGATGATTATTTTGCAATCAACAAAAAAAAGACAAGAAAATCTAGGGCATTTGCAGGATATAAAACACAATATTTAATTACTTTGTGAAAATTCAAGTTAAAAATATATCTGTCTTAAAGTACATAATTATATTACTTTTAAAGAAAACTGGGTTGTTCCTTTAAGGACAAAGTAAGACAAAAAGTGTTAGCTGCAAGTATAACTTTATTTTTGTTCCATACGAGTTGCGCTGCTAATACGTTCCAGCTAATACGTGTTATACTTATAAATGGCATCATGACAATAAAATTGTCATATATTAAATATTATCATGGTGCATAAACCTAGTGGTGCATATTTATAAAAGTAACCTGAAATAAATATGTAAGGTTTTAATGAAGACGTAGTCGGCTTACCTAATTATAACCTGCTTATGTAACAGATTGTAAAACATACGTCACAGTTTAAAGTCGATATAGTAATGTGAAGTAGTATACGTTTTCTCTTTTATATCATTTATCCTTTATACGCATTGATCATACCATATCATTCAACTTACCATTATGTTTTATAATCACTTCTGTGTCCGCTCTGTGACCTTGGCTTGTGGCCAAAATACGCTTTGCTTATTTACCGTTTTGGGGGAAAAAAGGAATGATCCTGTGTCTTAGAAATCATATGGGATGTCTGGTTTCACTTGTCTGTACATGTCACAACCACATCGAACTACCTGATTTCTGTGACCACATCAAATTAATCAAAACCCTTTGATTTTCGACTCTTAACCTATATATAAAAAGTCCAACAAAATATATTACAGGTTCTATTGTATTGGCTACTATTATTTATCACTTGTTTTAGAGGAGGTTTATCCATTTATCCTCCTCCTTATCCATTTTGGCAAGTAGATTGTATAAGGTTTTATTAGGTACATACTTCAATATGTTCTCAGAAGATCAGGACCCCCACAGAAGAGGGATTAGGGTTTTCAAGTGCATATGAATTGAATCATATTTTTTCTAACATGAATACACTGATTAGGGTTAATGAGAATCACGGAATAGATCCCTAGATCATTGAATAGTATACAGGGAAACAAGACTTTCCTCATTTTTCCAACATCCAAACATCTAAAGGACAGACATCGGGAGAACTTGCAAACTCTACACTAAAAATGACTATATTCATCCTGCCTGGGAACTTAATTAACAACTTTAATGCTGTGAGGTGAGACTGCCAAATCACTGTGCTACCAGCAGCACACATTATAATCTACTAATTGATCTACTTTTTTATTGAACTTTTACAGTGTACATTTTGCAATCACATTATAAACCATTTTGAAATGCAAATAGTGGTGAGCAATTGTGAAAATGATTCCTCATGGTTCCCAAACCCCTCTTTCACATTTTCGGCTTGCTGAATCATGGCATTGTCATTCTGGACTATACTTGCGCCATCAGGAAAGAAAAATATTAAAGCAATAACCTGGTAATCCAGTACATTCATTTAATTGCCCCAAAGTGATGCTGAACCTCAAACTGACTAATTAAAGTAATTTCAAAATATAGCCTTTAAAGCTCCAAATGATATTTTCTTGTTGTTTTGGCCAGTCAGTCTACACATACTTTAAACCAACATTTGGGAAATAATGGGGCCAGTGAGGTACATTTTTTAGATAAACAAAAAGTATATTCAACATTATGCAGGAGCAACTTTTAAGTTTTTACATTAGAATTCCATAGAAAAACACATACACAAATAAGCATCATACACACACACACTACATACACACGCATACATACAGAGATACAGAAACAAACACACACATTATACACACACATACATATATACATGAATACACAAACTATACACACGCATACATACAGAGATACAGAAACAAACACACATTCACACACAACATAAACATGCATATGCATACACACATACATGAATACAGAAACTATATACACGCATACATACACATATACAGATATACACACACACACATATACACACACACACACACACATAAACTTCAAAATTGACATTACTTTCATACTATTTCTGGTAATTTTATTAATACATACAGTACATCATGTTGGTATTACTAGTACATCTTCCCGAATATGCAGTGTGTACTCCAGACCCCCTGCACTACTTGCTATGCTGACCAGACATTGCGAATTGCTGGCCTGTACCATATAACTGCTGACTAAGGGCTTCTCACGCATAAACATAGACCAGTACACAATCTTAACAAGCTTAAATCTGCCTCAGGCCATGCTCTGTACTCCTAGAAGCACTCACCAGACCCATATTAAAAACAGTCACGTGGCTATGTGACCTGCTTAACGAATTGCACCTTCCTGAGCTTTTTGAACTTTGTGTGTAATGGCACCCCTGGCAGACGAGAGCAACAAATGCTGCGTTTATCTGCGGGCAGACATGCAGGCATTTTTTTTTCCCAAGTCATCCAGCCTCAGAGCTGTGTTTGTATCTGTAAGAATATTAAATGACAGATAACTGGCAATTTGTTAAAACTACAGCAGCGAGGCTCCCCAGCAGCTCCATAAGATCTGCAACACTGAGCTTAATACAGACTTGCCAACGGCTTTTTAAGCGCCATATTGCTGACACTGTTTGTAATAGACCTAAAAGCCCTGATTTAATTAAGCTCATTGGAGACAGAACAGAGCAAAACCTATTCCTTTTGATTTAATGCTGAGATTCCATTAAAAACTAATAGTCTGTTTAGAGGCTGCTGCACTGGCATCAAATCTGTGAACATAACCCATATTAGTGGAGCATGCACTGTTCCCTGTATTAGCTCCATTGATTTCCATTAAGTGAATTATCAGAAATCCCCCCTACCCTCAACCATACATGAACGAACAAACACACAAACACAGAGGAAGCCCCCTTGTGAACAGCAAAGCACCCAGTTGCCATGGATACCACATTATTTCAAAAGTGTCCAAATACTCTCGACCTTGGGATGAAGTGCTAAATATTATTTTTTGCACCTTGCGCACCGTAAAACTAAAAGAAAGGCTGTAGGAAATAGACACTAGCTGTCTTATATCCCCTGGATGCAGAGCCATCCATAAATATATCCAAATAATCTCATGTTGCTTCTAACTGACCTTTTATCTGCTGACATTTTCATTAAGCTACGAAGTAGGTGCCCATGTGGTGTCGGCACTTAAAGGTGTGGTGGATCACAACGTCGGTTTGGAAAAACGGTGTGAAATTGTGAAAATAAACACAACTGCAGTTGTACTTTATATACAGAACTCACACAGTCTTTAAAATTTCATGCATCATTTCCACTTAATTGCTTTATTTCTTAACCGTTTCAGGTATTTATTTTATTACAACAAAAGAAAGGACCTGTTGTCTAAACCTGTGAGCCAATCTGCACTGATCCAGGGTTCTAGGAGTTAAAACTTGCCATTGTGTTCTTTCTTACAACAGAGCCACACATATTTTTAATTTCTCATCTAATCTCATTATCTTCTGCTTAATCCTCCACTAGGAATTAGGGTTGCAGGGCGTTTTTTCAATGCCCATTGAGCGTTTCAGGTTAGGGACAGATACACCCAGGACAGGGTGCCAATTCATCGCTTGGCACACACATTATATAGGGGCAATTTAGATAGGGGAAATTTAAAGCAACCAATTTACCTTAAATCCATGTTTTTGGACTGTGGAAGAAAACCGGCTAACCACTAAGCCACCATGCTGCCTAATTTCTTCATCTAATTCTTTTTGTTTTTCCAAATGTAGATCAACACATTTTAGTGCCATCGTCTCACAGCCAAACATCTGAGGGCGTGATTCCCTTTCTTTGAGGAATTGCTTGTTGCTCGAGGTTCCTCCCACTGTCCCAAAAGATATGTGCAACACCTGCAGATAACAAATTGCTCTTATGTGTAAGTGTTTTTTGCATACCCATCTTCGATGTTTACTACTTTATTTCCTTGAGGAGCACTTATCATTTTTACACCTCATTCTCACATTCACCACAGAGTCCAGACCTGAACCCCACTGAGAATCTTTGGTATATGCCAGAGGAGACTTTGTGCAGTGGTCCAAATTTCCAACATCAATATAAAAGCTTAAATGCAACTTTGGACAAAAATAAATGTTGTGACATTGAAGACGTTTGTGGAAATGATGAATGTGTGATTTCATTAAAGCTAACGTCCAACCAAATATTAGAGTGTGATTTTTTTGGCCAGGCAGTGTATAAGAAATATTAATATATGTTGTGGAATTTTTTGACACATACACACACACATTTCTATCTATCTATATCTATTTCCACACACACACACATATACACATATATATATATATATTCACACACACACACAAATACACACACACTTTACATTGTGACTGATCGAGTGCTACAAATCTGCTAGATGCAAATTAAAGCAATTTCATCACATGACACATTGTATAATGCACACATACATATAGTTAGGAACATACCATGACATAATATTTTGCAATGTTGTTTGTGGTTTTGCATGAAATGTGTTGCATGTTGTTGCAGGTGCTGCATGTTGAATATTCTTTAGCACATGGACACCAGTGGTTTCCATGTGTCACATGACACATGTGTCAAAATCAATTCCCTTAAATATTAAACCCATTTTCCTTGTAAACTATTTTTTTCTTCAATAGCAAATGATCTAACGTTGAAGAAAAAAAACTCAAAGTTATTTAGAAACATAAAGGCTGAATTTGGAAACTTTCAATTCAAAAGAGGGTGTTTATCTATATTGTAATTATACAGTCACTATGTACAGTGTAACAAAATGTTAAATCTGTATTTGAATATAAAACAGTGGAGACTTAATATATGCACTGAGTTGCATTGTTGGAAAATGGCATTATGTTTTTTTCTGTGGATATTGGATTATTTAGTACACAATCACTGACAAAAGTGCTTTAGGGAGTGCAGAAATAAAGCCAGAGCAAAATTTAAATTGGACATGAGCCTATGCAATGTCTCATGTGGCCACAATGGACTGATTGACATGATCAAAATCAGGATAATTACACAGGAAAACAACCCTGCCAATCAAGGACTCTTGCTGTCTGTAATCGGCTCACAGTATGACTGGCGGAATCAGCATGCATGGCAGTATTAACACCTGAGCCAGTTTCACATGCGCCAGCATTTCTGCTGCTGTAATTACACACCTCTGAGCCAGAGCGCATAGAAGGATTTCAAAATACCACCTAAAGAGACAGACAATCCAGCAGGAGGAACTACCACAAGCTGATGAGTTTTGCCCTAGGTTGACAAAACCCTACATTCACCCCAGTCACACATTCCAATTTGCCCTGACCTGCTTGGCTAATCTCCCAAGGGCTGTTAGCTCCCCAGGAGTATATCATCCAAAGCCAGAGACAGTGACCAGAACAGTATAGCAGAATGCAATGCCCAGAGCATTCAACCTTATTCCAGGACTAACATCCAGACTGCAAATAACAAATCCAATAGAGCAAAAGAAGACTTCACTCTCCAACAAGATGAAAATTTGTCTTCAGCCATCAACAAAGAGACAACAATGTTACATATCAATTCCCAACCTAATATTTATACGCATATTGCACTAAAGCAGAATTAAATAATGAAATAAAATTAACTGTTCATTGTTGTGTGTGTGATTTTATATTTATGTATATATATATATATATATATATATATATATATATATATATATATATATAAATATATATAAATAAATAATAATTATTATTATCCATCCATCATCTTCCACTTTATCCTCTAATAGTGTGGCAGGGGGGTTCCCCATGCCCATCCATGGGACAATGTTTCGAGCGCTGGACAGATACACCCAGGACAGGATGCCAATCTATCACCTGGCACACACTCACTCACAGACACAGTCTATTTGGGGCAATTTGAAGAACTCAATTGATCTTGATCCATGTTTTTGGACTGTGGGAGGGAATCAGAGAACCCAAAGGAAACCAACACTGACACGGGGAGAACATGAAAACTCCACCCAGATTGGGATACGAACCGGGAATCCCTAGAGGTGAGAGGTGAATGGGCTAACCACTAATCTGGGTGGAGTTTCCATGTTCTCCCCGTGTCCGCGTGGATTTCCTCCAGGTTTTCCGGTTTCCTCCCACAGTCCAAAAACATAGATCAAAGTCAATTGAATTCTCCAAAATTGCCCCATATAGAGTGTGTGTGTGAGTGTGTGCCCTGTCCTGGGTGTATCTGCCCAGTGCCCGAGATGTTCTCCCTTGGATTGGCATGGTGAACCCCCCCCCCCCCCCCCCCCCCCCCCCCCCCATGACCCTAAAAAGCGGAAGATAATGGATGGAAATTATTGTGATCTAGCTGTTAGTTGTCACTTCAGAATCTAAAAGGTAGTGAACTAACACTGCATCACTCCACTAAGCCTTTCATTACACAAAAGCTCACTGTAGGTTTTCGAACCAGAGTCAAGCATTGTGTAACTAGCTGCTGTTTCAACACACTGGTCAATAATGATCAATAACATAATTAAAAGTCATAAATAACATTGATTTTTTTTAGAAATTCTTATCCATCTTTGATTGTACCATTGGCAAACAGTTGGTCATTGGTCTGAACCGAATGTAATTCAATTTTAGTATTAATATATATATTTTTTTTAGTATCTGATGTTAATATCTATTACAATGTTTGTAAATATATTTACACCACTGACCAAAAACAACCTAGACAGACATCAGTCAAACATTTATTGCTACCTTTGCAGTGAATTATCAACACAGGTGCATACACTCACACTTGTCACACACACACAGACATGCAGCAATGTACAAACCCATAGTGTCAGTTTGTGGCTATACGAACTCTTACATCAACAATAAAAAGAAAACCAAATAAAATAACATTATTTTACATCAACACAAAATTGTACCACCGCACACTGTGCTGTTGAAATAGCTATCCGACAAAGTTAGAGCGCACCCGGCTCTTAAAAAGAACGGCAGGTGACACGCTGATTGGTTTATTGCACGTTATGTCAAAACACTCATGAATATTTAAGTGAATTAGTAAATGCTTTATGCACCTTGCAGGTGGCCCAAAGTATATTATATATCCATTCTCACAAAAGCAAAGACACACTGACACTTCCAAAATCAATCTGCATGGTTCACAGTTGACTAAAAACCAGTAAAATATGGCCCCATATGACGATGTTTCTAAGCAACAGAGTAAGCGATCAGGGAACTATTTTCTGTCAATATACCATTAGATATGAATATACAGTGGTTTATTGCTGCTAAACTAATGTATGTTATTAAACCGTTGTATAAAACCAATAGAACACATAGATAAAAAAAACCTCATGGGTAAAATGATAGTTTGCAAATTAATCCCAGACATGATGTTATTTGACCATAGCATGTGACCTTGAGTGTTATATTGCTCCTCTACCATCTTTCAGCTTAACGTTGTTAAGGTTTAATGTGCTCAACATCTATATTTTTGCAAATATTTCCATTCACAGCTCTGGTTCATTATTGCATGTCTTGAATTGTCATAATCGGTTTTATATTATATTATATTATATTTGTGTGCTATTTAAACAGAATTGAGTTAAACTTGAGTTTGGAATAAAAAAATCTAACATATACATATACAACACAAGCTTTGCCTACACAAGCTGACAAACATAAATGAGACTTACCATCATAGTGGCTGAGTCGAAGGTAGAAGAGGTTTTCCAAAAATTCCAGTAAATCCAAAATACATAGCCGTAATCAGAGAGGTTTTAACTGAGGTTGAATCAAAACAAGAACAACTATTCCCAGTGCTACACAGCTACAATGCCACTCATAGAACCCAGAACACTGAGCGACAAAGCCAGTCCTCTGCACCAATTAGAAGCAATAAGTGACACCTGTAGGAAGCCCTATGGGGAGGCCTAATGCAGCAGGCTTCAAAACAGGCCAAGAAAGCTTGATATTTCTAAGAACTCTAATGCTGAAAAGCCTTTTTGGGGCTTTTCACCAGTGAAAAATATTGAGCCATAAATAAATCTGTCTGCATGACCCTTTTTGTCATCTTAAGTTCTTTCTCAAGTACATTGTATTGTGTTTTTCTTGACTACCATGTAGTCAAGTTTGTGAGTGCAGTTTCTTTTAAATATCGATACTTGACTGTTCTCATGTTAGTAAAGGCCTGTTCAGCTGTAAAAGGATTAAATTAAAAATGTTTAATGATTGGATACAAAGCTTGTGACAGTTCAGGGTGTTTCCCAGCTTTTTACCCATAGAACTGGGAAGGACTCCACTACCCCATAACCACAAAAAAGGATTAGAATATCCATCCATCCATTATCTTCTGCTTTATCCTCTACTAGGGTCGCAGGGGGGAGAACGTTTCGGGTGCTTGGCAGATATACCCAGGACAGGGCGCCAATCTATTGCTGGGCACACTCATACAGACATACAGACACACTCTATATGGGATAATTTGAAGAACTCAATTGACCTTGATCCATGTTTTTGGACTGTGGGAGGAAACCAGAGAACCCGGAGGAAACCCATGCGGACACGGGGAGAACATGGAAACTCCACCCAGATTGGGATTCGAACTGGGAATCTCTAGTGCTGAGAGGCGAACATGCTAACCACTAAGCCCCCGTGCCGCCGGGTTAGAATATAGACGTAATTAAAAGCTATTTTTTTTTCGTCCAATCTTTTGTTTCATATTAATTACCCTTGAAGCAAAGTTGTTAGACAGTTATTCTGAAATGTTTAGACTAACAAAGTGTGTAGAGGAAAAGATGGACTACAGAATGGAATTGTAGAACTACAAAGTCCATTTATATGATAAGTGGAGAAACGATGAGCTGTATCTAAAAAAAATAATCGCAGAGTGTATTTTCATACAGAGGATCTATCAAACTATTTGCATACCTCCTCCTGACACCAGAATGATATAAAATTATAAAGTGCATCAGGATCAGTGGTCCATCCTCTCACTCAATTGCAAGTTACTCACTCACTACAGCTTACAGTTGCTTCATCTTTTTAACGTGTCTTCTCATAAACGCCAATAAATGCTAAGTTTAATCAGCACATTTAATACTAGCATTTGCACATCAATAGTTTTTTATAGCTCTCTGAGGCAAGAGAGATAGATGCGCCTGCACATGTGCACTAATTCTGCACCACAACACAGACCTTAATATGCCATTGTGTTTTGTGTCTGGTTTAATGTCATGTAGCAGACATTGGCTTGCGACATAAAACTACCACAAGAAACCTAATAACCCTGCTCGGCAGTTTTCATTCAGGACCAACAGGTTGGTATTTAATGATATAGTGGCACTGTTTCTATAGTTGGGCTTGGTGTCAGAAAATATGCCCCTAGCAGTAGCACCACAAAGCAGGTATTATTTGGTCGGTGCATTATTCCTATCCCAGCAGTGTCACTGAGGTGTTTAAATGAAACTACAGCAGCATTGCTGCACTAAAACCCCCCTCACCACATCAGTGTCCCTGCAGAACTGACAATAAACAATCCACAACCCAAATGATGCCTGTTCTGTGATGGTCCTGACCAATAGAGAACAGAGAACCAACAGGGAACTAACAACAACAAAACACAAAAGGACTACAGTCTGTAATTGTAAAACTACAAAGTTCATCTATATGGTAAGAAGTGTCGTGGCAGAGGGTTTCAAATGGCCATCAAGATACACCCAGGACAGAATGCCAATTCATTGCTGGGCACACTCACTCACACAGACACACACACAAACACACTATATAAGGGCACTTTAGATTGAGGCAATTTACAGCAGCAAATTCACCTTTAATCCATATTTTTAGACTGTGGGAGGAAACTGGAGAACCTAGAGAGGACGTGCTTACCATTAAGCCTCTGGCCACCCTGAAATTAATATAGTAAATCTTAAAATTAGAATCACAATTAATATAAAGAGTGGCATGGTGGCTTAGTGGCACATCCACCTCTCAGCACTGGGGATCCAGGTTCGAATCCTAATCTGGGTGGAGTTTCCATGTTATCCCCATGTCCTCATGGGTTTTCTCAAGGTCATCCAGTTACCTCCCACAGTCCAAAAGCATGGATTCAAGGTAAACTGGCTGCTCTAAATTGCCCCATAAAAAGTCTGTTTGTGTGTGTCTGTGTGAGTGAGTGTGTATCTGCTAAGTGCTCAAGACTTTCTCCCCTGGATGGGCATGTGACCCTAGTAGAGGATTAAGTGGAAGATAATGGATGAATGAACTAAATCATATTAAATGCAACCTTGTAATATTTAGATTTTCTTACTTTTAAAGTACATTTGAAACTCCTTTTAAAAACGTAATTGTGCATTTGTAGTTGTACTAAATGTTCTTAAATTAACTAAATTCTTCTAGAACTGTGTGTAAGACAGAACATAGTAATTGGGAAGCATGGTAACATATTTGGCACTATAAAAAGAAAGTTAAGAACATTGTGAAATTTCTTTTTTGGGGTTTTCTCAAAGTCTTGAGGTTCGAGAGATTGAAATGTCAAACTTTAACTGTGTAGCCTCATCCTTCATGAGAATCATCTTTTAGCTACTCTATATGCTGTATGTCTATAGAATGGCTTAAATTTTAAGAGTCAGTGCTTTGTTTGAAAGTTCATATTTTTCTTCAGCTGGCAGCAATTATTTTGGCCCAATGTGTTGTGTGATTCATACAAGGTGTTATTTTTCTTCCGCTCATTATTATCATTTCTGTTCCATTATTTTGGGTGTTTACACCCAACTCAAATGCGGTTATATAAAAATGTTCTGTAAAAGTATCACATAAGCTCACATGCAAGAGAAAAGACTAAATTTAACACTCAGATACATGTAGAATAACACAGCTGTCTCATGTGTAATATGCAAATGCTTTATTTTACATGGATTAATGTTTAATAGTGATCCACATTTTGCATGTCATGCCTCGGGCTTATAATGGGGTCAAATGTGCAAAAGTGAAAGAGAAACACAGACGCTGCGTCGGTGAAATGTGAACGACGGGTCATGAGTTGCTTGAGGATGATGACCTGGTTAACAAGCTAATGTTTTGTCAAGTGCATCGGTTTAATGGAAATGATCAATTGAGAAAACAAACCATTAGCAGGCTGACCTGCAGCTTTCAAAGCCTTCACACTCGAGAGTTTTTAATATGTAGGATTGAACATTTCAAAACAGAATATATTTTACCAACTACAAAAACACTTAGTGGTTAACACATTTACCTCTCAGCACTGGGGATCCAGGTTCGAATCCCAATCTGGGTAGAATTTCCATGTTCTCCCCATTTTCTTGGGTTTCCTCCAGTTTTCTCCACAGTGTAAATACAAAACACAGTATATAAAGGTAGCTCAGTCGTTAGGGCATTGGGCTATCAATCTAAAGGTTGGTGGTTCAAATCCCAGGTCCACTGAAGTTACTAGTGTGGGTCCTTTAGCAAGACTCTTAACCCTGATTGCTCCAGTCGCTTTGTGTAAAAGCATCTGCTAAATTACCAATGCTCTAAATTACCCCATGGCATGGTGGATTAGTGGTTAACACATTCACCTCTCAGCGCTGGGGATCGAGGTTCAAATTTTTCAGTTTCCTCCCACAGTCCAAAAACATGGAATCACAATAAATTACTAAATATTACAATACTTTGCTTGTAATAGTCAAAAAACAGTTTGTTCTCGACCATAGTTTACAAACAATACAATCGGGGAGCAATTATTATGTTTAATTTAATTTACCAATGTGGTAAATTACCTCCCTAGGATGTGGGAGGAACCCAGAATACCTGGAGAAAACCCATGCAGACACAGGAGGGACATGCAAACCCCACACAGAAAGGACAATTTTTGCCCCTAAACATGAATTGAACCCAGGACGTTCTTGCTTTTAGGCTTTCACACCAAACACTGTACAACTGCCTACTAAAAAATAAAAGTTTAAATGTTTATGATCTCATCCATTCATTCATTCATTATCTTCCACTTTATCCTATATTAGGGTCGTGGGGGGGTTCCCCATGCCCATCCAGGGGAGAACGTTTCGGGCGCAGGTCAGATACACCCAGGACAGGACGCCAATCTATCGCTGAGCACACTCACACACACAGACAAACACACTCTACATGGGGCAGTATGGAGAACTCAATTGACTTGATCCATGTTTTTGGACTGTGGGAGGAAACCGGAGAACCCGGAGGAAACCCATGCGGACACTGGGAGAACATGGAAACTCGAACCGAGAATCCCTAGTGCTGAGAGGAGAACATGCTGACCATAAGCCACCGTGCCCCTGTTTATGATCTCATCTTATTTAATTACCTTTTGCTTAAAATGACTTATTAGGGTCACACACATACACACAGTATATAAAGGCAATTTAGATGGGGCAATTTAAAATGGGGCAGTGGAGGATCATGAAGGTGGAGGATCATGGAGGATCATGGTGGAGGACTATGAAAATTCAGTGAATATTTTAAGCAATGTGCAGATACTCCCAGGACAGGGCATTGATTAACTGCTGGAGACACAATCACCCACTAACACTCACACACATACACAAACATAATATACGGGGCAATATCGAGAAGCAAAACAACCTAGAATCCATGTTTTTTAACTGCGAAAGGAAATTTGAGAACCTTGGAGGAAACCCATGTGGACACGTGAAAATTTCACCCAGATCGGGATTCAAACCTGGATGCTTAGCATCAAGAAACATACATGCTATACCACCGTGCTGCCAACTTTTGTGATTCATTTATTAATTATCTTCTGCTTAATCCTCTAATAGGGTCATGGGGGGGGGGCATGCCCATCCAGGGGAGAATGTTTCAAGTACTGGGCAGGTACACCCAGGACAGGGCGCCAATCTATCGCTGAGTCCACTCACTCACACAGACACACACTAAAACACAAACTATATGGGGCAATTAATAGTATTTAATTTACCTTAAATCAATGTTTTTGGACTGTGGGAGAAAACCAGAGAACCCGGAGGAAATCCATGGGGACACGGGGAGAACATGGAAACTCTTCCCAGATTGGGATTCAAACCTGGATCTCTAGCATCAAATGATGGCCATGTTTACAGCTATACCACTGCGGCCAACTTTTATAATATAATTTTTAATCTTTTTTTTCTCACAAAAATGCTAATTTAAAAAAAGTTAAAGGGGTTAAGGGTATAGGATGGTGGGTTGTGTTGGGTTGAAATGACAATGGACTGCCCTGTGGTGGACTTTTAACCTGTCCATGGGAAATAAATGTCATCATGCATAACAGCATAATAATGTATAAGTGTTTATTTACATAAATTGGATGAGGACTTGCATACGTAATCTTTGTACTATTGCTTTTTTATATCTTAGTTTGATTTTGGGAATAATGAACAGCTTCAGTTGCACACCATTTCAGGGTATTATGCATACATCTTAAATTTCGTCTTTGTGATGCAACCCTGAAAGAGTAGAGTCTCTGTACATGTGATTGATATTCTCCTCGCTAAGCCAGAGATTTCTACTAGAGACACACCTCTGTTCTGAAGGGATCAGGAAAAGTCTGATATGAGATGTTAAATTTTCATTCTGGCTGTGCTTTCATGTTGGACGGCTAATTCAACCTAAATGGCATTCGGACCAGAAGACCAAGTTGAGATGACCAATGAGATTGGCTTCTGCTATGAGCCGCTGCCTGAAGATGTCAAAATGAAACTAATTGGTCTCTATGAAACAGAAAATGTGATAAAAAAGATTTTTCTGCTTATTGTATCACAGCGTTTTACACGTTGGCACACGGGGGGAGGGGGGTATAAGGCTAGTGTGCTATCTGAAAGCAAAGAACCGAACCCGTTTCACTGTCTATGATGGTGGGTCACTAAACTTTACTGCATCGAATACTATAGATTATGTGACAGTATTTTATATCACACATTGACACGAATGTGAAGTGCTCAGAGGTGTGTGTTATTGTCAATGATGTCACACCTGGACAAACAGCTCAGCCAATCAGATTTAAGGACCGGATCTACCTGTTTTATAATTGATTTTATACACTTTATCACGTATATGTTTATAGACAAGGGGCACATAAAAAGACTATGAATTTAGCCAGGTCAAAAAAGCATTATGTAAAGCAAAATGTAAACAATGCAAACCTGAGACCATTCCTAAAGTAAATACATTATAAAAATGGGTGGTTAGCTCATTGGTTAGGGTGTTGGGCTAACAATTAGAAGGTTGTGAGTTCCAATCCCAAGTCCACTAAAGTTACCAATGTGGGTGCTTGAGCAATGCCCTTATTGCTACAGAGGTGCTGTATTGACCCTATGTTCTGACCCAACAAATTATATTAGTAATCCAATATCCATCATCATACCATTATCCATTATCCATCCATTGTCTTTCACTTTATCCTCTATTAGAGTCGCGGGGGGGTTCCCCAAGCCCATCCAATGGAGAATATCTTGGGCAGCTGGGCAGATACAACTAGGACACTCACTCACACAAACACACTCTATATGGGGCAATTTGGAGAATTAAATTGACTTGATCCATGTTTTTGGACTGTGGTAGGAAACTGGAGAACCCGGAGGAAACCCATGTGGACACATGGAACATGGAAACTCCACCCAGATTGGGATTCGAACCGGGAATCCATAGCGTTGAGAGGCAAACGTGCAAACCACTAAGCCACCGTCATTTATAACAGCCTACAGATTTCTATATTGCTAGGCGTTCAATCCCTCTATGCATCTTTCTTAAAGGTTAATTTGTGCATTTTATGCTGACATTTGTACCAGAGTTGTGGAACTTTTAGCAAACACATCCCCAGGACTTCAGAGCTGTTTATATAATTCTAACACCATTTTTTTAAGCATCTCAATTTCCTTTTTATTTTATTTAACTTTTTCTCATTTGGGTTTGGAAGGTTAATAGTAAAATTCTGTGATGGCAAACTATTCAGTTCCACCGTACACAGACTTTGAGGGAAGCAAAAACCTATGCAATCTGGAGATAATAATTCCTGTCAGAAAGGTCTTTGCAGATGTGCCAGACTAAACCCAGCACCTTTATTAGGTGGCAGCAATATGGGATGATGTCAGTGGCAGATGATCGCCAAGGTGATGGTGATAAAGACTTCAAATCTATTGCGTGGGTGAAGGCGATCCGGTACCTTAGCAGATGAGAAAATGGATAAACCACAAATATGCTAGTAACTAGCTTGAAGACACACATATGAGATGAGAACACACACACACACACACACACACACTGGCGAAACACTATCCATATGCCAAGGGTTGAAATTCACTTTCAGGCACATTGATTAACACAATCAGATTTAATTTACATTATTAATATGATGTCCTGATGACTAAGGTCATTTAGCAGGCGTCTTTATCCAAAGTGACTTACAAATATCCGAACTTGGTTTGGGTCAAAGCACATGGTGGATAGAGTATTGGGAGCAATGAGGGTTAAGGGACTTGCTCTAGGACCCACATTGGTAACTTCAGCGCACCTGAGATTTTGGGAAGTAAACCCAAAAATGAAATCTTATAAGGGTCAAGGTCTTTGTGTTTGTGTTTGTGTGTATTTCTGTGTTCCTGACACAAATCCACATTGTTGCTTCAATTATCAGGACATTTGAAATACTTCGGCACCCTGCAGAGGTTTATTTATGCATTAAAACACCAAGAAGTGACATAGCAAGAAGTACAATACAATTAACCTTTACACCATTTTCAGGAAACCTTGCCGGGCCGAGAACTGGCTGGTGATGAATGAAGCCAAATATTTGGAACAGACACTATTTGGTCAAACACATTTATTTATTATATCACATTCCAAAGGGTGGCGCGGTGGCATAGTGGTTAGAATGTACACCTTTCCGCACTGGGAAACTAGGTTCGAATGTAGATCTGGTGACGTTCCCAAATTCTTCTCGTGTTCGCTCTGCCAGTTCCCATGTTCTTCTCGAGTCTGCTTGGGTTTTCTCTGGGTTCTCTGGTTTCCTCCCACAGTTCAAAAACATGGATTCAAGGTAAACTGAATGCTCTAAATTGCCCTATATGGAGTGTGTTTGAGTGTGAGTCTATGTAAGTGTGCCCAGCGATAGATTGGTGCCCTGTCCTGGGTGTCTCTGCCCAGCCCCCGAAACCTTCTTCCCTGGATGGGCATGGGGAACCCCCCCCCCCCTCCCATGCAACCCTAGTAGAGAATTGAGCGGAAGATAATGAATGAGTGAATGAATGGCTGCTCTAAACTGCACCTATATAGTGTGTGTGTGTGTGTGTGTGTGTGTGTGTGTGTGTCTGTCTGTCTGTCTGTCTGTCTGTCTGTCTGTGTGAGAGAGTTGGTGCCCAGTGATGAATTAACTCCCTGTCCTTGGTGTAACTACCCAGTGCCCGAAATGTTCTCCCCAGGATGGGCAAAGGGAACCCCACCACACAACCCTAGTTAGAGAGAATTATTAGAGAGAATGGCAAATAATCAGATGAGATTTTATTCTAAAGCAATGGACAAGACGATATGGCCCTAATGTTGCATTTTATTTCAAAGTTGTAATATGCATGAATTTTTAGAATAATTACTACCTCTGATTAAACCAAAAACCACAATGTTCCACCTATAGGCCATCCCACAGAACCAAGCAAATATGCACACATGCACAAAAGCAGGTATTTAATATTCTGTAGGTGTAGGAGGCAACTACCATTTCACTGTTTAGCTGAGCAAAGCCGCATAATATCAGAAACGGGAAGAATTTCATTATCGATTTTGTTGCGGTATCTGGTCTTTATTGCAATGATACCTCAAGAGCCTTTTTCACAACAGTAAGTATTTATAAAATGCATTACCGATTCATCCAGAAGCAAAGGTGCTGTGTATTGAAAAGATAACCTCAAATATAATTTAAGACCATGGACATACTGTATGTATGTCCACAACATTGGTGAAGCTTACAGCAAGTTTATAATATTATAGTTTTAAATAGAAAACATTAATTTATTCATTATCTTCTGCTCAATCCTCTTCTTGGGTCGCGTGGGAGGGGGAGGGGGTGCCAATCTATTGCTGGGCACACACTCACTCACACAGATACACACTGCCACAGCCTATATGGGGCAATTTAGAGCATTTGATTTACCTTAAATCCATGTTTTGGAGTGTGGAATGGAACCAGAGAACCCAGAGGAAACCTATGTGGACATGGGGAGAACATGGAATCTCCACCCAGATTTGGATTTAAACCTGGATCCCTAGCGTTCAGATCTGTAATAGGGTTTTATTTATATAAAACCCTATTACAGATCGGCACATTCACCTTTGAGCGGCACATTCACCTCTTGAGCGGCACATTCAAGAGCGGCACATTCACCTCTTTAGCACATTCACCTCTTGTGGTATACCCTGGTTCAAATCTCAATCTTGGTGTTTACATGTACTCCCCATGTCCATATAGGTTTCCTCCGGGTTCTCCGGTTTCATTCCACACTCCATAAACATGGAGTCAAGGTAAAATGTTTCTAAATTTCCCCTGTGTGTGTCTTAGTGTGTGTGCCCAGCGATGGATTGGCGTCCTGTCCTGGGTGTATCTGCCCAGCACCTGAGACGTTCTCCCCTGTATGGGCATAGTTTCATTTAAACACCTCAGTGACACTACTGGGATAAAAAAAGGCTCCAACCAAATAATACCTTCTCTGTGGTGAAAATATTGGGGTTCTGACAGTTCAACAGAGTAAAGGGGATGTACACAGTATGTACCTGAATTGTAGAGTTAAAGTCTGTCTTTACATTAAGTGGAACTGAGAACATGGAGAATTTTTAAAATATGGAGCAAACAAGGGGTGTGTCCAAACTTTTGACTTGTACTGTGGTGTATACACTCAATTTGATAAAAATAAACAAATATTATTACACTTTAACTGTTTATATATGATGCATCTAAATATAACAGGGTTGTTCTTTTTCACTCAGGAGAGTAACAGAGATTAATGAGAGAGGGCAGGTTGGAGTGAAAGAGGGAGAGAGAGAAATTTGATAAATAAAATTTACACATTTGTATCTCATAACCAAATAAGACCTAATGATATTAACACAAATCACCTTGTCAAAACTGTTTGTGAAATTTTGTTGGGCATGAAGGAGGTGCTAAAAGCATTTCCAAAATTTATAACGATATCCCCTGTAGCTTTTCCCACACTTAACGGCAATTATTTCACCCTAAATTTAATTTATGAGAATAATTACTCATAATCAAATTTAATTATGCGCTTAATGCTAATATGACTATTAATACAATGTAAATGAAGACAGCTTCGACAATTCATAATTCACCAGCCAGATTAACAAGCTATGCTTAAATATAACCCAAAATGCTTTAACACTAATTAAATCTGTGCCAGCTCGGCACAACTCTCCGATTTATCCACGCTTGGCCAACAAGCAGGAGGAACTGAACTGAGTGTGTAGGTGGTTCCTTTCAACTCTGTTTAAATGAATGGATGGGGGGGATTTATGTTAGTTTTAATGAAACAGGGTATTCTTAGTGCAATGCCATAAAAATAGCTAAGGTACACCGTGACTTCATCAGCAAGGGTTGGAGGTGTATGGCAAACAGGGGGCCAGAGGTAGGAGGGTCACTCTGAATCTTATTACAGCCATAAAGAGGAAAATAGCGACATGACCTTTTCGGCTGTGTGGTGAAACTAAAGGTCAGTCTGAATGGCATATTAAATACTGCGAACCGCCACACCTATAGATTAAGCAGGAACTCTTGGGAACACACCGAAGTCTGGTTTTGGAGGACAGGCCTGATTACAAGATCTATTTCGGGAAAAGCGTGGTTGGGTAATAATTAAGGTATTGCTATCATTCATGTCCCTCTGTCCTGTCTTTTTTTGCATCACGGTGTTCTTAGTTTGTACATAAAATGGATAAAACCAAATTCTTTTTCTGCGGATATCAACATGCTAGCTTCAGATTAGAGGGCAAGGTCAGCCATGACATGGTGGCACTGAAGCAAAGAGGATTAAGGACCTTGCTTGAGGGCCCATAGTAACAACCTGGTGGATCTGAGGTCTCGATCAATAAATAGTAATAGATATTAGATAAAAAAAAAATTCATAACCACAGAGCCATCAATAATAACCGTAAAAAGCTTCATATGAGCAAAGGCCATCCCTCTTTAAATGATTTGTTTTGATGAGTTATTAAGGGTTAAAAGTTAAAACACACACCCACACACTTTCTATCATGCTCTCTCACAAAACACACACACACATCCAATCACATAGACACCATGTCTTTCTTTCAGTCTGTTTAATAATCTATAATCTAATCTCATTATTGTCTGCTTAATATCCTATACAAGAGACTAGCGTTGCATGGAGGGTGGGGGGGGCACATCGCTGGGCACACTCATTCACACAGACACACACTATATGAGGAAATTAAGAGCATTCAATTTACCTTGGGAGGAAACCGGAGAACCCGGATGAAACCCACACAGACAATGGGAGAACATGCAAAATCCACCCAGATTGGAATTTGAACCTGGAATCCCCAGCGCTAAGAGGCGAACACTAATGCCGCTCCATATACTCACAACACACACGCACTACAGTGACTAAGGACAATTTGGATGGGGAAATTCAACTTGAATCCATAGAGAAAACCCATGTGGACACAGGGAAAACCTCAAATTTGGAAATGGATCCCTAGCACTGAGGGGCAAATATGCTAACCTCTATGCCACTGTGATGCTGTTTAATAATCCATAAGTACCTTTGTTCCAGGATATGTTATTATTATCAAAAATCTAAAAAGTTTTGTAAAATGACTGAGTGTTTTGAAAGGAGCTTATAAATAAAACATATTATTATTATTTTTATTATTAATAATAAAATGATTCACACAGTTACATTTTTTAAATGTTGTGGCAACCGTTTGGGGAAGGTCCTATGGCTGATCTTGCATGATCATGCCAGATGTAATGTCTTGCCAAGTTTGATGGGAAGGAATTACGCCAAGCTGATGTCGTACCTATTATGACTCTGCGTGGGGTAGTTAAGTGGTTAGGGGCAGGCCTTGCAATAAGAAGGTTGTAGGTTCAAAGCCCAAGTCCATTGACATTACCAATGTGGGTCTTTGAGCAAGACTTTTAACCCTCATTGCTCCAGGGGTGCTATATGGCCAACCCTGTGTTCTGACCTCAACCAATTTGGAATTCTTATAAGTCTCTTGGGATAAAATCATCAGCTAAATGACATAATTATAAATGACGACTCAGTTTTTTTGCATCTTATGTGTTAAGACATAAAATCTAGTATACTGTATAATTCACTTTTAGACATCACTGCCCAGATTACATGCAGCTTAAGGCTCACACTAAAAGTCCTCTTCTTCATCTGAGGAGCAATCAGGAGAAAATGACCTTTCTGATGAATTAATAATTAATATAGTAATTGGTGTGGGGGCAGCTGTCCGCTAAATACACAGCGATGTCTATCTGCGGACAGCAGCTACACTGATTACCTTGATCTGCAAAGCGGCAAAGGGCAAACAGGATATCAAATATTCACAATGAAGAGCACACACAATTATGTAAAACTTAATGGAGTTTAAAGGGGGGAAAAAAATGAAGGTGTATTGTGAAATAAGGTTGGACATCAACACACACACACATACACACACACACACCTGTAGCTATTCAAATGCAGATAGGAGTCAAGGTCACCTTGCTTTATAAGTACAGGTTCATTAAACAACTCTCTTTGGTATCATAAAAAGAACCAGCCGTAACCATCAGGTGGTAATTCTGAATGAGCCATAACACGGGTCAAATGACCCATTACTTTCAAGAGTTAAAATCACAAAGTAGAATTATTGCAGACATTAATCTGATTAAACTGACAGAACATTAAAGACGTCTCAGTTCACAATGCAGCTCGGAGATCATGGGCTGTCTTACAAAAACATAATAAAATGCCGACATTTACAGAAGTTTGAATTACAAAGAAAAAAAAAATACAATAAAGGCAAAAGTATGTATTTTGGCTGTTTACATTTTTACTGTTTATGTTTTAATATTCTGGCATTACACTGGCACAGCAGCTAGTGTAGCGGCTTCTTAATAAGGTTCAAGTGTCCCTTTCTGTATGATTTGCAGGTTCTGTAAAGGTCTGCATTATTTTTTAAGTTGTTTAAGTCATCAAAACGGCGGCACGGTGGCTTAGTGGATAGCACGTTCGCCTCTCAGCATTAGGGATTCCCGGTTCGAATCCCCATCTGGGTGGAGTTTCCATGTTCTCCCCGTGTCTGCGTGGGTTTCCTCCGGGTTCTCCGGTTTCCTCCCACAGTCCAAAAACATGGATCAAGTCAATTGAATTCTCAAAAATTGCCCCATATAGAGTGTGTCTGTGTGAGTGTGTGTGTGCCCAGCGATGGATTGGCGCCCTGTCCTGGGTGTATCTGCCCAGCGCCCGAGACGTTCTCCCCTGGATGGGCATGGGGAACCCCACCCCGACCCTAATAGAGGATAAAGCGGGAGATAATGAATGAATAAAAGTCATCAAAACCAGTTTTGCATATACACACTGTAAGCCTGAACATCTTTCATCATTAGACATACAGTATGTGTTATGTTACGCTATGTCTTGCTATCTTTTTCCTACAATTACCATATAAATGGACTTTGTAGTTTTACAATTACAATTATCTGTGTTCTTTGTTTTTGTGCATCCCCTGTTGGTTCTCTGTTCTCTGTTGGTCAGGACCATCACAGAACAGGTATCATTTGGGTGGTGGATTGTTTATTGTCAGTTCTGCAGTGACGCTGATGCAGTGAGGGAGTTTTAGTGCAGCACTGCTGCTGTAGTTTCATTTAAACACATCAGTGACACTGCTGGGATAGGAATAACACACCAACTAAATAGCACCTGCTTTGTGGTGGTACTATTGGGGTTCTGACCATCAGAGAACAGAGTAAAGGGGATGTAAACAGTATGTACTGTAGTCCACAAACAGATGAACTGTAGTCTGGAAATGAAGAACTACAAAGTCCATCTTTACAGTAAGTGGACCTGATCACATGGACGATAAGTGGAGAAAAAAGGAGGAGTTTTGAATGGTACTGTGTACATAATTGTAAACATTTGCATTAGTTGTACTCAAAACTAATTCAATCAGAATTTTACTAACAGTGTTGATGATGTTTGTTGTGGACATGTGTACATATTTACAGAAAATAAGTAAGCATATTGGATTTTAATTCAGCAAGTTGGAGAAAATCTAAATAAAAAACAACTCCGCTTGAAACAAGACACTGGAGAGACCATGAGATGTGTAATATTAAAATTGTACCAGTTTATACCAATATATACTGTATATCCAAAAACATGGATCCAGAGTTCTCCAAATTGCCCCATATAGAGCACCAGAGACGTTCTCCCCTGGATGGGCAGGGGAACCCCGCGACCCTAATAGAGGATAAAGCGGAAGATAATGGATGGATAAAATATATATATATATATATATATATATATATATATATATATATATATATATATATATATATATATATATATATATATATATATATATATATATTTTTTTTTTTTTTTTTTTTTTTTTTTCTTTTCAATAACTAAGAAAATCAATTACTTTTGACAGAAATATGCACCATGATTTGTCCTTTTTTACATCTTGCCCTGTGCTACACAGATGGCAACTTATGTTGCCAGCTGTTTGGCACAAGCATATGTGTTCTCATGCTCTGTGTTGCATGTGTAGGAGCACATCTCTGGAAAATACTTATATCAGATTCAATGAATCTTTGTAGTGTGAAATTGGGATTTATCAGGTGATCTGTGGGAATAAAATTGCCACATAGGTGTTAAAGTGTAAGTGTGAGAAACACTGAGCACTACGGCTCAGCAATGGGCTTCAGCAACACTGAGGTCTTGATTTAGACGTGACTTAAATGAATAAATAAATACATTTCGTGGTTGTTATTTATCAATAAAATCACAGTAATTGCAATACAAACAAATTATATAAAACCACTGATGTACCCAGTGATGTGACCATAACAAAATGTAGTAGTTGTATTTTTTACAAAATTTAAGTAGTTTACGTTTGAATTTGGGGCGCCATGGTTGCATATTGGTTAGGTCATACACCTGGGGATCAGTGCTGGGGATCCCAATCAGTGTCCAAAACATTTCAAGGTGAATTGGCTGCTCTAAATTGCCCCTTCATGGTGTGTGTGTGTGTGAGTTAGTGAGCGTGTGACCAGTGATGGTGAACCCCCCCCCCCCCCCCCCCCTTCTCCCGTGACCGCAGTCCCTGGTATAGGACAAAGCGGAAGATAATGAGATGAGAGATGTTCAAATTTGTATTTTCGTATAAATGCAATTACATACGCAAGAGGGGAAAAAACTAGACTATAAACACACTCGATTCAAAATTCGAAAATGTGGACCTTTTCAATTATTTTCATACTAGCTCGTTCTAAGCCTGGGCTCAATGATGTTTTTATCATGATGACAGGGGCATTGACCATAATGGCCTTTAGTGGCTGTCTAATCGAAGGATATTATGGTCAATGCCTCCCACCCACTGTACGACACATTGGTAAGACACAGGAGCACATTGAGCTTAAGACTCATTCCCCCACGATGCACCACAGAGAGCCACAGGAGGTCATTCCTACCTGTGGCTATCAAGCTCTACAACTCCTCTCTCAGTATATAATATTATAGCTTGTGTGCTATAACAATTATACAGTAGGTGCAATAATTCAGTGCAATAATGTAGAAAAAATAAATAAATAAAATAAATAAATAAATATACATATACATATATATATATATATATATATATATATATATATATATATATATATATATATATATATATATATAAGAATAAAGGGTGGCAAAGTGGTGCAAAGCATGTTCACCGCTCACTGCTGGGGTTCCACTCCATGTTCTCCCCGTGTCAGCGTGGGTTTCCTCTAGGTTCTCTGGTTTCCTTCTACTGTCTACTGTACTGATTCAAGATAAATTTAATGTTCCAAATTGCCCCATATGGTTTGTGTTTGTGTGCATGTGTGAATGAGTGTACCCAGCAATTGATTGGGTGTATCTGCCCAACGCATATTTTATATATTCTATATTGCAGTTTATTGACACGCTGATTATTATTATTAGTAGTATTTCTATCCTTTATTCTTTATTTATTTGACTATAAGGCAAAAATTTTGTACCTGTAACCTGTCTGATTTCCTAAAAAAAATTAATTTACTTTTAATTCAAATGTAACTGGTCACTTCTTGGTGACTGTAAAGCGTACATAAACTTTCACAGGATCCCAAAGAGTAAGTATGTCAGATGTGTTATTAATCATCATTAATTAATTAATAACTAAAAGATAACCAGAGAGCAGTTATTTTTTTTTTAACGTTTTTCTGGATTTTTCTTCCCAGCTTACCGCAATTTTCATGACTCATTTCATTTAGTTGAGTCCTTTTCACAAGCCTCAGCTAGCATTTTTTGACATTGCTCATAAGGGTTTTGGGGTAGTCATGGTGAGGAAGCTGATTCACATGGCTAGGAAATGTGTTAAGTGAAAAAAAAAAATTACAATGGCGACTTACAGGAAGGCTTCACCGACAGAAAAATGGCTGTGCTCTGCTTTATTGTGCCGGAGTGCTTGCACAAAAGTCTACATTGAACAGTTATAAAAAATCATTTGGTTTAAAAACACCCAGCTTTCATTGATTTATGTCGATCAGCCTTGTGAAGGTTCTACTGTTACATTTTCTTATTTTAAATAGATTTTAGAATTTAATTTTAAAAACATTGTTGAATGTATGGCTCTGGTTTATCCAGTTTGTATTGTGATTTAGTGGCTGTTACAGCACGTTACAGGATTATCATATTTTTTACATTAATTAGAAGCACGGGTCATTCCAAAATAAGAACAGAAATACAAGTTTTTTCTTTAAAAAAAATAAAATAAAAAAATGCCAATACAATTAAAATTTAAATGCTGTGGTTTGGTATTATATTTGGTATTATTATGGTATTACTTATAAAAAACACAATATAAAATATTACTGAATATTAACCCAGCATCATGCATTTGTAAATGCATCTCACACATCTATAACTGCAGATAAATTTACAAAATACCTATTATACCCCGTTTTTGTTGTATATGACATGTATATTAAAATAAGCAGTATTCTCTTTTTATATATGTAAGGTTTGGCATTTTAAACATGAAACCTATACGAGTCACTGTAAAAAATATAATTTCATCTCATTATCTTCCTCTTAATCCTATACTAGGGATTATGGGGGTTCCCCATGGAGAACATCTCGGGCGCTGAGCAGATACACCCTGCACAGGTTCATTTCTAGTTTATTGCTATCTTGGCAACAAAAAACACAGGTGCACCGCTAACTGAAAGCAGCCTCTCTGGACGGCAACATTCGTTTATCCCAATCTTGGTGGTAAATTATCAGCACAGAAGGCCTACACCCCACTTGTTACCCACACATGGGACACACAGCAGTGCACAAACCCATAGCGTGTGTCAGTTGGCAGCTATGCAGCTATGCTTTTAATCAACAATAAACAAAATACCAAATTAATGCAATAATTGAAAGTTGTGCAGTTGAAATAGCAATCCACCAAAGTCAGGCTGCACTTAGCTTTTACAAGGAATGTGCAAGGCATAATTTTAATTCCATTATCATAGCAAAGACACAATGGTTTATGACTTAGTAATGATCGCTAAAATAAGTCTTTTGGGTTTACTTAAGGTACTTATGTTACATACTAGAAACATAACATAAGTATTTATATATATATGGCTTTTTACACCCATGTTCAAAGTGTGTGTTAATAAAAAATAAAAATACGTATACATTAAAAACCCAAAGCTACACCAAAATTTACAGCTCTAACAAAATTCAAATAAATGGTCTAAAATACCAAAACAAATAACCTCTATTTACATTTATAAATAAACATTCCATTAGTTGATACCCCAATGCTCACTGTGGTGTTGCTATGTGTTTGCTATGTTAATTGCATATTTGCACAATAAATTATGGGTAACGATGTCTCTGAAGGACATGCAATTAGCATCCTGCAAATTAAGTCAAACGTCAGCTGCATTTTCAGGCCTTATTCAAAGGAGTATTTATAAAGAAACAGCCCAGTCGAGTGTTTATGATGAAAGTAGTCCAAAAATGAATGCTTTTAGGTATCCAGCCTTCGAAATTAGACACACTTATCACACAAATTAGGAAATAAATATCTTCCTAAGCCAGAGTTGTGCTGAAAATGAGAATGGACATTATTAATCAATGGTTTGTGTATTTTTAATTGTATACACAGTACCAGTTAAAAGTTTGGACATCCTTCTTTCTTCATTGTCTATTTCCTCCATTTACCATATAGATCCATCTGTTTTCTTTGATTTTTGTTACTTCCCTGTTGGTTCTCTGGTGGTCAGGACCATCGCTGAACAGGTATAATTTGGGAGATGGATTGTTTTATTGTCAGTTCTGCAGTGACACTGATCTGGTGAGAGGGTTTTGGTGCAGCAGTGCTGCTGTAATTTCATTTAAACACCTAAGTGACACTGCTGGGATGGGAATAATCCACCAACCAAACCATGTATTGAAGCGAAAGTGCCAGACTCAAGGTTTGTCGCAGCAATAATCGGGGAGGCGCAAAAGAATCCAGAATCTGCATCCAGAATCTGCTCAGAAGGCATTGTGACAGGGCGCAGTAGTGCTGGGGGAGAGGGCGGAGCCAGTGGTAATGAACTTCTATTAGTGAAAATTAATGCACCTGATGTGTCTTCGCATGATGAATGTGTGCGCACTTTATAACCAGTAACAGCACGTGCCATGGGGAGAGATCTGGCAACGAGCTGCAAGAGGCGATGACGGCAGATCAACCAGCCAGGTTCCCCAAGCCTACCTGACGCTGAGCAGATAGACTCAGGACAGCGCGCCAATCCATTGTTTGAAACACACACACACACTTACATCATTATGATTTGATTTTAACATGGCTTGTCGATGGCACGAAAAGAATTAGAAGAAATAAAAACCCGTTAAGATGTTTGCTATTTAAAAAAAGCTGACTATGCTAATGTGGAGAACATGCCAAAATCCAAAGGTTGAAAAAAAAAAAAATATATATATATATATAAAAAGGAAAAAAAGGACAAGAAGAAATAAAAACCTGTAAAGTTGTCTATATCATGATAGCTAATGTGGAAAACATACCAAAGTTCAAAATCTTACCAGAAGCTTGCCAATGGATGAACTAAAATGAAAGCGAAAAAAACTTTTGGAGGAAAAACGAAGGAAATCCAAACAAAAAAACTAAATTCAGAAAACGGTTCTCTGCAAATGTGTGGAAATTGAAAGCGGTTCTCAAACTGGTGCCCCGTATCGTACTAACATGCACTGGTTCTGTCGATATGCCTCTGCACTGACTGTCAGAAATCGCTTCGGTATGGTAGCACAACAAGACGGGAAGATTTGCTCTTTACGGTTAGCTTCAGTGCATAGCAGTGTGAGCGACATGTAGCATGCAGCGCTTCAGAAATTCCATACCAAGCAGTAAAATTGTATAACAGCAGCTCGCAGGAAGACGAAGTAGAAGTTGTAATTATATTCAAAAAGCATTTATAAAAAAGCATTATTGCTCTTGGGCGGCACAGTGGCTTAGTGGTTAGCATGTTCTCCTCTCAGCACTAGGGATTCCCGGTTCAAATGCCAATCTGGGTGGATTGGCTTATCCGTGTGGGTTTCCTCCGGGTTCTTCGGTTTCCTCCCACAGTCCAAAAACATTGATCAAGGTCAATTGTATCCTCCAAATTGCCCCATAAAGAGTGTGTTTGTGTGAGTGAGTGTGTGCCCAGTGATAGATTGGCACCCTGTCCTGGGTGTATCTGCTCAGCGCCCAAGACGTTCTCCCCTGGATGGACATGGGGAACCCCCCCCCCCCCCGACCCTAGTAGAGGATAAAGCGGATGATAATGGATGGATGGATGGATGGATGGATTATTGCTCTTGGATCATTTCATAGAATCATATTATACTGCATGAGAGTTCCATATCTCAAAATAAAATAAAATTTAAAAATTCAGCGCAAACACAATATATTCATCTCATCACATTATATTGAGCTCTTAAGCCTATATTAGGGTCACGTGTGTGGTCTTCTTGCCTATCCAGTGGAGAATAGTTCTGGTTCTGGGCGGCCACACCTAGAACTTTCACACACACTATATGGGGCAAATTAGGTAAGGGCAAGTTAGAGCAGCCAATTCACCTTGAAACCATGTTTTTGGACTGTGGGAGGAAACCGGGCGTCCTAACTACAAAGCAACCGCATGATTTATGCAGTTATCAGCATTGTTTTCACTGAAGTACCGACATCCGGATGTAAATGCTTGACGGCAACATTTGTAAAAATAAATGTGATAAAGCAATAGGGTATGAGAGAGGTCGTGCATTACTGTGAATAAATCACAAGAAACAGGTGTTGTTAGACATAGCGCATAACAGAGTGCCGTTACAGCTCTTTCTTATGATTTATTTACCATAACATACAACCTCAAGTCAAATATTTCTTTAATAAAACAGTAAAAAAGTTGCATTCATAAATCTGCTTGTGAATATATCTACCCCAATGGGCGTGGCATCTCGAAATGAGGTGTGTTCAGGTTCATTTCTAGTTTATCACTATTTTCATAATAAAAAAAAGTTTGATTGATAAATGTGTTTACTCAAAGCAAAATATATTTTGTCTAACATAATTTGAAAAAATAGACAATTAGACTGTAATGAAGTTCATTAATTCATTTATTATCTTCATATCTTTATATTCGAAAGGGGAGAGGGGTTCCCTATATACACTCACACAGACACACACACACACACACACAAACACACTCTATATGGGGCAATTTAGAATATTCTATTTATCTTGAATCCATGTTTTTGGACTATAGGAGGAAATCAGAGAACCCAGAAAGAACCCACCCGGACATGGAGAGAACATCAAACTCCACCTAGATTGGGATTCTAACCTGGTTCCCCAGCGCTGAGAGGCGGACGTGCTAATCACTAAGCGCATGATTTATCTTTTTCTCCGCAGTATTCACATCTGGGCTGTAAATGCTTGACAGCAATGTTTGTAAAAGGTTTGATTCATAAATGTTTACTTAAAACAGTATTATTTTAGTATAAAGTAATCTTGTCTGTTTTTTAAAGGGAACACTTGCTGTTTAAATTTTTTTGTGTTTCAATTTCATTCATTAATTATCTTCATATCTTTATATTCATAACCCTCAACTAGGATCATGTGTGTGTGTGTGTGTGTGTGTGTGTGTGTGTGTGTGTGTGTGTGTGTGTGTGTGTGTGTGTGTGTGTGTGGTGTTTTTTTTTCTTATGGGATAACGTTTTGGCCGCTTGGCAAATAAAACCAGGACAGGTTGCCAGTCTATCGCTGGGCACACTCACTCACACAGACACAAAAGACACACACTATATGGGGCAACTTACCTATATGGGGTAATTTATCTTGAATCATTCAAGGTTTTAATTGTGGAGGAAACATGGACACAGAGGGAAAATAGAAACTCCTCCCAGATTGGGATTCGAACCTGGATCCCCAGCGCTCAGAGGCAAACATACTAACCACTACACCACCATGCCTTGCATATTTCTATTTATGGTACATAATTGAAAATGTTTTGTATCTCACGCATTGATACGAATGTATCATGTCATAATAATATCACGGCTGGACGAATGGCTCAACCAATCAGACTCAAGAACCAAAACTCCCCATCTCATAATACTATTTATTTATGAAAATATGTTTTCCGAGCACGGTCGCCTATTAAAAACCAATGAGTGTCCACTGGAATTGCCATATGATATGCAGAACAGTCACTAAATTAATATATACCGTTCACTATTTTGATTTATCCTTGTGTTCGGCTATCCATCTAATGATGAATGGCTTCTGTCATCTTTGTGCAGATTCTGTCAATGTCTACACATCAAGGCTCGTCGGCCCGGCTCTGATATTCATTACCGCGTAATTATGCTAAAGATCTTGTAGCTGCTTATTTGACATTTAGCTGCGCATGCAAGGTAACTGCAGCGAGGTCACAGACGAATCGAAGGCATGCACTTCTGACGCCGAGAGCCTTTGAGGTTTGCTAATTGGTCCTCTGTACACTAATGCTAAGGAGTGATAGATGTGCTGTGGCAGGCAAGGCCTTGCGATCTTCGCCGATCCAATCAACAGAGAGCTAAGCAAATGGTTAAACAGGGCTGTTTCTGTGATGCCTGGGAAGCAAATGTAGAGGAAATTGTGGTAAATTGGACCCCAAAATAGGATTTAGGAAGAGTTATCAGATCAGGCAAATAATATAATGAGGGAAAATGACATTTTTGTTTCACATTATTCATATTTTATGGAGAAGCGAGCTTCGCAGCAGCACGAGAACAACTTTCTTTCTGTGTAGGAGTAAAGGTTGGGAGATTAGAGATTGCAGAATGCGTGGTGCACTACATAACCTACCTGTTTATGCAGCTCACTGAATATGTAGTTTGGCGATTTATTCTTATTCCTATATCAGAGAAGAGGTGCTAAACCAGCCGTCCATGCATTATTTGTTATGCTATTTCTCTCCAGCTGTGAAAGCATCCCGCCCATTGCTTTTTAAGTATAACAACAGGGGTTCCACTTGCCTTTCCTTTTCTTAGAAGAAATGCTTTTACTGTTTAAACAGGGGTTGGGTGATATAACACCGCAGTGAGAGATTATTCACTTATAATATATATATATATATATATATATATATATATATATATATATATATATATATATATATATATATATATAAGTAAGTAAGTAAGCCTCTGAGGCATTGAAGTGATGTTTATTGCCTTATAAGGATAGGCAATCTTGCAGAGGTGCTTTTTAAGAATCACCTAAAGTGAGTGGGGAAGAGAGAGGCTTGGGAGGAACATGTACTCCTGGATGAGATGAAAAATAAATAAATACATAAAAAAGAGAAAAATACAGGGAATATTTTTATTCAGCAACCGATTTGGCGCATCTCGAGGCCACAGTGGGACTAAAGTTGAAAAGCAACTACCAATATGAACCCAGCAGGCCATCGTAGGATGGGAGAAAAGTTTTAAAAAGCATAAAAACGAGTGAAAAAAAAGCACAAAAAGGAAAGTCTGAAGCAAACGTTCTCCAACAATAACATGACTGGTTGAAACCAGACTTTGCCGGGAGAAGGGATCAAGAGGATAAAATATGACGCTGAAAACGTGGGCGCTACCTTCACTGGGGCCTCATTACCGATTCAGAGCCGTCGCTGATTTAGACAAGGCCAGGTGGGCTCGGGAGGGAGGGAAAAAAAGCCTCTGCTAGATTCCCACAGAGATGAGAGGGAGCGAGAGAGTTGTCACAAACTCGTTCGCTTTTTGCGTTTGATCAGACAGCAGAGACCCTGAGAACAACTGGACCAGACATGTCAAAATAAATTTCGAAGAGATTTGATCCAGAAACCGGGAAAAACAAGTTGTGATAGGTTGCAGAGAACATCGTGTGATCACTGTTTTTAGAAAAATACCTTAATAAAGTGTAAAGCCATCACCATTGAAACTGTACATTTTTAATAGGCCTAATAGATCAATGCCCATCACTCAAATACTCACTGCACTGGATCAGGACTCTGACACTTTCATTTATATTATGTTAATATTGTTTACACTATTATTTTTGTGGACAACACTGCAGTTACACTGTTATATTTTTTAGATCCTGATAAAATCCATCCATCCATTATCTTCTGCCTTATCCTCTGTTAGGGTCGCGGGGGGGTTCCTCATGCCCATCCAGGGGAGAACATTTCGGGCGCTGGGCAGATACACCCAGGACATGGTGCCAATCTTTATTGTTCTAAAGTTTACTTTCCTAGCAAACTGAACTACACTGTAACTTCTGATCGTCAGGCAGCTTACAGCACTGCCATAATGTGTGTATTATTTTGGTGGTAGATGAATCTCTGCACTGCAGTAACACTGCAGGTGGCTTATTGGTTAGCATGTTCGCTGGGGATCCAGGTTCAAATCCCAGTCTTAGTGGAGTTTCCATGTTCTCCCTGTGCCCGAACGGGGTTTCTCCGGGTTGCCCCATATAGTGTGTGTATCTGTGAGAGTGAGTGTGCCCAGTGATAGATTGGTACCATGTCATAAATGTATCTGCCCAGCGCCCAAAACGTTCTCTCCACGGGAACGCCACCATGACCCTAGTAAAGGATTAGTGTATACTATGTATATACTGTGTGTGCATGTATGTGTGTTTGTGTGTTTATTTATTTATTTATATATATATATATATATATATATATATATATATATATATATATATATATATATATATATATATATAAAACACACACACACACACACATTATATAAAATAAAACCTACATGAATATGATTACACAATCCACTAATCAAAAATTTATTTAGAAATAGGAAATGTGTACCACAATCATTAGAGTGAAGAAAAATGACATTGGCATCTGACTGCTAATAAGTGGTTAGCATGTTCTCCTCTCAGCACCGGGGATTCCAGGTTCGAATCCCAATCTGGCCAGAGTTTCTATTTTCCCACAGTCCAAAACATGAGTATGTGCCCAGCAATAGATTGCTGCCCTGTTCTGTGTGTATCTGCCCAGTGCCATAAAAGTTCTCCCCTGGATGGGCATGGGGAACCCCCCCACGACCCTAATAGAGAATTAAGCGGAAGATAATGAATGAATGAATGAATGAACATCTACTGATTTTTCTGAAATTTTACAACATGCTCTGACCTCTTAAAGAAGCAAAAGCTGACTAAAAAAATAATAATAATAAAAAAAAAACACCATAAGCAGCACTTTTATGGCAAAAAATGCTTTACTGATGGAAGCAATCAATATATAATTACCAGGAGACTGTTTCAAGCAAACAGAGATGCTGGTTACTCAATTAACTGCTCTGAGCAGAAAATAGAATTATTATATGCATTACACTCTGAACCTTCGACAGGGAAACCTTACTGAGTGACATCACAGTGTTCTTAAAAAAAGTGCTGGATGAGTGAAAGTGTGTGCTTCCAGGCAGAGAATATATAAATAAATAAACTCGGACTAAAATGCAAATGAAGTTATTCAACGTGTCACTCTGCTTATTAGATTTAGCTTGCATTGTATTAAACCTGTGTTTTGTGATTTAGTTATTTTAATCGTGTAAGTAATGTTATTATACAACCATTTTTGAGTGGGTGTTAGGGAAAATGTCTTATATTCCTTTTTTTATATTGTGTAGTCTAAGGCAAAAGAAAACCTTCTGTTTTATTACATGCATCTCATAAGTTTTAACCTCACAGCATGTGTGTCCAGATCCACTAATCATAGGAATTGCCTTTGTAGTTCTACAATTCCATTTTATAGTCCATCCGTTTCTTTAGTATTTTCTCCATGTGTGTGTTAGTGCTGATACGAGTTGGTCAGAAACAGCACTGCTGCTGAACAGAGAACCATAAACCAATCAGAACCACTAGTACCATCATCCACCACCCTTATACTACCTGCCCTGGGGAGACTTTGTAGTTATACAATTATAGCCTATAGTCCATCTGTTTCTCCATACTTTGTTAGTCCACTTTAGTATGTTCCCCAATGATCAGTGAAGGTATTAGGGTGGAGGACGATTCTCCGTACTGCAGTGATGCTGACATGGTGGTGGTGTGTTGGTGTGTGTTTTGCTTGTACTAGTGGATTAGACACAGAAGTGCTGCTGGACAGAGAACAGAACAAACAGGTGTCTGATGCACTCGTACCATCATCCACCACCCTATAATACCTGCTTTGTGCGGACGTTTCTCTACATACTTTGATTTTCATTCATTATCTTCCGCTTTATCCTCTACTAGGGTTGCAAGGGGGTTCCCCATGCCCATCCAGGGGGGAAGGTTTGGGGCGCTGGGCAGATACACCCTGGACAGGGCGCCAACCTATCGCTGGGCACACACACACACACACACACACACACACACAAAGATTTAGAGAATTCAGTTTAATTTAAAACCATGTTTTTTTTAGACTTTTGGAGGAAACTGGAGAACCTGGAGGAAACCCATGCGGACACAGTGAGAACATAGAATTTTCAGCCAGCGCTGAAAGGTGAAACGTGCAAACCACTAAGCCACCATGCCCGTTATTAATGTTGATTTGTTTTAAATTGCCTATAAATATATGGTAGGTGTGAACCAAAGCGTCCTAAAAGTTCTTAAGCTGGAACGGGAGAAACGCAGTATTAATTCCTTTAGGTATTACTCTATTTTTGTTGATTTCAGTTGTTTGCTTTTCGAATTTAGTGCTTGAATGGGCCATATGTGCTTGTTGGTCCCTTGGAAAGCCATACTAGCTTTGCTTATTATTTTGGGATTTAGGACTTTGTACAGTAAAACCAGTTCTGTGGGACAAACAAACTGAAGCACCACTTGATAGATCAGCGAAAAACGAAAACTGTAAACAACATAACTCACTATAATATTACCTAAACTGTGACAAGCAGCACATGGGTACTTCCCTTCCTTCCAAATTTCACTTTATACTGTTGTGCTGTTTTTTGGGTTTTAAAGGGAGTATACGTGACCAAAGCTGAGGACATTTCAAAATGATCTTCCATCCATTCATTCATTCATTATCTCCCGCTTTATCCTCTATTAGGGTTGCGGTGGGGTTCCCCATGCCCATCCAGGGGAGAACGTCTCGGGCACTGGGTAGATAGACCCAGGACAGGGCGCCAATCCATCGCTGGGCACACACTCACTCACACAGACACCCTCTATATGGGGCGATTTTTTTGAGAATGCAATTGACTTGACAATCTATCGCTGGGCACACACTCACACAGTCTATATGGGGCAATTTGGAGAACTCAATTGACTTGATCCATGTTTTTGGACTGTGGGAGGAAACCGGAGAGAACCCGGAGGAAACCCACGCGGACACATGGAGAACATGGAAACTCCACCCAGATGGGGATTCGAACCGGAATCCCTAGTGCTGAGAGGTGAACGTGCTAACCACTAAGCCACCGTGCCACCCTTTATGTTTTAAACTTTGCTAGTAAATCATACTCTACTGTAACTTTTGATAGACAGCCCACAGCACCACCACAATGCCTTCATTATTTGGGTGGTAGATGAATCTCTGTACTGCAGATGCTTGTACACTGATTTGCTTGTGCTGTGTTTTCTGTTATGAGTGAATCAGACAAAGCAGTGCTGCTGGAATTTTTAAACACCCTACTTCCATGTATTATCTTCCGCTTAATATTATATAAGGGCTGAGGGGAGGTTGCCATGCCCATCCAGGGGACAACATTTCGGATACTGGGCAGATACACCCAGGACAGTGTGCCAGTCTGGGCACACACTCACTCACACACAGACATTTCAAAATGATCTTTTCCATTATCTTCCACTTATTACTATTCATGGATGGCGAGGGGGTGGTGTGGGCTAGCATACTTAATTTGTTAAGCTTTTGTACATAAAAGTATGGTAGAAAAAATAATAAAAATGAACTGTGTGCATCATTGGTAACAGCACTGGTGGCGACAATAGCTTTCTTTTCCCTTCAGCAGTGTTCATCTGTCATGCAGAGCACGTTACTTTCATTTTTCATGCAAACTCAGTGGGGTTCTGACCTTTTCTTTGCTATCTAGGCTATAGTTCAGGCTCTGATTATGATGACTGCTGTGATGCTGATTTTGATTACTTTGATATTACACAGTACTTCTATCACATTCGTGTTCCGTGGCTCATTCCCCATTGGCCACACTGTCACCTGCCACACCGTGTTGGTTTTCAATTCGATGCTAGGGTATGTTTACATTTGTATTTGAACGAAAATCACCAAATGTATTTTACTTCCACAGTTTTATCTGAAAAGGCAATCCAAGTTCCAGTTCGCCTGCTAAAATTAATAGTGACACGAACAAGATGTACGTTCAAAACTGGTTCTGTATATATCTTATCTGCTTTCATTTAGGTATCACCAGCTCTTCCTCCAGGACACTGCCAGAGCACCACAGCAACAATAATTTCTGGACAGAACCTGGATTTCTGTTGGACTGGTGGTATTGCAGTCTTGCCAGGATGGCCTCACTGCACTGAGAGTTTTTTTTATTTTTTAAAAATGGATATCTGATCACTACACAAGCTGTACATAGGTCTCCTGCACTGTTAATGCTTCCCCACCGAGCCCCCCACTGAGCCTTGGTCCTCACAATGTTTCTTTCTCAACACCAGAACACTGCCAGAGCACCACAGCAACGACAATTTCTGGACAGAACCTGGATTTCTGTTGGACTGGTGGTGTTGCAGTCCTGCAAGACGGCCTCACTGCACTAAGAGTTTTTTAATTGTTAGAAATGGACATCTGATCACTACACAAGCTGTATATGGGTCTCCTGCAGTGTTGATGCTTCCCCACCGAGTCCGCCACTGAGCCTTGGTCCTCACAAGGTATCTTTGTTAACACTAGATTTTCTAGTTATGTAAATATCTTATCTGTTTTCTTTGAGGCATCACCAGCTTCTCATCCATAACACTGCCAGAGCACCACAGCAATGTCAATGTCTTGCGTTAATGCTGCTTTGTGCCAATGTAGTATTGTAAAAAGCGCTAAATTAATTAAAACCTAAATTGAAAAAAAGACCATTCATACAAATAGCAACAGACTGCCAAAAAAAAAAAAAAACTAGGAAAAAAGTGTTTGGGTAACCAATAAGAAAACAGCTACAGGTCACCTCCTTGTCTTACATCATTTGGCTCGTGTCCTGCATCCAGGAAGGACAGTAGTACATTGAAACACGACGTAGTCTTGAGGTAAGTTAAATTTCAGGATTTTCTTTTCCATGAGGGGGTATGGAAAACCTGATATATGCAGTTTCAATGGACCGTAAATTTATATATTTCTGGCAAATGTAAAATAACATCTGTTTTTGGATTTTTTTTAAACTAAAAATAACACAAACACTGAACATTTATATTCTCTCTCATTTTTTGCTGTTGTCCTTCTTACTTTTCCAATAATGCTAAATATATCCATCTTCTGTTCAGTGTTATCCCGTTTCACCTTCTTAGGAAAAATGACCAAGATTGAGGGTTAATAAACAATAAAACGAAAAAATCCACATAGTTCAATTTTAAAGTCTGTATATGTGTGTGGGCCGGCACGGTGGCTTAGTGGTTATCATATTCGCCTCTCAGCACTAAGGATTCCCGGTTCGAATCCCAATCTGGGTGGAGTTTCCATGTTCTCCACGTGTCTGCGTGGGTTTCCTCCGGGTTCTCCGGTTTCCTCCCACAGTCCAAAAACATGGATCAAGTCAACGGAGTTCTCCAAATTGCCCCATATAAAGTGTCTGAGTAAGTGAGAGAGTGTGTGCCCAGCGATGGATTGTGCACCTGTCCTGGGTGTATCTGCCCAGTGCCCGAGACGCTCTCCCCTGGATGGGCATGTGGAACCCCCCCCACGACCCTAATAGAGGATAAAGCAGAAGATAATGGATGGATATGTGTGTGTTGCTTTGATTATCACAACCTTTGATACACTTACTTTTCAAAACCCTGCAGAGGTTTAAATACACTTTATAACCACCACGGAGTGGCTTTAAGGGCTTTATTTTAGCCATCAACCGCACACCCCGCAGTTTGATTAAGTGCATGCCAGTGTGTCTGTTATCATGACCATTTGATTCATGGGTGTGCTGCTGGACAGAGAACAGTACACCAATCAAAGCATAAGGTATCTAATCCACTCGTACCATCATCCACCACCCTAATAATATCTTCTCTGTGGGGGTCCTGGTCATATTGATGGGCTTTGTAGTTCTAAAATTACAGCCTCTTGTCCATCTGTTTCTCTACATACTTTATTAGTTTGCTTTAGTATGCTCTCTACCCTATGTGTGTCCAGCAGCACACGGTTAATGGCTAAAATAAAGCCCCTGAAGCTGCTATGTGGTGGTTATAATGTTTATTTAAACTTCTGTAGGGTTTAAGAGTAAGGGTATTAAATGTTGTGATAATCAAAGCAACACAAATAAAGACTTTCAAATTTAACTATGTAGATTTTTTTTGTTTTTGGTTATCATGGTGGCAATTTGGGTTTCCATGTTCTCCCCGTGTCCACGTGGGCTTCCTCCGGGTTCTCCGGTTTCCTCCCACAGTCCAAAGCATGGATCAAGGTCAATTGAATTTCCAAATTGCCCCATAAAGAGTGTGTGTCTGTCTGTGTGAGTGCGTGTGTGCCCAGCGATGGGTTGGCGCCATGTCCTGGGTGTATCTGCCCAGCACCTGAAACATTCTCCTGTGGATGGGCATAGGGAACCCTCCCGCAACCCTAGTAGAGGATAAAGTGAAAAATAATGGATGAATGGATGGTTTATTGCCCGGTGCGGCACGGTGGCTTAGTGGTTCGCACTTTCATCTCTCAGCACTGGGGATTTCTGGTTTCGAATCCCAATCTGGGTGGAGTTTCCATGTTCTCCCCGTGTCTGCGTGGGCTTCTTCCAGGTTCTCCGGTTTCCTCCCACAATCCAAAAACATGGATAAAGGTCATCTAAATTCTCCAAATTGCCCCATATATAGTGTGTTTGTGTGTGTGTGTCTGTGTGAGTGAGTGTATGTGCCCAGTGATAGATTGCCGTCTTAGATGGGCATGGGGAACCCCCCTGCAACCCTAGCAGAGGATAAAGCAGAAGATAATGGATGGATGGGTTTATTGCTCCTCAATCTTGATCATTTCTCCTAAGAAGTTGAAACAGGTTTGTAAGAGTTTTGAATTTCAACAGTAAACATACAACATCTAAACATACTGATCCACTCGTACCATTATTCACCACCATAATAATACCTGCTTTGTGGGGGTCCTGATCATACATGGACTTTTTAGTTCTAGAATTACAACCTGTAGTCCATCTGTTTCTCTACATACTTTATTAGTCTGCTTTAGTATGTTCTCAGATGATCAGGACCCCAACAGGGGATGTGTTATGATGGTAGATGATTCTTATTATTTCTTTCATCTCATCCAATTTCATTATCTTCTGCTTAATCCTCTACTAGACTCGTGGGGGGTTACCCATGCTCATCCAGGGGAGAACGTTTTGGGCGCTGTGCAGATACACCCAAGACAGAGCGCCAATCTATCGCTGGGCTCACACTCACTCACACAAACATACACACACACTCTATATGGGGCAATTTGAAGAATTCAATTGACCTTGATCCATGTTTTTGGACTGTGGGAGAAAACCAGAGAACCCAGAGAAAACCCACATGGACATGGGGAGAACATAAAAACTTCAGATTGGGATTTAACCCTGGATCCCTAGCACTGAGAAATGGATGTGCTAACAATACACCACCACGTCACCCCCTCCATTTCTTTATTAGTGTTAAATTTTGAGGACAGAAAGCTCTGTGCTGGATTTCTTTGAAAATAGAATTATCGAGCAGCTTTCCAAAGTTCCCTAATAAAAGTGGCCAACACGCGCGCGTAAAAACAGCACTTAACACTACGTACGAGTACTTACGTAACTTAACTAGTGAGTAGCTGACATCATAACCCTCTCAAACAGAGAGCACATTTACAGAGGCTGCGGGTGGTGGAACAATCTGAGGTTTTGCTCTTGTCAAGAGACTTTAACGCAGAACTAATTCCCATTGATGCCAAAGCTGTCCAAAAAACGAACTTAAACAGAGATAAATTGATGTCGCACATAAAAAAAAAAAAATCAAAAGCACTTTGTAGCACATTCAGACAGTGTCAATTCTTTCTGTCTGTGGCACATTTTGCAAGAAGAATAACTCTTTATGGGGTTATTACAAAGTTTGACTCCCCATCACTTATCTCATAAGATAGACATATGAAAGAAATTGGTACTAATTATTCTGCCTGTGCAGTATTGGTCTGATGGTTTGCTGGTTAGTTTAAGCAGCTTTTATTTTTTTTGAAGCAGACCAAAGATCAATACAAAAGATACATGGTAAAGAGAAGCAATCAGCTCTAAAGAAAGAAAGACTGGCTATTTGTCCTGAATTCTTGATTCTGAACTATTGATCGGTTATCTTGTGAAAAGTGACATATGTTGAGTCAACACAAAGAGAAAACAGGAGTCAGAGAGGAGCAGATAAACTCTGCATGAAAACCAAAATGATACAAATGGTGCATACCACACGTTCTAATGTGTCCTCAGGCAGAATATTAGCACCACCTTGTGCCTTATAGCAGATTTCCTTATCATTTAGGATAATCCTGACTGACGTACATGACAATTTGTGTGAACCCATATACAATATTTATACAGCATGCACTGCTTACATGTGTAATCTACTATAACATTTTATTATGATTGTTCTGATCTTTTGTGTTGTAACAGACAACAGATTATCAGTATTATAATTAGCAGATTATTTATTCATTCATTGATTCATTATCTTCCACTTAATCCACTATTATTGCCTCAGTTGGGGTTCCCCATGCCCATCCGGGGAAGAACATTTTGGGCACTGATACACCCAGTACTGGGTGCCAATCTATTGCTTGGCACACTCACACACTCAGACACATTCTCTATATGGGGCAATTTAGAATGCATTTTCGAGGGGTTAGCATGTTCACCTCTCAGTGCTGAGGATCCAGGTTTCAATCCTAATCTGGGTGGAGTGTCCATATTTTCCCTGTGTCCATATAGGTTTCCTCCTGCAGTCCAAAAACATGGATTCAAGGTAAATTGAATGCTCTAAATTGCCCCATATAGTGTGTGTTTGTCTGTGTGAGTGAGTGTGCCCAGCGATAGATTGCCACCCTGGCCAGGGTGTATCTGTCCAGCTTCCAATATGTTCTCCCCTGGATGGGCATGGGAAACCCCACCCCTTGTAGAAGATTAAGCGGAAGATAATGAGATTAAGGGTGGCATGTTGCTTGGTGGTTTTCACTTTCACATCCAGGTTCGAATCCCAATCATGTTAGTCTCCTGTTCCCTCCCACAGTCGAAAAACATGGATTCGAGGTAATTTAAATACTCTGAATTGCCCTAGTTTAGAGTGTCTGTGTGAGTGAGTGTGCCCAGTAATACCCCCCCACCCCATTGACCCTAATAGAACATTAAATGGATGCTAATGTATGAATGAGTGAATGTATCAGCTGGTCCTTTTAAAAATGTATATACATCAGCAGGGGAGAACTGAATTCACCCTCTAAGCCCGAATTTGGGCCTTATTGACTTCCTGTCACCTTAATCCCCATCATAACGATCCACTGTAGCAGAATGAGCCTTTTTTACTCGAACAGTCTGAATTTCTTCTCCAGTATCCAGTAACACTTCCTCCGCACTGAGCCCTGAGCCAAGGCCAAATACTTTTTCAGCTGAGCAACCTCAAAGCCATGCTTGCTGAATCCTAACGTTCATATTCCCGACTGAATGCACTAAACGCTCCACACGGCAAGTACCATTTTCCTCCAACTCCTGCTACTGTGATCTGCTCCTGTCCCTATACACTGCACTTGTCAAAAACAGTATACAAAAGCAACTTTAAATTGGCGCAGCAGGATGTCAGATGTAAAAACAATCCTTAAGGAATGTACAGTCCATGCTGCAAACTACCCGTGTGAGGAAGAAAGGAGAACGAATATAGCGGGGGAGCGATTGGCATAAGCTCATTCTGCCCAGGCAAGGGATTTAATCAAATCTGCTGAGTGCACCATTCCCTGAGCTCACTCAAATAAAAGCTTTCCAGCACAACACCAGACTAATTTACCACTCTTGCACAATCAAGGCTGACTGTGTAACTCACAACAGCTCTGTCTAGAGGCATAGGCATCATTCAAACGAATTTGGCAGAGGTATATAAACTCAAAAAAAAAAAAAAAAAAAAAAAACATAAAATCAATAGCAAATGCAGGCCTAATGCACTGGCCACATTCCCATGTGACACACTGACATAAGCAGGTTATTATCACTGAGCTGTTGGTAGTCTAAACACTGCCCTGCACACAATGTGGAGGCTATTAATAACTGGAACACTTTTCGCGTAGAACTGATCTATTAAAAAGAGACGTCTCCATTCTTCCTGGGAAGGAGCTGCTCTTCTCTCCAGGAATCTGGCTAATAGTCTCAGGATCATTAGCTTTTGACTTGCCAGGGCTCAGACCAGAAGGCAGAGAGTCTATCTAAACCAACCATCTGCTTGCTGCTTTGAGAGCTCAGCTAGGTTCTACCAAGTCGAAACGATGCACGTCTTCCAAAATGTATTCACTTATTCATTTCCTAAATTAATTTTTCTATTTAATAGTTGTGCCAAAGCTTGTACAGAAAAGTTTGGGCTGCAACATTTCAGATGTGGCTTTCAAGTATTAGACATATTATGCCCATTGTGGTTTCCTCCCACAATCCAAAAACATGGATCAAAGTAAATTGAATGATCCAAATTGCTCCATATAGTGTGTGTGTGTCTGTGTAAGTGTGTGCCCAGTGATAGATTGGCGTCCTGTCCTGGATGTATCTGCCTAAACTTCTTCACTGGAAGGGCACAACCCTAGTAAAGGATTAAGTGGAAGAGAATGGATGGGTGGTATGTATTGGTTTCCTTGTTTTATCATTTTTTATCAATTTTGTACAGCACTTTGTTGTTTGCTGGTGTTTTTAAAATGTTTTATAAATACAATTTTGTTGAGTTGAGCGTGATACAAATCCACACCACTGCTTTGAGAACCACAAAATTGGACATAAAGTATTTTTCGGGACACAGTGTATGTTTAAATACTCTATACGACCTCTAAGAAACAGCTCAAGGGGCTTTATTTTAGCGATCTTTAGCGAGCCATCAACCACACACCTTGTGGGTTGATTTAGCATGTCAGTGTGTCTCTGCTATCATGAAGACGGAATTCATTGGTGGATTTGTGCATCATATGTAATAAACCAATCATCGTATTACCTTAAAGAGCCTGGTGCAGTCTAACTTTGGCGGATTACTATTTCAACGGCGCAGTGCTACCAGTTTTGCATAAATTAATGTTTACACAGTTTGCGGAAACATCACAAGAGCCAAGTAGCTATTAAATAATGAATAGGTTGAGCATGCCATACTATTTTATTGTTTATATCATTTTATTGGTATATTGTTTTCTTCTTTTCAAATTTTTATTTCATGTTTAATACTATACAGCACTTTGAAACCATTGTTCTTGTTTTTAAAGTGCTTTATAAATAAAATTGAGTTGAGTTATAAATAAAATGTTTCTTAGAACGGTCTCGAGGAGCAGGGTAAAGGGCTTGTTCATATTGTTTATGATAATACCATAAACAGTATCCAGAATTGCCCCTACTTGGTGTTACAGTCCCAAAAACCAGCAACAAACACCACACTGACTTGATTTTGTCATTAATAATTTAATTATTTGTAAGTAAGTTACATTTGATCATTTAGCAGATGCTTGTATTTAAAGCGACCTACAAGTATCCCAACTTGATGGTTGGGGTCAGAACATAGGGTTACATACTGTCCAGCCTCCGCTGCAGCAATGAGTGTACTAGAATCAGCTCCAGCCATTTTCCACAATGCTAATTAGGATAAGCAGTGAGAAAACGCATTAACGAATGACATTATTAATTCATAAATGCTCATTATCATAACCGCGATGACAAGGTAGTGTATAGGACACCATTGTAAAATTCTCACAAGTGGCAGCTAATTTTCAGCAGTTAGCATCGATCAGAAGTAAATTTTACTAATGTAGGGTTAAAGAACAAATAAATTGTTAATTTTAATGATGCACCCAATACAGCTGTGCCGCCACCACACAGATGTTAGAATTAAATCAGTAACGCAGAGTTAGGCTGTGCCCGGGCACACAGTTCCCCATGCTCATCCAAGGAAGAACTTTTCGGACACTGAGTAGGAACACCCAGGACAGGAAACCAATTCATCGCTGGGTACACAGTCACATACACAGGGGCAATTTAGAGCAGCTATTTCTCCTTAAAACCATGTTTTCGGACAGTGGGAGTCAATCAGAAACAAGTTTAGAGCAGAGAGTTTAGTGACAAAGAGTTAGGCTGTGTTTAGTCACACAGTTATATCACATTATATGGTTAATTAAAATAATAGATAATTATATATTGTATTAACAAATTACATAGTTATATCAGGGCGGCACGGTGGCTTAATGGTTAGCATGTTCGCCTCTTAGCGCTAGGGATTCCCGGTTCGAATCCCAATCTGGGTGGAGTTTCCATGTTCTCCCCGTGTCCGCGTGGGTTTCCTCCAGGTTTTCCGGTTTCCTCCCACAGTCCAAAAACATGGATCAAGTCAATTGAATTCTCCAAATTGCCTCATATAGAGTGTGTCAGTGTGAGTGAGTGTGTCCAGCAATAGATTGGCGCCCTGTCCTGGGTGTATCTGCCCAGCGCCCGAGACGTTCTCCCCTGGATGGGCATGGGGAACCCCCCCGCGCCCCTAATAGAGGATAAGGCAGAAGATAATGGATGGATAGGTATTAATCAGGTTTGATTATACCACAGTGTCGCTGTTTTTTTCTTAAATACTGACCTGTGGAGTTGTTCTCATTTGTAAGTCACTTTGGATAAAAGCATCTGCTAAATGACTAAAGGTAAATGTACCTGATCTCAGGCCATGCAGACTTTGCCCATCACATCTTTGCACCACAATACTTGTGCAAGCTCTGTTTAGACTTTTATTTTCCCTTTATTTGTTTTATTAAAGCCAGCATTCTGTTTAGCATCATATAGACCTGTCATCCTTTGTTTCCTTTTTAGGCTTCTACCGCAGCTTTGCCCTTTGATGGCCTTTATACCTGTTAATGTTATTTGGACCTTTTTATGACTACAGTATAGTGTCCTTACTCCTCTTATTTGCATGGGTTTGTTTTCATGAATATTACATTTTACGGACATTCTGCAGTTAGTGTGAGCTCATCGTTGCATTTTACAAAATGTACTGAATTCATATTTGTACACTGTTTTATAATGTTAAAGGATAAGGAAAAAAAATATTGTCTTGGACATATAGTAGAATCAAAATGCCATTTCTCTCTCACCTTATACATTATACTTTCAACATTTAAAAGTCAGTTTATACATCAAATTTCAACATTTTTACAATACAATAAGGAAAATGTAGAGATAAAAAAAATACAATAATACAAATTATAATAATGACACAAAAAATAGAGAGGGAGCTTGGGGGATTAATGTTAAATTTCAAGTGTTAAATTGACGCTCAACTATCCCCCTGAGAACTATGCTCTTTATTTTTCAGCACTTTAGGAAGAAGCTCATTCTCTATTCCCGTTGTTGTTATTATTTTCATCTCAGAGTAGTCATTATTGCCAAATGAAGTCACTAATTTTCAATAAAGCAATGCCTGTGTTTTTTCTACTGGCGGGAGAACAGTACGATGGCCTGTGATTTCCATAAATTCGTATCACATGAAAGATGTGAGAGGATTAAACACCGTGCTGTCCGAAGCACTCTGGAATTTTCATCCCAGCTTGTGCACAGACAATAACCTCCCACAAGCTTTTAATCTTCCCAGGCATCGTCATACTGTGGCAATGAAGAAAGAATCTTCAATCTAATCTACGGCGTTTTAGGGCCTTCTAATCGATTCTCTGAGGAATCCCACTTCGGCGTGGCTGCGATCCTGGAGAGCAGCTTTCTGATGAGCTCATCAGAAGATTTCGTTTTGCACATTACGCGCATCTAATCCGATGCAAGGTTCATTCTTAAGTAAAAGCTTTCTGGGGAGATACACTTACAGCTCAGCTAGAAGGTTCGATCACCTGCGCGCACTCCTAAACAGGCGCATATAAATGCATGACATCATGGCAAAATTGTGCAAATAACATTCACGTGGGCGAGCCGGTACCGTAGAGAGAGAAAGGGAGAGGGAAGATGATGAAATGCAGCATTCACCCGTTTAGTCCTCCAGGAATCCTCCTCTAGCCATGTTTTGGTGGAAATTCCCCACTCAGAGTTTCAGATGCTGTAGCATCAAAGGTGACACACATATTAAAACACACTCTCTCTATCAAACACACACAAATCCTGTATAGTTAAGGAGCTCTCAGGGAGCTGGGAGATGAAGACTATGAAGATAAAGCTTCATCACACAAGTACCCACGATTAAGTTAGTGAGATGAATTAAAGCTAAAACAAATCCCAGCTTGTCGGCAGATTTTTTTTATGGATCGGCTCGGCAAACAGCGTTTACACTCTCAACCATCAGTCAGAGGCCCCTCTGTAAATGCCATGGCCCATAATCGATGATGTATTTATGACTCATGGCAATAAAAGATTTATAGTGTAAAACAAAGCATGCTAACTGTCAGAGCTACTTAAGCAATGACAGAGCTCTCGAGTAGGACCGGTCAGCTCGAGGAGCTTAGCCTGTCTAACAGTATTTAAGGAAATTACAATAGAAAATGAGTGTGGACAAAAGGTTTATACATTTCATTAATAATTCCAACTCCAGGATGACAAATGTGAATGGAGGCTGAACTAAAACTCGATGCGTAATGCTTTAAAACTCCCAAGTCTTGAAGTACCTCTGCGAGAAACTGCAATTTACCAAAGCCATATTTATTAACACCGATCGTGCCTACTCTCTGTGCTATATTAAATTGCTTTTTGCTGCGAGCACCCTCATGCAGGATTTAAAAGATGGCCTGAAATGGTGTAAATACATCACCACGGAGCTGGAATGTGCGACAGACTAAAGCGAAAATGTTAGTAAATCTTCAAAACTCTTTAGCTTCTTAATAATTGAACGTGAACTTATTTTTATTAGCACCACTGAATAATAGTATAAAGAAAAGTTTGGGACGTTTAGATGTTCCGACGACATGGCGAGACTTTTTGTTTTGCCTCACACACAAAGTAAGTTCATAAGCCACACAGAGCTTAATGAGTTTGTGCAGCCAATTCAATGGCCTGTACTTAGATCTGACCCTGACCCCTTCCAACAAACACCTTTGAGATGAATTGAAATGTTGACTGTAAGCCAGGTCTCTAGTCCTTTTCACTGGCTCGACCTCACAAATGCTTATTCGACTGAATGGGCACAAATCTTGCAGACGCAGAAGAGAAAGGGCCTCCATAGCTGCATGGTGGGTCAAGTTTATCATTAATGCTCAAGGTGTAATAAACACATTAAAAGTCTGCTTATATATTTTGAAATATTGTATTCATCCAAAATCATTTATTTTATTGCAAAGTAGTATTTAATGTCGCACTTTCTATGCATCTTATAATTAGGTTCACAGGAAGCACTTAAACCTACCATGGGGCTCATTTAATGAGGGGTGCAGAACTTTTAACTTTTAATTGTTTAAAGGGCAAAGGAAAGACTGACACACCGTACCAATCAAAAGTTTGGATTTTCCTCCAGTCTGCTCCACTCATTGTCCATGTTCTCAGTTCTACTTCCTGTAAAGATGGACTTAGTAGTAGTTCGACAATTCCAGACTGAAGTCCATCTGTTTGTGTTCTAGAGTACATACTGTGTATGTCCCCTTTACTCTGTTCTAATGGTCAGGACCCCAATAGTACCACCACAGAGCATGTATTATTTGGTTGGTGCATTATTCCTATCCCAGCAGTGTCACTGAGGTGTTTAAATGAAATCATAAAATGGGAAGTTCATTTCACATTCATTTCAATGTGCAATATACAATACATTATTTCCCTGATGTTTTTTTATAAAATGGGTTTTGTATTTTGATTATTTGATTGCTAGAGAAACTGGAAATCTGTTACTAAGGGTTAGTGTTCACTTTTAAAAATGAACTAGATTAGTCATGGAAGGCCAAATAATTAAAAAAAGTTTTCAATGAACGTGTTTATAAATCAAACCTTGTTTTTTATTTGTGTGTTTGCAACCATTGTATAAAAGCAATAAGGCACTCAAGGTTGTCTATTATTGTGGATAAATCATGTGAAGGAGCAGAGTGCTCTTTCACGTGATTTATACCTTATTGCTTGTACCTTATTGCTTTACTACAGCATCACTGCTGCACTAAAACTCCCTCACCACATTAGTGTCACTGAAAACTGAAAATAAACAATCCAGCACCCAAATTCTACCTGTTCTGTGATGGTCCTGACCAATAGAGAACAGAAAACCATCAGGGGATTAACAAAAACAAAGAAAACAGATGGACTACAGTCTGTAATTGTAAAACTACAAAGTCCATATATATGGTGAGTGGAGGAAATAGACAATGGAGCAAGAAAGAGGTGTGTCCAAACTTTTCACTGGTACTGTATAAATGAAATCAGCATTTAAAATGGAATTAACAAACTAATGTATGCAAAACATCCAAATCCCATTATTCAGATATTAACCTGCAGCCTCAGCTCATCAAAAGTTTTTGAGTCTATGGCAAACGAAAGGCCTGATTACGGTCTACTGTTGAAAACTGCTTCTAATTTACACCTGGTTCCGAAAAACAAACAACAAACATGTTTAAACCCAACTGCTCCTAATTGCTTAGTTTAGTAAATTTAGTAAATGGAAGGAAATGTGTAATCATCTTTGCATAGACATCTCACTTATTTTGCTTGATTCTTTCCCAAACACAGAGGTGCAAATTGCACCTTGCTGGGTTGATACAAGTCATACATAACGAACAGGATGGGCAGGATGCTGCCAAATTGCACTTTAAAATGGGCTCAAAAGGCTTAGTTCATCAAACCTTTATACAGCACCCTGTGTGATCAAGAATACAGATTATAATTGTAAACACAAACACAGCAACTGTTTTGCATCCACTGCCTCTTATTCATTTCGTAGATATGATGTGTTTATGATGTATAGACATCTCACTGGCTATTTGCTACATGCCCGTCATAAGTTTCCTAGGTTTTTGGATTTAATAAGGTTTTTTTGTAATGTACATAATATTATTATTAATAATAATGACAATTATAATAAGGGGTGGCACAGTGGCTTAGTGGTTAGCACATTTGTCTCTCAGTGCTGGGGATCCAGGCTTGAATCCTGATCTGGGTGGAGTTTCCATGTTCTCCCTGTGTCCGCGTGGGTTTCCTCTGGGTTCTCCTGTTTCGTCGCACACTCCAAAAACATGGATTCATGTTGGGAAAAATGTAAAAAATGTGATGCTCTAAATTGCCCTATATAGTGTGTGTCTGTGTGAGTGAGTATGCCCAGCGCAAGAAACGTTCTCCCATGTGGACATGTGGAACCCCCTCGTGACCCCCCTAGTAGATGATTAAGTGGAATATAATGAATGATAATAATAATAATAATAATAATAAGAAGAAGAAGAAGAAGAAGAAGAAGAAGGTGCCAAATATATTACTACTCTGCAATATTTATAAAAACTAATAAATGGAAATATACAGTATATATTTTTTTTTGTCTTGTTTGTGTTTTTTGGATTTTAATTTTAAGACACACACAGGACAGGGTGGCAATCCATCGCTGGGCACACACTCACTCTCACACACACACTATCAAGGGGCAATTTATATTTCACCTTGAATCTATGTTTTTTAGACTGTGGGAGGAAATGGAAGAATCCTGAGAAAACCAACGCCGACAAAGGAAAAACATGGAAACTTCACCCAGTTCGGGATTCGAACCTGGATCCAGAGCTTAAAGGCGGATGTGTTAATCACTAACCACGTGTTGCCCCAGAACTACAGCTAATAAAACAGTAAATTATTTATATAATATAAATACTTAAATATTCTTTAAAAAGTTTTTAAATAGTTTTTAACTACAAAAAAGCAAAAAATCTTAATTTTATTGCATGAACCTCTAAAGGTTTCTAGTTTTTGTACAACTACATGTGTTTGTTTGTGGCAAAATCTTACTAAGTCTTTAAAAATTGGTTGTAATATCTTTTGACATCATTTTTTCCCAATGCCCGGTCTTTGTATGACCACTTGATGTATTATTAATCTGATAAGCCAGTAGCCCTGTTTTATTTCAGTAGTTTCATTGCATCACATAGACTCTACACACTGGGGACATTTTGTTCCAGAAACTCCCCTAAGTTAAATATTACAGCTCTATTAAAACCAAACCCAAAACAACATCAAAACAGTTTCTTCCAGCAATATTTTGATGGCTCAATTTTTCAGTAATGTGTATTATTGGATTGGATTGTACTCACCGTATTAACTTTAACACTGCATTAACCTTAAACTAAATGTAGCTGTTGTTCATTATTATTTTATTTAGATATTTTGCCAGCACATATATTTGTTTATCTGGTGCATAGAGAACAAATGGACCTTGAGGCGCTGATCGTGCATTAACTGTGCCAAAAAAAAAAAGGCTCGATCATTTATAGCCTTGGCCACCAGGGAGAGAGATGTTGGCCTATGGTTAAAGAGGTTGGTTGGATTTTTAGTCTGTCAGAATCCACATGGAGCTGAAGACACTGACTATGCATTAATCGTGCCAGTAAAATGATGTAATTTACAGCCTCAGTAACCAGATTGGACAATGCGGTCTTGCAGTTAAGAGGTTGGTTAAATTTTAGGTCTGTAAAAAACTTCACATGCAGCTGGTGACACTGACCATGCACGATTGGTGCCATGTAACTGATTGCCTTTGCCACTGGAGAGGGTGATGTGGGCCAAGAAGTTGGTTGAATTTTGGCTCCACATGGAACTGGTGGCACTGACCATGCGATAACGGTGCCAGTGAAAATACACCATTTACTGCCTCAGCCCACAGTTAGAAGTTGACTTTTGTGTCTTTTAGAGAGTCTATTTTAAACTCTTAGCACTTATGCAATAATGGTGTAATGCCATTTCTAGATTTAGTTACTAGAGATAACAATGTGACCATGCATTATAAGGTTTTGTCAAACTTTGGGTCTGTCAGAGAGTCGACCTAAAAATAAGTGCACCAACTATGCACCAACACTGTTCTTGTACTTACTATATAGGTAAGGCTGTCATTTACTGACTTAGCCACCAGAGAGGTTTGGCCTATAGTTAAGAGGTCTGAATTGTGGGTCTGTCTTAGAGGGTTCATTTGGAACTAGAGGAAATGACCATGCATTAATGTTGCCAGTATGGTCTTCTTCATTGGAAGGGGTGATGTGGTTCTACGATGACCAAATTTTGGGTCTGTTATAGAGAGTTCACTTGAAACTGGTCTGGTTCTCTTGAAACTGGTCAATGACCTTGCATTACTGGTGCCAGTATGGTCAAAGACGGACTCCGTCACTTGAGAGGGTGATGTGTCCTTACGGTTATGTTTGTAGAGTGAAGAGGTTGGCTGAATTTTGGGTCTGTCATAGAGGGTTCACTTAGATTTGGTGGCAATAACCATACAATAAGGTTGCCAGTATGTCTTAGTGAAAGATAGACTCCGTCATTGGAGAGTGTGATGTGGCTCTATGGTTAAGATGTTGGAAGAATGAAAAGGTTGGATGAATTTTGGGTCAGATATAGACAGTCCACTTTTAAAATTGCCACTGGCCATGCAATAAGGGTGTCAGTATAGTCAAATACAGACTCCATCATTGGAGAGGGTGATGTGGCCTTATGGTTAAAATGCTGGTGGAGTAAACAGGTGGACCAAATTTTGGGTCTGTCATAGACAGTCCACTTGGAACTGGTGGCAAGGACCATGCATTAATAGTGCCAGTATGGTCAAAGACGGACTCCGTCATTGAAGAGGGTGATGTGGACCTACGGTTAGGATGTTGGTAGAGTGAAGAGGTTGAACAAATTTTGGGTCTGTCATAGAGGGACCACTTGGAACTGGTGACAGGGACCATGCATTAAAGTGGCGGTTAAGATGTTGGAGGAGTAAGGAGGTTAGCCTAATTTTGAGTCTGTCATAGACAGTTCATATGGAACTGGTGGCAATGACCATGCCAGTATGGTCAAAGATGGTCATTGGAGAGGGTGAAGTGTCCCTACAGTTAAGATTCTATGTTAATTTTGGTCAGAGATTTCACTTAAAACTGACAACACTGCCTTGGACATCATTCAAAATTAAAATAAGGCATTGAATTATCATTCAATGCCTTGGACATCATTCATCATTCAAGATTCAAGAGACTGGTCAAATTTTTAAATGCATCATAGAATCCACATAAACAAGCTGACTGTGTCTAGGGTCTACCAATATTTTATTCCTAAGCCCTCGGAAAATATGCTCACTTTAGACTTCAGCCCCAGACTGTACAATAGTATCATCAGGAGTTAAATTAGTGATCTCCACATAAAAGTGAACATTTTTTTCCATTGTGTCACAACTGACTTTGTACCTTTCAATTTATTTTTATTTCTCCCCCTTAAAGACTCTAAGCTCATAATAAATAGTTCTAGCCGCTTCATACAAAACAGCTCCACTTTATAAATATCCGCTCATTCGCAGTCATATGACACATGCGTTCCAACCTAAGGGTTCTAAAACCTTTCGACAATCATCTTGTTGTTCCTAACCATGTGGTGTCCTTGCTAAAGTACAAAAGCTGTTTATCATTTCCTCCTTTCAGGCAGATAAATTGATGTTTTTGCTAAATGTGATCATCCACCACTGACAACATCCTAAATCGCTGTCATCCAATATAGATGGTAGGTTTAGTGTGGCCCCCCCTGCTGGGACCTCTTCATGACGATAGACCCTAACAATAATTAAAACCTCTCAGCTCCCTGATGCACAACCTTTCATCCCAACAAAGCGCTATATCATGAGACACTTTGAAGGTTGAATTAAAAAGTGTGAATGCGTTTTGATTCTTTAAATATTTTGGTACCACTTTCAGTAATCCAGTTTATAAGTGCCTTTATAGAGCATTCATAACATTTTATAGCACTTGTCATAAGCCTTTGTTACTGTACAGTATATAGATGTTCAGAACCATAGTCATAAATAATATTATATAACGCATTATTATTATTAACTTTATTATTTACTCTTTGGATGTTTTGGCATTCTTACTTAAAATAAGATGATTACACTTTAAGTCTGTAAAGAGCATTTATAAGCTTTTATAAGTCATTATGTAGTACTATGTAGTATTTCAAAGAGGTAATTAATGTCAGTACTTTATGCCTGTAAAGAGAGCTTATAAGCTTTAATAAACAGTTATGAGCACTTATAAAGTCATTTTCAGGACAAGCAATCATTGTTTTAAACAGTGAAATTGTATAATTTATAATGCATTATGTCAATTTGTGTTCTTATAACACTTTACGACTGTGGTTATGCACATCTACGAACATTAACAAAGGTTTATGACAAGTATTATGAAATTAAGCATTATGAATACTTTATAACACTTCACAAATGTGTTAATAATACATTATGAATACTGGATTTAGATAAAGTGTTACCAATATTTTAGTAGTAGTCGTTTCACTGGAGTGTGTGTTCACACTGGAAATCCAATCATTAACGGGTTTTGGCATTATCTAATTATTCAAGTGCCCATGCAGCATACTATGATATCTTCAATCAGATTAAAGCTATTATCACATTTTAAGAAATCCAATAAAACCAACTGGATTGTAGTTCAATAACCGGGTTATGTAGTGCATGTATACTCTTAATCAGATTATTTTCTATATCTGTGCACGAGTTGTGTCCAAACCACAAACTGTCATAATAAATACTGAGAAATTTTGATATCATTAATATTGTCGTTGGAATGTTGATCTATTATTTAGGTAGTATGTGGTTTAGGATGCAGGTTCAGTTTCTGAATTAAATAAAGCCAACTGGAAACAGGGCAGAACACACACACACACACACAGTCTTCCATCCATTAAATTGGGTTTTTCCCAAACCTTAACCATGATAAGGGCTTAGTGGTTATCCCATTCACCACTCAGCGCTGGGGATCCAGGTTCGAATCCCAATATAGGTTGAGTTTCCATGTCCTTCCTCTCTGTATAGGTTGTCTCCAGGTTCTCCGGTTTCCTACCACAGTCCAAAAACATGGATTCAAGGTGAATTGGCTGCTCTAAATTGCCTCGATCTAAGTTGCACCCATATACTGTGTATATATGAGTGATGAATTGGCACACTGTCCTGGCTGTATCTGCCCAGCGCTTGACAAATTCTTCCCTGGATAGGCATGGGCCACACCGCAACCCTAATATAAGATTAAATGGTCAAGATAATCAGATTAAATACAAAATTCAGATGAAATAATATGCAGCAGGTATTTTTATTGATGTAATTTGTAATTTATCTGTATGTTAAATTACAAGAGGCACCAATTTATCACTGAAACTGAATCAGAATGCTGTATTCAGAGGATTACTGCACACCAGGGCTATTTTGATAGAAGATGAACCATGTCTGGACAGCAGGCACCAACAGATGAATGTGATCCTTGTAAATGTGTTCATTTGATCTTTTATCTCCAAATCTGGCTCGTCAGTGTGACAGTAAAGCCCAGCTAGCCAAATTATTTATATAGTAACTATAAAGCTACAGTTTTCATGCCCCGTCATCTGATGTTGCAGTGCTGTCACTCACACGTTACCTCAACACCTAATGGATATGGTTTATTTTTCTAAACATACACATTGATCCATATCATTCAGTCTACATTTCATTAATTTTAAAAGCAGATCATGCTTCAGTAGCTACGCTAGCTGGATCCCATTGCAGCTGGTGGCTTACGTTTCTATGGCAACCCACTGCATCCTTTCATGCTTTTTTTTTACCCCCAACACAGACTCATGGAGTGAAAGAAAAGTGTATGGATGTGTGTATTTGTGTCAGTGGTACGGTGTACAGATTTAGGAAAAGGAGCCAGATTGCGGTTTTGCTTATTGCTTTCTGGTCCATTAAACAGATGATTGAATGCCCCAAATGAAGTGTGCACACTAACACAGAGAACACCTTCATTTTTCTGCCTATAATACTGTGTCAGATAAGAGAGGGCTGATAGTAATCAGGAGGCTACCCATCGTGGGGGTTTTCCTGTTTTAAAAAGAGTTCTTTGGTTTGATGTGAGTAAAGTAAGGATTCTCCTTCACCATGTCTCTTCAGGGAGAATATATTAAAATGAATATAGATGTCTGGGTGAGTTAAGGCCGCTGATCAGACTGGGGTTCCTGAAAACTCCTTTACTGTATTTAGTTCAAAGGCCTTTTAAGAACTGGTGGGATATAATTTAATGAAGTATAATTTAATAAGCCTGATTTCATTGAGCAATTTACTATTCTATGTGAAATCCATGCGATTCTTTTTTTTTTCAGGAGAAACTCTCTGGCCTGAAGATAATTAATTATTCCAGTTGCTAAAAAGAACTTGTCTTATCTTCAAATGACCCTAGGAGGTAGGCAGGATCACTAGATGAAGTACCCCGAGTCCAATTTCATACAATCATGCAAAGGCTGCTCTGCTAACACAGAGTTATTAATATCTAATAGGATGATGGATCTTCATATTAAAACTAAAGAGAATCAATTTGAAAGGACTGATGTTATTTCAGTACATTGACAAGTTTGCATATTTAATCATATCAAGCCATCATGATCTAGGTCACAGAAAAATATTCTGGCGTGAGGTTGGTGTGGCGACATTTCAGAGCCCAGCGAAGCGCTCTGACCTTCACTACAGAGAAAACAATTGGAATGGATGAGAAGGGAACATAAATATTACATTTAAAGCATTTATATCATGGATTTTTGTAAACTAGCGGCAAGGTGACTTAGTGGTTAGTACATTATCTGGATGGAGTTTCTATGTTCTCTCCGTGGCTACATGGGTTTTCTCTGGGTACTCCAGTTTCAGAAACCTGGAGAAAGGTTAAGTTTGAACTTCCACAGTCCAAAAACAAATGGGAATGGGATTCTCTAAATTGGTCCTATATAGTGTGTGTGCCCAATGTTGTCACCTGGATGTGCATGGAGAACCCCCCTGAGGTTCAATTTTTCAAAATCTTTTATCTTTAGGTTGTATTGAATGCTAGTACACATCCGAGCACTCTTTGGACAAAAGGTGGCAAAATATAGATGTTGTCAGTCCATCATTAAAAGGCACATTTACTAAGTAACAACTGAAAAATCAACAACCTGCTCCCTGCACATCTGGCATGTGCAACCCCACTGTACCTAGATGGCCATGTGATATTAGCTGCCAAGTCTTTGCCATGACATCATTTTAATATGGACCTGAGGTGCCTACCTGAACGAATTGCTTTCACCTTAAAATAGACTTATATGTGATTGGACTTTCGAAGGAGATCCAACCAGACAGGGCGAAAACAATGCAAATGTTATAAGTTATAAGTGAGGAACTGCAATCATGGCAGAGATTGGATAGTGCACAAGGTCATAGAACTGTGAAGTTGTGACATTCACACATTTGGCTGTATAGTCTATAATATAGACTGCAAGCTGGCTTTGGTACAAAAGCAGTTCTTTATGCTTGCTGGTTATGCTGTCAGGATTATTTATCAAACCATATATCAATTTTTAAAGTTTTTGCTTTGTAAACACAAGAGCAACTGAAAAATGAATAATGAACAAAACATGCAGACAGCTAGTCACGTCTTGCGAGCACCGATTTTAGAATAGACACAGTTCTCAACTCATTTCAGCTTAGTGGTTAGGATGTTGGGCTCATTCTGAAAGTTTTGGGTTCAAATCCCAGGTCCACTGATGTTCCCAATGTGGGTCCTTGAGCGAGGCCCTTAACCTTTATTGTTCCAGGGGGTATTTTATCAACCCTGACCCCAATTAAGTTGGGATATTTGTAAGTCACTTTGGATAAAAGCGTTTGCTAAATGACCCAATTTAATCAGGACTAAGGTCGTGGTGGGGGTTTCACATGACCATCCAGGGGAGAATATTTTGGGCACTGGGCAGATACACCTAGGACAGGGCACCAATCCATTGCTGGACGGACACACACATTTAGACACACAATTTAGGGACAATTTACAGCAGAGAAAACAGCAGAACCTGAGAAAATGGATATGGGAAGAACATGAAAACCAGATCAGGATTCGAACCTGGATTCCCAGCACTCAGAGGCGAACATCCTAACCACTAAGCCATCCTGCCACCATAGACAAGTATATATGAAAACTAAGCTGCCATTCTTCAAACTGTCAACTTGCGCATAATGGAAGTGGGCCATATATTATAGTTGGTCAACACAAAGTGGGACAAGACAGAGTAGTTTACGCTTGTTCAAGGTGGTATGCACAGTCTAGCAAAGACGAAAACCGAAAAACAATAAAAATAAAAATAAAGTGCAAGCAATCAAGGGCAGTGAAACAGAAAAGCACTCTCAACCAGGAATGGAAAACATTTGCTTTCTAGTCATTAGCCATGAGAGCACTGGTGTAGAATTTATGCCGAAAGCAGGATATGTGAGGATTTCATAGAGGCAAAACTAGGGCAGTATCTGTTTGCTTGGCTCTCTAAAATTACTCTCAACTCTCAATAATGTTTTAGTGTGGTTGAATGTGTAATGTTATAGTCTGGCCAGGCACAAAATGGATGAAAGGAAATGATCATCTGACTGATAATATGGGTCATTATAATTTGCATTACACAGATCTGTGAGGAAGTGAACACCATACTGTGTGTTCAACACAGAAGTTGCTTCAAAAACCTAAACTTAAAAAAAAAAATGTAAATTTATTTAGGGGCTTAGTGGTTAGTATGTTCACCTCTTAGCTTTGTGCATCCAGGTTTAAATCCCAATCTGGCTGGAGTTTCCATGTTTTTCCTGTGTCCACGTGGGTTTCCTCTGGGTTCTCCGGTTTCTTCCCACAAAGTAAATTGAAGGCACTAAAATGCCCCACATTGAGTGTGTTGATGTGTGTGTCTGTGTGAGTGAGTGTGTGCCCAATGATAGATTGGCTTGCTGTCCTGGGCGTATCCGCCCAGCTTCCGAAATGTTCTCCCCTGGATGAGCATGGGAAACCCCCTATGACCCTAGTAGAGGATTAAGCGGAGGATCATGAATAAATGAAATAATGAATTTGAGAATTTGTTCAGACACAGCCACATAGTTCAGGTCATATACAGTATTACACTGATATTTACAGCATTGAGTGTTTTGGGTGTAATGTGCAATCAACGTGTCACTTGCCATTTCCTTTAAGAGCCAGATGCAGTCTGACTTTGGTGGATTGCTATTTCAATGGTGTAGCTACCCGTTATTGGAAAAAAATAACGCTCGACTTGATTTATGGTGTCTCATTGTGCTATTGTAATGATGGGAAAAGTGCGCCATGTGTGGCCCAATTATGTATACTAACGAACCGATTTTTGTAATTATTTATCAAAGTATTTTTGGCATAACGTGCAATGAACCAATCAACGTGTCGCTTGCCATTCTCTTTAAGAACCAGGTGTTCTTTGACTTTGGTAGATTGCTATTTCAATTGTGCAGCTACCTGGACTCAATGCGCTACTCCATGAGGTTTTCCATTTGGCTGTGTAGACTATGTATCTGCATTATTTGTACAAATGCAGTCAGATTTTTAGCGTTCAGTTCTATTCAGCGTTCAGTGGCTTTGGACAAGCGACTATGTGGATGATTCACCATCGAGATAGCGACCAATGTCTGACTGTTGACGTCTGTGCAGTTTCCATGTTCTCCCCATGTCTGTGTAGATTTTCTCCAGGTTCGCTGGTTTTCTCCCCAAGTCCAGAAAAATAGATTCAAGGTGATTTTTTTTGCCCCTATCCAAATTTCCCCCTATTTATTGTGCCTGTATAAGTAAGTGTGTGTCCAGCAGGAAATTGGTGGCCTTTCCTGGGTGTATCTGCTCAGTGCCTGAAACACCCCCCCTCCCCAATTATTTGACATGACTATTGCATGAGTGCAATATATATTTTCATTGTTGTCTTAATACATATAACAAGCCACCAATACTTGTATATATTTTGTAGACTTTGTTCTTAATCTTCCTTGTAACCTTCAACATTTTAGCATTTTTTTTCTTTATTCATCTTTGTTAATGGGGCATCTGTAAAAACTGCAATTTCCCCCTGGGATTAATAAAGTATTCTGATTGTAGTTATTGATAGTTGTGTTCTATTTAGGGCCTGTCTGTGACAAAATAAGCAGTTTACTGCACTGACGGCCATTCCTATATGAATACGTTTGTACTTTTTTAGGAAATGCACCACTGGTCAGAAAAAAAAAAAAATCACTTTTAAATCACTTCTTAAGACCCATCTTTCGGATCACTTTTAACCTATAATTTAATATAATTTGATATTTTATTTCTGTGTCTGCTTTTTAATTTTGCTTTTCTTATTGTTTAACTGCATTAATGTTTAATATGTCTTGTGTATTTTAAAGCTATACTGCTTTATCTGTTTTTGTAAAGTGTCTTTGAGGTCCCTAAAAACGCTATATAAATAAAATGTATTATTATTATATACAAAAAAAAAAAAAAAAAAAGAATTATAAGAAGAAAGCAGTAAATTAAACAAAGGTCATGCATGTTTCTAGGGATTAGCTTACTAAATGAGCCATCAGGTCATGGTTGACTTCAGTGCTGAACCCTCTGACCTTTGAGCAGTGATTGTACTGCAGATTTGTAATCAGCTGATAGGAACAGCTTTTGACGTCCATTTTCATTCTTTACAATCCAGAACGAGCCCTAAATACAGGTTCCTTAGTGCATTTTTTTCATTGCCGTCACATGACTAAGCAGATGTACGTTTGCAAAATATCTCGATGCCTTATGCTTACAGAATGTTTAAAAGCTCAGAAGTTATTTTAATGTTCCAGCAAAAAAAAAAAATCTCTATGAAAATCACAACAAAATACCAATATCATTTTTTAAATTTGACATATGATATTGAAATAAAATTATAATAAAAAAAAATATATTATCTACATAAACATCTCTCTATATTTAAGATAGACATATGGATAAAGACTTTATAGATCCCAAAGAGAAATTTAGGACAACCAACAGCTGTATTGTACAGCACAATTTATACAACTTGGAAAAATGGAAATATTAAAACTAATTATATAAACATGTAAGAATAAAACAAGCAAAATATATATATTTTTTAACAACCCATATAATCGTAAAATTATTTTATCCTAAATTAATTCTGCTATATATGAGTATAAAATTTAGTAGACAATGGACACTTAAAAAGTTTCAGCCTAATCGGATAACGGAAAGTGGGTAAAATAGCACTTGCCAAGTTTTTACCAGACACAAATAGATGAAGCCATGGAGTGGTAATAATAATAATAATAAATATAGAGTATGAAAAAACTAAAGAATATAGTTTTAGGCAACTAATAGTCCAGTCCAGTTGCGCAAAAACAAATTGTCATGACACACATTCAGTTTATTTTAATCATGGTGAAGGTTTTTAATGAGGCAGGTCATCAGGTCCATCCTCAACCATCGTTTACAAACAATACAATCGCAATTAGTATCTCAAATTTACCCATCAGCATGACTTCGGAATGACTCAAAAGAACCTGATTGCTTACGCCACCAAATATATTTTAAATGAGAAATTTTTATTGAACATTAATAATTTCTACTGCTAATTCAAACAATTAGTTTCAGAATAATTTGAAGCCTAAACTGGTAAAAATAATAAAACAGAATATTTTACAATGGTGTATAAATACAAAAATGTTGTAAAGGTTTATGTCAATATTTTTAGCTGATTATGTGAAAAATAATAACACTATTATAGGGTATGCTTAGTGGTTTCTCCAAACAGACACCACCTTCATACCGAGTGTCTGCTATTTCTGGAACATTTACAGGAAACAAGCTTGAACCTTCAGGTGAAACAAAATACAGGTTTGTATCAACACAAAATCAATGTTTATGGGCGAAATACAGACTGTTGTCCCTGGAATGACAAGTTTAAACGACTTGTAGTCGAGCAAGGGAGACCCATGTTTCAGTCAAAAGTGCTGTCTCCGGTTTGATCAGGTGCTCCACAGAGTCACTCAACATTGTTTGACTTGTGGGAAGGCCATGTTGGGGATTCCTTTGATGATGGAGTAATGCAGCCCCACCCTGCACCACCTGTGGCACCCTGTCTCAGCGCTGGTGAAAAAAGGCTGGAAAGCTTAGTGGAAAAAAAAACGGGGAGGGCTTTAAAACACAAACTAGTGTGCTATAAGCAATACTCTTAGAAATTCTGTATTATTAATAAACAATATAATTTACAAAAAATAAATAAATAAAATAATTAAATAAAATTCAGGCAGGGTGCCATTCCATCACTGGGCACAAACATATATAAACATCAATATATAGAGCAGCAAATTTACCTTAAATCCATGCTTGCAGGAAGAAACCGAAGAACTCAGCGAAAACCCACTCTGACACAAGAACATGGAAACTCCACTCGGAATGGGATTCAAACCAGGATCCGCACCACTGAGCGGTGGCCATGGCAACCATTACACCACCATGCTGACCAAACTAATATTCATCATTATCATTCATTACTTCATTTTCTTCTGCTTAATCCTCTACTAAGGTCTTCGGGGGGGGGGATGTTTCGGGCGCAGGGAAGACACACCCAGGACAGGGCACCAATACATCACTGGGCACACTCACTCATACTCTCATATACACAATAGAGCATTTAAATTATCCATGTTTGAATCCATGTTTTTGGACTGTTGGAGGAAACCGGAGAACCCGGAGCAAACCCACACGGACACGAGGAGAACATGGAAACTCCACCCAGATTGGGATTCAAACCTGGATCCCCATTGCTGAGAGGAGGTCGTGCTAACCACTAACTCACCATGCCCCTTAAAGTGATATTCATTCATTCATTCATTATCTCCTGCTTTATCCTCTATTAGGGTCGCGGTGGGGTTCCCCATGCCCATCCAGGGGAGAACGTTTCGGGCGTTAGACCCAGGACAGGGCGCCAATCCATCGCTGGGCACACACTCACTCACACAGACACACTCTATATGGGGCAATTTGGAGAATTCAATTGACTTGATCCATGTTTTTGGACTGTGGGAGGAAACCGGAGAACCCGGAGGAAACCCACGCAGACACGGGGAGAACATGTAAACTCCACCCAGATGGGGATTCGAACCGTGAATCCCGAGCGCTGAGAGGCGAACGTGCTAACCACTAAGCCACCGTGCCGCTAAAGTATATACATTAAATAAAAAAATCAGCTGATGGCATTGGTTATTTTTAATAGTTTGGTTATTTTAAAAATACATTAAAAGACAATTTATCACATTTTTTAAAAATGATTTAAGAAAAATGATTCATGATGTAAAGTGAATATCACCGTCTAACTCTTATAACAGTCATGCGTTTATCCAGAACATGATCATTCAATTAACTCTTTAAATGCTCTTTAAGATAAATGGTATATATGCCTGCTTCAGGCGGTTGATATTATGTGAAGCATGCCGTGCCTTTGCAATGCTAGAATAAATGAAACAGTGTGGGGAATTCTTGTCTGGCTCTTAAAGTGCTGTGTGTTTTTTATAGTATGTGGACGTTGCCCACATTGTTTATCGTTAAGGCTCAGAAAGCAATGGAGGACATTGTGCACATTCCAGCTAAAGCCACCTGAAATGTGAACCTCAGAAGTCACTGGCTGTATCCATGGAAATGACATGGTTTCTCAAGCTCTAGGAAGAGGTGGTTAAAAAGTAGGTTTCTGTTTAGAACAGGAAGGACACATAAATATAGGTGTGGATAGATAAATAGTATACAGTATAGGAACAGTATGTACAGTACTCGCAGACAGCTTTACTTTACTGGTGCAGCATTTGAATTACTGTAAAATAAAATATCAAAATCAAAAGCAATGTGAGATTTCAGAAGTAGGAATTTTGTGTAATATTTTTCCATATCTCATAAATCTTAAGCATTTTTATTTCAATGTATTTTTTTATTTATTTTTTATTTCAGGACTCAATGCCAGTTTTGCAAAAGACAGTGGATTATGGGTCAGTAAATTATCAGAAATGCTATACATATACAGTCTAGTTAAAGGTTTTGACATTTATAAATCAGATTTTATGGCATATTGTGTATATATCATTTAAATCATAAAATCATGGTCCCTGTACCAATATTTATATTATATATTTAATGTCTGTGTAATATGAGTATGTGTATATAATATAAATATATAATCTTTAAAACAATAATAATAATTACATTATTCATAAGTACTATTTTTAACAACTGGGCATTGCCTTCCTGTAGTTTTACAACTTTATAAACCTTCAGCCCTCAAAAAACAAAGCAGGACTAACAAGAAATAACACATATTTTGATGCTTTTTGTCATGGCATTAAAGATACTTACTTAATGTAATAATCAAATCATTTACCTTACCTTTAATTAACAAGCAACCAGGCATAGACTTCAAGGCACCAACAAGCAAACTACAACTAGTAACTAGTAATCATCAGTAAACTATCCAGCAACAAAATAACCAAACTAAACTCAACTTCTGAAAAAGGTTTCCAACAACCAATCAGCCAACCTTCAGTTAAGCAGTCAAGCAACCGGCTTTAATTAACTAATCAGCACTGCCGATTAAACATTTAACTCCATTGCCAATTAATCAGGTAATGAAGGTTCAATTAACCAATTAACAAATTAAGAAAACTAATCAAAATACCCAAATAAATAAATGAATGCAAACCAATTGAATGCAGCACATAACCAACAAATGCAAATATTGTATATGAATTTAATATTAATTAATAAATGATTTAATGAACTGACTTAGAAGTTTGGTCAGTTCACTTATATTGTAATTAGTGGTGTACATGTCAGGAAGGCATCTGGTGTAAAAACCTGTCAAATCAAACAATGAGATCAAAACACTGATATAAACAATAATGTGAACCGCCAAAAGAAAATGTCAGTTTACTCCCTGAAAACAATTCTCCCTGTGTCCGCGTTAGTTTCCTCCCAAAGTCCAAAACAAAGTCCAAGCTAAATTGATTGCTTTATATTGCCCCATATAGTGTGTTTTTGTGTGTGTAAGTGAGTGTGCCCAGTGATATATTTGCACACTGTCTTGGGTGTATCTGCCCAGGGCCCGGGACGTTCTTCCCTGGATGGGAATGGGGAAGCCTGCTACTCTATATGGGCCAATTTAGAGCATTCAGTTGACCTTGATCCATGTGGACCTGATGGACTGTATATATATATATATATATATATATATATATATATATATATATATATATATATATATATATATATATATATATATATATACACAATCAGTTCTGAGCTTATTTATAAGGTAAACAAAGTCCGAGGCACAGTGGCTTAGTGGTTAGCATGTTCGCCTCTCAGCACTTGGGATTCCAGGTTTGAGTTTCCATGTTCTCCCTTTGTCCACATGGGTGTCCTCCGGCTTCTCCGGTTCCCTTCAACAGTCTAAAAAGATGGATCAAGTCAATTGAATTCTCCAAATTGCCCCATATAGTGTGTGTGTGTGTGTGTGTGTGTGTGTGTGTGTGTGTGTGTGTGTGTGTGTAAGTGGGTGCGTGTCCAGCGATTGATTGGTGCCATATCCTGGGTGTATCCGCCCAGAGCCCACAATGTTCTCCCCTGGATGGGCATGGGCATAGGGAACCCCCGCCCGACCCTAGTAGAGGATAGTAGAGGATAACTCAGAAGATAATGGATGGGTTGATAGAAACACAAAGTGAAGCGAGTTGAAGTTTCTTTTTGTGTCCATGATGGACAACATGAAAACTCCACCCAGATCAGGATTCGAACCATGATCTTCAGCGCTGACATGAAGACGTGCTGACCACTACACATCTGTCCCACTTTGTATTGTAAAATGAACTCATATCCAAAAAACTCAAAGGTCACACTGGGTGTCTTTTGAAGTCCTTTGTCTTATTTAGTATCATACACTTCTGACACTTATGACATAACGTCACCATAGACACAAGAAGAAACTTCACCTCTCCTGACCTTGTGCTTCTATTACTCAATCTCACAACTGGGCTCTGAAACTGATTGCGTCTAAGCTCTATGACCACGTTCATTTCCATTTCCTGACCTCGATTGTTTTTCCTGTAAATCAATCTCAGTGTGATTGAAGAATTTGCCAGACAGACAGCACAAAAGACGATGTGGGTTGATTAACACTTATTTATTATGCCAGGTTTTACGAATAATGCAAGTAGGTCGTTGTGCCCCACTGGAATATACGGCTTCTGTGTACGGAGCGTTCTAGACATCAGTCTCATACATTCCTTAAGTAATCTTTTGAAGGCATTTGTGTGGGCAGCGCTGGAACACAAGAGTCACGCCGAGAGAATGCAGTGAGATCAGGGCACAGAATTTCTCCTAGCGAGGGAGACCTCAGTGTGGCTTCTTCACACTTGAAATAGATGAGGAGGAGGGGGTTTATCATGCAGCGGTTTCTAACCATCCAGTTATTTGTATATGACATAAGTGAAGTGGGAGACCTTCCCTCCTCTGTCCCTGGTCTCAGTGTTTACTGTTGTTGATGAGATAAAAAAGTAAAAGAATGCTGAAAAGAAAGACAACTTTGTCCGAGTCAAATGGTAAATAGAATGCAGGCTCAGGTAAAGGGGTTTAACCATAAGAGGATTTAGTAATAGAAGGAAGCAGGCTGGGAGTCAGCGGGTCGCTCCGTGTTGGGGAGCCACAAGAACACACACAAATCCATTAGGCCGTAAATATTGACTCAGTTGTGGACAGCTAGTTTCTATTGCAGGGCAAACAATGGCATTGTTCTGCTTGTGGGTCAGATATGTGTGTGCTGTGTGCATAGTGTGCTGATAAGAGCGAACTAAGTCTATTCCTTACCAGCTACTGTGCTCTCATCATCTGCAGGCTACATCACCCCTTTAGCTCCCGGTCCCGGGGCAGATAGATCAGCTCCCTATGCATTTGCTGACTGTCACTAGGAATGTCACTCAGTCTTATTTGTCTGGTGCTTTTGACAACAGATAGAGTCACAAAGGAGTTTGCAATGATCTTGCTCAACGCTTAATGAGCAAACCAGGGGCATCGTTAGCGACATTCAACACGTCTGCTTGTTACTGAATAGAATATTTAAGAATTTACTGATCACATCTTTTAGCATATTTTTATTTGTACTGAATATTAATGAATTTGTATAAATGTAAAGTGAGGGTGGTGTGGTGGCTTAGTGGTTAGCTGGTTTGCTTTTCAGGGGGATCCAGGTTCAAATGTTCTCTTTGAGTCCGCGTGGGTTCCCTTCGGGATTTCCGGGTTCCTCCTGCAGTCCAAAAACACAGGTTCAAGGTAAATAAAAAGCTCTAAATTGCCCATACAGAGTGTGTTTGCATGTGTGTGTGCCCAGTGATAGATTGGCGCGTATTCCTGGGTGTATCTGCACAGCACCCAAAACGTTCTCCACTGGTTGGGCATGAGGAACCTTCCCGTGACCGTAGTAGAGGATTAAGCGGAAGATAATGAATAAATAAATAAATGAATGAAAAGTAAAGTGGGGTTGGCATGGTGGCTTAGTGGTTAGCACTGGGGATCCAGATTCTGGGTGGAGGTTCCATCTTCTCGCCATGTCTGTGTGGGTTCCCAGCTTTCTCCAGCAGTCGAATGACATGTATTCAAGGTGAACTGTCTGCTCCAAATTGCTCCTGTATTTGAATTCCACAATTTAATGTGTGTCTGTGTGAGTGAGTGTGTGCCCAGCTATGAATTGGCTCTCCGTCCAGCACCGAAATGTTCTCACCTAGATGACATGGTGACACACCCCCACCCCCACCTCCACATCAGGGTCCCCAACATTTGCTTTACATTACATTTTGTCATTTAACAGATTCCTGTATCCAAAGTGACTTACAAATTGAGCACATGGTTGACCACAGCATACCTGGTGCAATGAGGGTTAAGTGACTTGATCAAGGACCCACATTGGTAACTTCAGTGGACCTGGGATTTGAACCCACAACCTTCTGATTGATAGCGCAACTCTTACCACTGAGCTACCACACGCCATTATAGGATTATGCGGAAGATAATGTTAAGAAAAGTAAAGTGAATTTCAGTTCACTTTTAAATACTGAATCCAGTCGTTTTGGTGATAAGTACATATTCATACATTCATGTCTGCACATGAACTTAAATTCTATTTTCAACCTTGATTCTGACATAGAAAAAAACAACCATATTTACAGAAGAGAGAGAACATGCCCTCTGGCGCCTTTCACACTTGGTTTACAGTTGGATGCTTATTCTTTACACACAAGACAGTTTAGAAAATCAAAAAGAAAGTGAAACGTACTTTATTTTCTCTAATTCTCACCAGTTTCCTAATCACTTAAAGGTTGCAGATCCAAATTCATTCATTCATAATCTTTTGCTTAATCCTCTGCTAGGGTCACATGGTGGGGGGGTTTCCTCCATGGCCAGCCAGGCGAGAACATTTTGGATGCTGGGCAGATACACCCAGGACAGCACGCCAATCTATTGCTGGGCACACTCACTCACACCAATACACTCTATATGGGGCAATTTAGAGCATTCAATTTAACTTGAATCCAGGTTTTTGGACTGTGGAAAGAAACCGGAGAACCCGGAGGAAACCTACGCGGACACAGGGAGAGCATGGTGGCTTAGTAGTTAGCATGTTCACCTCTCAGCACTTGGGATTCCTGGTTCGAATCCCAATCTGGGTGGAGTTTCCATGATCTCCCCCTGTCTGCGTGGGTATTCTCAATTTTCCTCCAAAAAACATGGATCAAGGTCAATTGAATTCTCCAAATTGCCCCATATAGAGTGTATTTGTATATGTGTATGTCTATGTGAGTCGGTGCCCTCTCCCGACCTAGTAGAAGTAGAAGATAAAGCGGATGATAATGGATGGATGGATGGATGGATGGATGGATTATATAGATGGACTTCATTGTTTTACAAATCTACAAAAACTTTGTCTACAGACTACTGAGTATACTATATTTAATATACAGTATAATCTACATACATACAACTGCACAACCTATTTATGGTTAGACATTGTTTAGAGTGCTTTACATAACGTGAGAACTGATCACAGGTTTTAAATAGTGATGGGAACTCTGATGACATTGGCGAAACCTTCAGCTATCGATTTAAGATCATTATCCAGTTGTAAAAGCCATTATCTAGCTTTCTTATGACAGTGTAATGCTTCCTTTCAAAAGCTGCTGGTATTTAATTAAACCCATTTCTTTCTCAATTAGTAAAATGTTTGCTGTGACCTGAGAACAAGACATCCAACCCAGGACATAAAAGTTGGACAATTCTTTTCCTTATTTAGTGCATCCTTTGTACTTTAAAAATAAAATGTGCTTATTAAGGCCAAAAACGTTCCATTTGCTTTTTCCACAGCAATCTGTTGCTATATTTTATACTAAAGCTGGATTAAAGATTTTACAAGGATGTAAAAAATTTTGGCTGATATATCTGTCTGCTAAATATTCCGATTCCATTTTTGCTTTTTGTTTCTTTTTCAAGACTTAGTTGCTTTCTTTATATCTGTGACATTTTTTCATGGGAAGTGAAGCAATTAAAGACAAAGTAGGCAGGTTAATAAAATAACAAGAGTATAAAATAAACTCAGGGCACCATATTCACATCCGGATGAAGTTTTCATGTTCTCCCTGTATCCGTGTGGGCTTTCTCTGGGTTCTCCCACAATCCAAAAATTGGCTGCTTTCAATTGCCCTTATCTTCCCGGTTCGAATCCCCATTTGAATGGAGTTTCCATGTTCTCCCCGTGTCTGCGTGGGTTTCCTACGGGTGTCTGTGTGAGTGAGTGTGTGCCCAGCAATGGATTGGCGCCCTGTCCTGGGTCTATCTGCCCAGCGCCCGAGATGTTCTCCCCTGGATGGGCATGGGCAACCCCACCACGACCCTAATAGAGGATAAAGCGGGAGATAATGAATCAATGAATATATGGGCGGCACAGTGGCTTAGTGGTTAGCACGTTCTCCTCTCAGCACTAGGGATTCCCGGTTCGAATCCCCATCTGAATGGAGTTTCCATGTTCTCCCCGTGTCTGCGTGGGTTTCCTACGGGTTCTCCGGTTTCCTCCCACAGTCCAAAAACATGGATCAAGTCAATTGAGTTCTCCAAATTCCCCCATGTAGAGTGTGTCTGTGTGAGTGAGTGTGTGCCCAGCGATAGATTGGCACCCTGTCCTGGGTGTATCTGCCCAGTGCCCAAAACGTTCTCCCCTGAATGGGCATGGGGAACCCCACCGCGACCCTAATGTAGGATAAAGCAGGAGATAATGAATCAATGAATATATATATGTGTGTATATATATATATATATATATATATATATATATATATATATATATGTGTGTGTATATATATATATATATATATATATATATATATATATATATATATATATATATATATACTGTATATATAGTTTTGTGTAAGTCTGTGCTCCATGATAGATTTGCACCATGTCCTTGCTGATTTGTTACACAAGGTTCAAGAATTGTATACAAACTAAAAAAGAAGGTGCTATTTTTTACTTTACTCTTTAAAATATTTGCAGAAGCAGGCATTATTACTACATAAATTCCCCTTAGTTTTCTGTTTCAGATTTTAGAAACATGCTAAATGAAAGTCACCACAGTCTGTTTTCATTATGTAAACTGAAGTCCATTCCATGCAGTAGTCTGCCATGACTGTCTTGAGTAAAGATGGAAAACCGGATCAAACCAGTACAGCAAAAGACAACATATCAAGAAAGGGCCAGGGGAAATGGAGGGTCATATTTTTCAATATCAAGTCTCGAAAGTGAAGCAGACAATAAAAGATGACTTCAAGCTGCAGCGTCGGTAAATAGAGAGTGTAGAATGTATTCCTGTATTTCTTCTAGGCAACCGAAACTTTCTCCACTCGATGGGCATGAGAACACCCCCCACCCCAAGACCCTTGTAAGGGATTAATTAAATAATTCACTCATTATCTTCCACTTAATCCTCTATTAGGGTCACAGGGGGTTCCCCTTGCCCAACCAGGGGAGAACGTTTCGGGTGCTGGGCAGATACACCCAGGACAGGGCGCCAATCTATTACTTGGCACGCATACCTACACAGACACACACACACACACACACACACACTATATAATTTAAATATTAAATTGATGTTGAATTCATGTTTTTGGACTGTGAGAGGAAATTGGAGAACCCGGAGGAAACCCACATGGACACAGGGGAACGTGGAAATTCCACCCAGATTCAGATTCGAACCTGGATTCCAAGCACTCAGAGGAGACAAACGTGCTAACTACTGTGTCTACTAAGCCACTGTGCCACCTAGTAAAGAATTAAGCAGAAGATAATAAGAGAAGATGAGATAAGGGTATACCAAGAGAAATAAGAGAAATAATAAAATACAAACAGGTATTGTTGACCATCTAGAACTCACTGAACTGAAAATCTGCCATTGCCCAGCTGTCTTGATGGAGTTTGACTTGTCTTTGGCATGTCTCTCTTTTTCTGACAGAGTTGTTTCAGCTCCAGGAAACATGCCAATAAGTGGACGCTTGCTCTGAGTAGCATGTGAGAGAATCTGAAAGATGCCCAGCAATGGCTTGGCACACTGTCCATATTGTTTTTTTCTCATATTGGACCTCGAACCACACAAGAATAGAGTGAAGGTAAATGAACAGAATAAGAACTAGATGCTTACAGAAAATAGAAACCAACAATTTAAAGAGCTCTCTAGCTGCATCTATCCCAGTTATGATGATACCTGAGATACACTTACTTACAGAGAGCACTCTATTAGGAACATTTAAATAATAGGTATTGCCTCTCTTCCATAAAACAAAGTTCACCTATTGTACAGTGTCTTTTTTGATTGAGTTACAGCAGCCAGTCTGTCGACTCGAACAAGTCTGACCCTTTTTGTTGACCCGCCTCATTAACAAGGCATTATATTTGCAGAACCGTTGGTCATTGGATGGTTCTTGTCTTTATTACACCATGCAGAATAAACTCTTGAGACTGTTGTGTGTCAAAAACCCAGATTAGCAGTTACTGGAATACCAAACCAGTCCAACACCTCAACCTCAACGTTTCAGTCACTGGGCATATACACCCAAGACAGGGTGCCAATCTTTTGCTGGGCACACACACTCACACATACAGACAATATGGGGCAATTTACAGCATTCAATTCACTTTAAGGGTGGCACAGTGGCTTAGTGGTTGGCACATTCACCTCTCAGAGCTGGGGATCCATGTTTGAATCCCAATCTGGGTGCAGTTTCCATGTTCTCCCCATGTCCGTGTGGGTTTCCTCCAGGTTCTCTAGTTTCAATTCCAAAAACCGAATGCTCTAAATTGTCCTATAAAGTGTATAGGATACAAATGTGTAATTTTGTGTGTCTGCATGAGTGAGTGTGTGCCCAGCGATAGATGTCCTGGGTGTATCTGCCCAGCGCCCGAAATGTTCTCCCCTGGATGAGTATGGAGAATCCCCCCCCGCGACCCTAATATAGGATAAAGCAGAAGATAATGAATAAATGACAGAATTTACTTTGAATCCATGTTTTTGTACTGTGGGGGGAGACCTAAGAAACCCGGAGGAAACCCACACAGACATGGGGAGAACATGGAAACTCCACCCAGATTGGGATTCAAACCTGGATCCCCAGCGCTGAGAGGCGGACGTGTTAACCACTAAGCCACTGTGTCTCCCCAGGTTTTTACAAACACATTACATTTCTTTGGAAACCCGGTAGTTTAAGAATGCTCAATGTACAGGCTTATATAGACTAAATGTAATTATGAACACACCTTTGGCCGAAATAGTGCTAATGTACAGAAGATATTAAAACACTTGGACCACTTTTGAACAAGGCCTTAGTTTTTTTCCTCCATGGATGGAAAATCTAATATCTTACCAGCAAATTATAGGATGCTGACATAATACAATAAAAGAAAACCCATCCTAAATCAGGAGACATTTATGAGAATATATGAACATGAGAGAATAGCAGCTATGAGGGATATGAATATCTGCAACTCAACATGGAGAATCAGCAGAGTTCTCTGTATGGATACTGATGGTGACTCATAATTATTACACTCTCATTGCAATTACATTGTTTATTACTTGCAGGCTCATAAATGGTTTGTAAAGAGTATTTAACATGGGGCCCGGATTGCAGGCCTATAAAACGATAATAAAAAAAAAAAAAACCTTTTGCTTGGTTAATTACAGACACTTAATCTGTCAGGCATAAACTAAAAAAAATAAAATACTTTTTGTTGTGGTTGCCAAATTGCAGGCTACACCCAGCAATACTACACCTCTTGCTTAACCTCGAAGCCTTACAGGCTTCGAAACAATGCATCATTATTTTGTCATTCATAAGGAACATTGCCCATCAGTGTGAACTTTACACTGCCTGACTGTGTTTCATGCAGGTGTGGCACCTGTGATGGATTAGAAACACAAACCTGGCCTCGCGCCATATTCGGTTCAGACAGGTCGAGCTCCACCCGCATCCTGTGATGAAATGCCAGTAGATGGTAATACAGTGAGCAGACCAAATGTTGGTTACATTACACAACACATTACACATTGCATTAGACTGGATGTTCTCAAACCAGGATGTGCTTGTGTACACCGGGGTTCAAAAGTTTGAAGGTTTTGGATTAAGATTTAAGAGGGTTGAATGGAAAACAAAAACAAGTTGTGCACTTTTCTTTGAGATGTGGATTGCCTGCCATTTCATGAGGTTTGAAGTTAAAGAAGATGTGTATTATATATTTATATATATATATTATATTATTTATTTACTTGATCCCATGTAGGCACAGCACACAGTACAAGAGGTGGGGCAAGAAGTGACTTATTGCCTTTTAATGACACACCTATTGAACAATTTGTTTAAACGGAGACTAAAAAATATTGAATAAATGTGTGTAGCTACGGTATTTTTTTTTTTACATCACATTACATGAGGCGCTTCTTTTTGCAAAATGTCTTAAGTGTTAGCCAACACAATGATTAGGCTCACAATACAGAGTAAACCATGATGCTACCCCCCTGGACCATCGAGGATTAAGAGTCTTACTCAAGGACTCACATTGGTAATTTAAGTGGACTCAGAATTTAAACTCACTATATATATATATTATATATGTTTCCGTAACTACTGACTTGTGTTGTTGGATAAAAGCGTCTAGTAAATGACTAAATGTAAATGTATATAATGTAAGTCTTTTGCAGCTGATTTTTATACAGTGTGTTCTGTAATATGGCCATTAGACAGCAGTATTACATTGTTAGAGAAACCTGAATCCTGTTATTCAGTGTTCAGTGTTTAAAAAACGGACTAGATATCACGGAAGACCAGTTTATTATTCATTCATTCATTATCACCCGCTTTATCCTCTATTAGGGTCGCGGTGGGATTCCCCATGCCCATCCAGGGGAGAACGTCTCGGGCGCTGGGCAGATACACCCGGGACAGCGCGTCAATCCATTGCTGGGCACACACTCACTCACTCAAACACACTCTATATGGGGCAATTTGGAGACCTCAATTAACTTGATCCATGTTTTTGGACTGTGGGAGGAAACCGGAGAACCCGGAGGAAACCCACGCGGACACGGGGAGAACATGGAAACTCCACCCAGATGGGGATTCGAACCGGGAATCCCTAGTGCTGAGAGGCGAACGTGCTTACCACTATGCCACCGTGCCGCCCCAGTTCATTATTATTTTTTTTAATTATAGTGTGTTTTATAAAAGCAATAAGGCATTCAAGATTGTGTATTATTGTGATTTTCTTCTCAATAGCCTTATTGCCTATATTTTTGAGTCTTATTGCTTTAACACATATCTATTTCTCTCTCTCTCTCTCTCTCTAAATATATATATATATATATATATATATATACACAGATGGACTACAGTCTGTAATCGAGGAACTGCAAAGTCCGTCTTTACGGTAAGTGGAACTCATGGACAATAAGTGAAGCACAAAGGAGACGTGTCCTAACTTTTGACTGATACTGTAAAAACAAAGTATGTTATTTAAGATGTGTCAGAACCTTTCTCAAATGTCTTTATATACAATAATAAAGGCTCTGCTAACTTCTTCTTTTTTGTAGTCAATCACAATGTATCGTATGTGTTAATGTACAAACTTTAACCTTCACATTATATTTGTCAGTTGATTATACTGCTTTTATAACATTTTTTTCAATCCGGCTCAAATGCTCGCCTTCATTGTTTGGATAAATGTAAGAGGTCAAAAATGAAGATCACTATGCACCCACATGTCCTATTAGGTTCTATATTGCAGTTCTATGCTCAGTTCTGTATTGCAGCATGTTAGTAATGCATTGGACTGATTCTTTAACATTTGCACAAACTTGGACTCGAAGATAAACTGATTCAATTATGGTTTTCAAAGTTCAGGGTCACTGTGACCTCACATCTTACATCCCATTACCTTACAGCCATCCTATCTTCATGATTTATTATTATTATTTCTTTAATTGGTGTTTACTTTGTGTTGAAGATTGACCAATCCGATTCTGGTAACCACAGGTCAGGGTCACCGTTACCTTACATTTGGGAATGTAAAACATCCACTCAACCATAAATTAATTAGAAATTGATGGTCAGTGGCCACAGTGACCTGTCGTCTGTCCCATTATTGTTGAATGCCACATCTATTAAACACTGAGAGAGTAAGGCCGGTTAACTGGATGTATACAAGCACGCCTTGGTAATTATAATTTTCATATATGATCTTGTAATTACCTCTGTTCTGCTAGTTGTTTATTATGATTGCTTTCTCATAATGGCTTTCCACTTTACCTCTGTTTCTCTGCTAAAAACGCCTCTCTTTCTCCCTTTTAATTCAGTTGAGCCTAAATTGTTGCCCAGCTATATGCATACTCTAAATATGTTGCTGCTGTGGCGTTTTATTATTTTGCTTTTTAAATCATTCCGACAGGAACAGGCTCAGACCTCTTGTTAGCTCTGATTAACATTAAGATTTTTATTCTGCATTTGATGTTTGGTTTTTAAAAGAGCTCCCCTGCCTATACTTGCTTCCAGTTGGAAATTGTTTTCTGTTACTCACAGATATCTGTTAAAACAGATTTTATTTGTTCGTGAATTATTAACGAGGAGCGAAAAAGTTCATCACTAGGTTTGCTGGTGCTAATGGGACATGCAGTCTTATGTGAACTATTATTTGTAAATGATTTCCTGTTGTAATAGTAATTTGCATCATTAATATTGCATGGCTTATGAATTTAAACAACTTTACCTGTCCCATGTTAAATTAAAAACATTACGATAGGTGAGTAATTATTATTTTGTCTTTTACTCCTGTACGCTCCGTGCACACACATCTACAGTTTGTCATCAAGGTAGTGCAGCTTAGTATGACACAGTTATGCTTTGTGTGAATAAAGGATGACAAGCGGTTGTTATTTTTTGGTTGTAAAGCCATGTATAAACACACATACACACACATTCACACACACACACATGCACACACAATTTTTATTTTATGTATTGTTGGAATTTATGCACAGTTGATGCTGCCCAGCCGCTCAAGGAGGATGAGTGCCCTTCTGTGTCTTGGTCTTCCCAAGGTTTCTTCCTTAAAATAACACCATAACAGGGAGTTTTTTCTTGCCACTGTTGCTTCGGCTTGTTCTTTGGGGGTTTAAAGGCTTTTAACTCTGTAAAGCTGATTTGTGACAATGTACTATTGTAAAAAGTGCTCTATATATAAATTACTTGAACTTGGATTTTACATAAACCTTCATTCATTTTCTAGCAACTTAATTCAAACATTAACCATAAATACTACAGCTTTATGGTTACACAACCTTCCCCTAACCCCAAACTAACCATAACTATAACAATACAACATGATTTTGTTTTAAAACTGAGAGATTAAATTGTGGGGGAAGTGATTAAGTGGCATATTTTGTTTTCTTTACTTACACACAAAAGAAAGTGTCCACATTTAACCCATCCGTACAGTGAACAGCCTTCTATACGGCACCCGGGGAGCAATTGTGGTGAGGTACCTTGCTGCTGGTAGTACTTGGTGGTACCGGGAATTGAACCGGGGACCTTCAGATCACAAGCCTACGACTTAGCGTGTGAATGTGTAGCAAGTTCCCACAATGTGATATATACCTGATACACACATACACAAATACACACGTTGGCTTTGAGTTCCACACACACACACACACACACACACACACACACGCACACACATGTTGGCTTTGAGTTCCACATATTACTACAAAGAGTGTAAGTGCACAAACAGGAATTTGGTTTTGTTATATATACCACACACACACAAGCACACACACACACACACCCACACACACACACACACAAACACACACACACCCACACACACACACACACACACACCCACTCACACACAGACGTTGGGTTGGCTTTGAGATCCACATATTACAGCAATCAGAAGTTTTATGGAGCACACCGTACACAGCGTCTGTTTTATATTAGATTTTCCATCATGTAATCTCAAACTGAGCCAGCCGTACACCGAAATCTGTCAAAACAGAAAATGGCAAAGGAATCAAAGCACATGTTTATTTAGTGCCCTGCAGAAGTTCGACAGGCAGTCACTCTGCTTTCCTGATTCAAACCAAAAAACACCCACATAGTGACAGCAAAGGAAGTGCATAGTAGCACATTCCATGTGATTAGAGCGATGTGGCAGGACCTTTTCATTGTGCAGGATGCAGTGAGGTAGCGGCTGGACGGCATCCAAATCAACCATTTCATTCATAAACAAACCTCAGGAGGGGTCACGGCACAGACAGAGCAGACCGAAATAAACTCCCATGCTCACTTGTTTTTTCTCTTCATTAATCTTCACTCTGCTTTTTTATGCTTTGTGTGTGTGTGTGTGTGTGTGTGTGTGTGTGTGTGTGTGTGGGGAATATGTGTGTGTGGATGTGTAAGAGTTTGTCCTACAGTCCAAAAACATGGATTTAAGGTGAACTGACTTGCTCTGCATTGTCAAAATTGCCCCCATAAAGTTGTTTGTGTTTGTCTGTGTGAGTCTGTGTGAGTGTGTGTGTGTTTGTGTGTGTGAATGTGTATAAGTTTCTCCTACAGTGTGTGTCTGTGTGAGTCTGTGTGAGTGTATGTGTGTGTGTGTGGGGGGGGTATGTGTGTGTTGATGTGTATGAGTTTGTCCTACAGTCCAAAAACATGGATTTAAGGTAAACTGGCTTGCTCTGAATTGTCAAGATTGCTCCCATAAAGTTGTTTGTGTGTGTCTGTGTGAGTGAGTGTGTGCCCAGCAATGGATTGACACCCAGTTTTGGGTGTATCTGCCCAGCGCCTGAAACATTCTCCCCTGAATGGACATGGGGAACCCCCCCCCCCACACACACACACACACACGACCCTATAAAATGAGAGGAGAATTAAATTTGTGCTTCAAATCAGATAGCATTACATCCAAACTGCCACTCATTCAGACTAATAATAGAAATATGACGTTAGTGTTCCCTCAATAATTATTATAATCATCATTATCAGGTATAGCTGATGACATGTCCTGAAATCTACCCCCCTACATACACATTCACTGCCAATTACATACCAGCCGTAAAGTATTTAACTTTTATATATATACAATATATATAAAAGATTATATTTTTAATTTGTTGTTCATCTTGACAGCAGATGATTACTAAATTGTTCACTAACTACACTGAAACCTGTTAGAAAATTATGCAATTAGAACATAAGGAAGGTGCGAGCCTATAAATAGACATTCAAAACCATTTTTAAAACAATTTCTGTAAGAAACATCCAGTTGCTATCACACATGGCTTCACAGCTCATGACACTTCATGCCAAGATTTATAGACAGATTATTGGCTTACTAATAAATACAATTTAAAGTTTTTCTCTGAGGTTTTTGCAGACATGTATTCAAAATCCAGAAGTTTGTGACCCAAATCGGAAAATATTACTTCCGAAGTATTACAGAAGAACAAGAATGGACGTTAATGTATAATGAACCTCGACAGAATGAAGCAGGTGCCTGACATGCGGCGGATATGTAGATGATTCCTCCCAAAGGGGTTTATTTTACAATATTGAAAGGTTATAATGTATAAGGAATATCAATTTATATAGAGGAGATTTAGGGCTTAGTGGTTAGCACTTTTGCCTCTCAGCGCTAGGGCTTCCGGGTTCGAATCCCAATCAGGGTGGAGTTTCCATGTTCTCCCCATGTCCGTGTGGGTTTCCACCGGGTTGTCCGGTTTCCTCCCACAGTTCAAAAATATGGATTAAAGTCAATAAAATTCTCCAAATTACCCCATATAGAGTGTGTCTGTGTGAGTGAGCGTGTGCCCAGCGATAGATTGGCCCCCTGTCCTGGGTGTAGTTGCCCAGCGCCCATCGCCCTGCGACCCTAGTAGAGGATAAAGTGGAAGATAATTAATGGATGGATAGAAGGAATTTAGAGCAGCCAATTTATCCAATTTATCCTTGAATCCATGTTTTTGGACGGTGGAAGGAAAACAGAAAACTTAGAGTAAACCAACGCGAACATGGGGAGAACATGAAAACTCACCTACACCTGGATTCGAACCTGGATCTCCAGTGTTGAGAGGTAGACATGCTAACCACTAAACCACCATGGTGCCCATAAACAAAGGTTGTATTCTTATATGTATATCTTATATATGGGGCAATTCAGAGCATTCACTTTACCTTGAATCCATATTTTTGAACTGTGGGAGGAAACCAGAGAACCAGAAACAAACCTAAATGGATACAAGGAGAACATGGAAACTCCACCCAGATTGGGATTCAAACCTGGATCCCCAGCCCCGAGAGGCAGATGTGCCGCCCATACATTCTATGATAGAATAATAAAATACCTTAGCACTAAAGATTAGAATAAAATTACTACAGTATATATAAGTGAAAGGAATTAGGAGGTATGCAAATTTCATCTAAAACACAAAGTGAACATGGCTCTGATTTTGCTGAGTGGAATAATAAGGATGAAAGCAGCAGCACGCCGCCTGCAGCAAATACTGCAGGATATCGAAATTAATATTGCAATAAAAATAACGAGTGAACAAAACAGCGCTCATCAATCTTGAGATTCATATTTACAGTAATCTAAAAATAATCATTATTCAATTTCGAGCTGCTCTAAAGAACATAAAACGGCTCTCTCAGGCAGATGAACTAAGAGGCACATAATACACTCTACATGTTAAAAAAAAGACTTGTGGAAGAATAAAAGAAAATAATTGTTTTTGCTAGAAATAGATTTCTCTGCATCGTGTCGGCTGAGCAGACAGGTAGAAAATTATTTTTGGGTGCACACAGAGCAAGTACGAAAAAAATTGCATGCCTAAACTCTGTACTTTACTAAAGGTGAGTCATGCATGTGTTAGAAATGAGCATGATTTGAAGGATGGTGGTGTGTGGTGTGTGTGTGTGTGTGTGTGTGTGTGTGTGTGTGTGTGTGTGTGTGTGTGTCGGGGGGGGGGGGGGGGTATCTTTCCAGTTTGTAGAAAAAATGCAAATAAATTCTTTTGCAAGTCGCATTCTGGTTTGCTTTAAAAATTTCAACCTATTGCAAAACATTCAATTATTTACTAGTGTAACTAATCATTAGTCAGCAAATACTGCAGATCAGCTGGTTCCTCTTTAACTACTGGCTTGTGTTGGTTTCTCAATTATAAGGTGCTTTGGATAAAAAGAGTCTGCTAATTTGATTGATATAGGTTATTAATCCCCAAATGGGAAAATTTACAAAGTGAGAATGATCAGATGTAATGCAGTGGGAAAGGAAATGTCAGGCGATAAAAAAAAAACGCAGCCCCAAACTATGATCCTAAAGGAGAACAGTTTTGGAATCCGGAAAAAACACCAGCAAAGCACATATTCATTCATTCATTCATTATCTTCTGCTTTATCCTCGATTAGGGTCGCGGGGGGTTCCCCATGCCCATCCATGGGAGAACGTTTCAGGCGCTGGGCAGATACACCAAGGACAGGGCGCCAATCCATCGCGGGGCACACACTCACTAACACAGACACAGTCTATATGGGGCAATTTGGAGAACTCAATTGACTTGATCCATGTTTTTGGACTGTGGGAGGAAACTGGAGAACCCGGAGGAAACCAGATGGGGATTCGAACCGGGAATCCCTAGCGCTGAGAGGAGAACATGCTAACCACTAAGCCACTGTGCCGCCCAGCAAAGCACATATATAACAACATATAGATGGACATGGTCACGCTTTTTGGACCAGCTGCCACTTAACGGCGCTCAGGCCCGTCATGCAGGACCGAGAGAGTAAAGCCGTGGACAAATTTACAAATGCAAATGAAGTCAGGCACTTCCACCTTTGTTTTATGAAAAACTACATACAAACTTGGTAGTTTGCCCCCAAAGCCCTGACTACAGAAGTTGCCGATGATGTTATTACAGCCTTCCAGTTTTAATAAAGGATGGAATTAAGATGCCATCGAATGTAAGACACCACTGAACAACTAACCCAGGCTAACTTAATACTTTACCTCATTGTGTCGTGGCATTTGGAGGAGGAGAGGAGGAGCCGATTTGCTGATCAGGGAGTTTTATGCAGCTCTGTCTGATGACCATGTGCCTTTATAAGCGGGTATGGCACATGCTGCAGGGTGAAAGATTCCATCTAAATGTAACAGGACTGGTAGGACGGTGGACAAGACACGTCTACATTCGCATGTACTGTAAAAGCCCAGTATGTGTGTGTAGGTGTGTTCGTGTCGGCAATAAAGTTAGCTCCTGTTGTGGTGCAATCCTGTCTCCGATCCTCATTCCCTTCTACCCCGTGACATTTAATTATACAGCACTTCTTACATTGTCACATTGCTGTCACTTCGTACACTGTCACGAAGCAGCTTTACAGTGTTATAAGTCCTGAAACCCCAAAGAGCAAGCCGAAGCGACAACGGCAAGAAAAACTCCCTGTTCTGCTGCTTTTTTAGGAAGAAACCTTGGGAGGACCAATACTCAGTGGAGGACATCCATGTACAGATTGTGTAGTGATTTGTGTAGTGTCCATATCCAACAATTGGAAAAACTATATCAGTTCAGTGAGGCCATCTTGCATGACTGCAACACTGCCGGCCCAACAGAAATCCAGGTTCCATCCAATAAGTTGCGTAGCCACAGTGTTCCAGCAGAGCCAGGGATGAAGAGCTGGCGACACCTTAAGGAAACTGACAAGAAAGGCGGTAAGACCTAAGATTTTATTTGTAGGTGAGCCATCAACCGTGCAGTTTTTAAAGACTGTGGGAGGAATCTAAATGACCCAACGAAAACCTATGTGGACACGGGGGGAACATGGAAACTCCACCCAGATTGGGATTTGAACCTAGATCCCCACTTTATCCTATATTAGGGTCACAGGGATGGGGGGGTTCCCCATGCCCATCCAGGGGAGAACGTTTCGAGCGCTGGGCAGATACACCCAGGACAGGGTGCCAATCTATCGCTGGGCACACACTCAATCACGCGCACAAACACACTCTATATGGGGCAATTTGGAGAACTCAATTGACTTGATCCATGTTTTTGGACTGTGGGAGGAAACCGGAGAACCCGGAGGAAACCCACTCGGACATGGGGAGAACATGGCAACTCCACCCAGATGGGGATTCGAACCGGGATTCCCTAGGGCTGAGGATTCGATGGGGATTCTAGATTTGGAACGCGACCCTAATAGAGGATAAAGCGGGAGATAATGAATGAATGAATGGTAATTGCCATATAAAATAATAATTCTTTTAAATGTCTAATTTGCCTAATAGCATGTTAGAACCTTCAGCAATTCTATGCTGTAATGCTGAGCGTGGCCTATATTTTCACCTTGCAGTGAAGAACGGCCATTAATGAGCTTTTTTTTGCATTACATGTTGCATGAATTCTTCAGATAAAACTTGCAGAACACATACCATCATACCAAGGCACATTTTTACTTCTCTGACTGGCTTTGTTGGAATGTCCCGAGAACATTTTTTGAGATAATAATGCAGTAATCCTGAGTTTATATTCTGTTAGTGCATTTTATTTTATATATGTTGCCATGGTAAATGTCTTCAAATATTCTACAAGGCAATTTCCACTATTATACCCGGCTGACTACCAAAACTGCCACGAAAACAAAACAAAATTAAATTGATCTTTTATGTTTCTCGAGACATACCCGATAATCGTTACGCAGTCGCTGCTTTATTTTAATATCGACTATATACAGAACGATGCACGCATGCTGTCCAACAAAATGAAAATCACCACTGTGTGTTTTATGTAATACAACAAAATGTTTAAAAATCTGCCTTTTTTCCGTTATTATTGTTAGCTGGAGGCTTTCAATAGTACTATACTCGCAGTTCCTGGTAAAGATCAATCTAAACCTTCATTTGCAGTGTTATTTGGGAGCTGAGAGAGAGAGACTATAAGCTGTGCATAATCACTAAGCTCCAGAAGAACCCAGTCTACCATGTATAAGTCTTTCAAAGCCCAGTTAAGCTTTTACATTCGACTCTGCATACAGCAGGGGAATCGAATAAAAGAAACTGTGAAATAGGCTGTAAAAAGCACAAATCTTATAGCCGCATGCCTTTATCTGTGGTCCTGTAAAAATGTATTTACAATAGGGGTCATGCTATGGGTGGAATGGTTACAGTGAAAAGTCCTGGCCACCACTTTACGATATTGGTCCTTATCAAGATGAATCGTATTTACTCAGGTAGAGCTACAGATAATAATCAGAGCTTGTGCAAGACTTTGGAACTCATAATAAGCAGGTAAGAAACATTCTACAAAGTTACACCAGTGCAGCACTGCAATATGTTACTTAATACTGGGCCTGTCTTACCCCAGATAAGCTAAAGACCTGGTTAAGAACACAGAGACTGGAGAAAGAATAAAAGAAATAGATGTTAATCTTTAATATATAGCTTTACTAAGCATTAGAAACCATCATACTTCTAATAATAGAATGGAATTCATTCATTCATCATTCATTCATTCATTCATTCATTATCTTCCACTTAATCCTCTACTAGGGTCGCAGAGGGGGCGCTGGGCAGATACACCCAAGACAGGATATTGCTGGGCTTACACAAACACACACAGACACACTCTACATGGGGCAATTTGGATAATTCAATTTACCTTGAATCCATGTTTTTGGACTGTGGGATGAAACCGGAGAACCCAGAGGGAGGAGAACATCAGGGGAGAACATTTCCGGCACTGGGCAGATACACCATGGACAGGGTGCCAATCTATTATCGGGCACACACTCACCTAGACATACACACAAACACACACTATATAGGGCGATTTAGAGCATTCAATTTGCCTATGTTTTTGGACTGTAGGTGGAAACCGGAGTAGACATGGGGAGAACATCGGGGGAACCGCCACTCCATTCGAACCTGGATCCCCAGTGCTGAGAAGCGGACATGCTAACCACTAAGCCACCGTGCCTTTCTTGAATTTTTTTGTGAGGACGGCACGGTAGATTAGTAGTTCAAACATTCAGCTCTCCGTGCTGGGGATACAGATTCAATCTGAGTGGAGTTTTCCATGTTCTCCCTGTGTCTGCATGGGGTCCTGCCGGGTTGTTAAGTTTCCTCTCCCAGTCCAAAAACATGGATTCAAGGTAAATTGAATGCTCTACATTGCCTCATATAGAGTGTGCTTGTGTGTGTGTGTCTGTGTGTGCCCAGCGATGGAGTGTATCTGCTCAGTGCTAAAACATTCTTCTCTGAATGGGCATGGGTACCTCCACCTCCAGGTTCTCCGGTTTTTCCTCTCACAATCCAAAAACTTGAATTCAAGCTAAATTGAACACTCCAAATTGCCCCATATAGAGTGTGTTTATGTGTGTGTGTTGTGTGAGTGTGTGCCTAGAAATAGATTGGCACCCTGTCCTGGATGTATCGGTCCAGTGCTGAAACTTTCTCCTCTGAATGGGCATGGGAAACCCGAACTCTGGGTTCTCTGATTTCCTCACACAGTCCAAAAACATGAATTCAAGGTAAATTGAAAGCTCTAAATTGCCCCATATAGAGTGTGTTTGTGTGTTTATCTGTGTGAGTGAGTGCCCAGCGATAAATTGGCGCCATGTCCTGGGTGTATCTGCCCAGCGTCCGAAACAGTCTCTCCTGGATGGGCATGATGAACCCCTCCCCGTTGATTTGATAGCAGACTTGTCCTTTAATAAAATGTCCTTTAATAATTCTCTCCTCAATTAAAGACACTTTACCCCAAAAAACAAACACATGTCCACATATTTATTAAATCAGTGCACCCGCTGTAACACCGGCGGCAGTCGGTTTTAGTTAATGTTCAGTCGCTTAGTTATTTAATACACTCCACTGTGATCATGCATCAACGAATCATCCTATTTGTTTCCCTTCACCTACTCCTCTGCCCAAAGTGCCCTTCAATTCCAATCATGCTCTTAATTGAGTGCAAACTGTCTGAGAATGATGGATCTTGAAACGGACCTCTGCATCAGGGCAAGTGAGCAATTCAAAAAAAAAGAAAGTTTAATCCCACGGGTCCGGTGGCACAGACGCGACACGGCAGACATGCTGCACCTTCAAGAGTGTATGCTCTGTATCCATGGCAACAGAGGCAAAACTGGGACACGATAAGAAGTATGTCTGGTATGAGTCCTACACTTGCTCAGTGCGTCGTATTATCCGAAACAAATGTTACCTAGAGCATCCAAGAGCTTTATATAGTCAAAGAAGCGGATTTTTTTTGCATTCTTTTTAGGTTAATGTGAAACATACAGTGATTAATGACAAATACAGTTTCTTGTTTGCATTCAGTGTCTGGCTGGCACACTTTCAAAGGGTCTCACTGTAATCAACATAGGTAAAGTTATTCATCAGGTTGGAGTTTGCAAGGCTGGCCTCCTTTTTACATTTTTTTTTTGCAAAATATTTATCAGTAGTATTATGACAGTGGAGTGTAATCACAGTTGCATTGTTACTATGTTCTGTAAAAAACACCCCGAGGTCAACATCCCACCCATTCTATTTCTAACAGTAACAGCACTCGTGCATGTTCCTACACGACTGGACTGGCAATGCCAATTCACACTCCAAATCCCTTGTGGACGCCAGCCCTTTACATTCCCACCAATCATGAAAGAGTACGTGGTGTACAACCTGCAAAATAACATAGCAAAATAACATGGGCGTGTTGCACAAATTCCATGTGAATGAGCTGTTTTGGCGGCGGGCCAGTGGCTGCGCCGAGCACCAGTTAAAACATAGATAGTGCTGTTTATTGTTCTGACAGGAATTACCCATGAGCAGGGATTTAAGCTAGTATTAAATCAGGGACAAAAACAGTTGCTCAATCTGGATTTATTGGGTTGCAAAATATAGCATGTGCAGGAAGAAAAACTGTGTGTAAAAGAGAAAATGAAACATAAGTACGAAAAATCACAAGCTGTAACTTGGTTAGCAGGTGAAGACACAGAAGAACGGGTATAAAGTGTTGACCTTTCATCTACTTACTTAGATTTGTAAGGTTTACAAACTTTTCCCACGCAAAACATTTGCTGGTAGGATGGATGCGGATGCAGCTAGAACATCCCGTGTTTGTTCCACAGGTGGTGTACTGCATGTCCTCTCTGTGCATGCATGAGAACTTCCCTTTGAGAAATTCTGTTTCTCTCCACGATCCAAACACATTGCTAGTTAATGTTCCTGTTGGGACAAAGCCAGTGAAGGGACAAAGCCATTGAACTACCAGGTTTAATTCAGTGCATGTGTGTAGGGGGGCGCTATTGCATGGGGGGGGGATGTGTGGAAAGTAATGAATACACCTGCTGAAGGTTCTGCTTGTGCAGGTATTTAAAGAAAAGCATGACGCAGAGTGTGGAGAGAGTATGCAGTGCTACCAGGAACAGGATGGGGGCAGCAGTTACCTCAGCCTTCATGTTACATATAATGCACTCTGCAAATAAAGCCCTCTCGTGTGTTTGATTAGTCCTGTCTTCGATCCTGTCGCCGTGTACTGGCATGTGAGAGTTTGGTGCCTAAACGCAGGACAATGAGGACATTATGCAAAAATGCCTGTTGGCCTAAGAGACATCCTCTTCAGCGGTAATACACGGCTCCAGCCCACAGCTCTCGGTTGTCCATATAAAGAAGAAACTAGAAGTGGAGTGTTTGGTGCAAGAGGATGGTGTTAGCACACTGTAAAAAATAAGCAAATAAGAAAAATATATGCAAATCAAGAAAAAATTATCTGCCAATATAGTAGGTCAAATTGTTTTGTTTAGATTACTTAAATTCTGATGAAACTGGAGAACACAGAGGAAAGCCATGCAGACACGGGGAGAACATGGAAACTCCACCCAGATCAGGATTCGAACCTGGATCCTCAGCACTGAGAGGTGAACATGCTGACCACTAAGCCACCACAAAACCACTACAGGATGAGTTTCTTTTTCATTCATTTATTCATTCTTTATCTTCTGTTTAATCCTCCAATAGAGTCGTGGAGGAGGTTCCCCATGCCCATCCAGGGAAGAACGTCCTGGGTGCTGAGCAGATACACCCAGTGCAGGGCACTAATCGATTGCTGGGCAAGCAAAGAGCCCGGAAAAAAAAAAAAACACATGAAGAACATGGATACTCCACCCAGATCGGGATTCGAACGTGGATCCCCAGCACTGAGAGGCGAACATGCTAATCACTGCTGCCCGATTCGAATCCCAATCCCAATGATTCCCGGTTCGAATCCCAACCTGGGTGGAGTTTCCATGTTCTCCCCGTGTCTGCGTGGGTTTCCTCCAGGTTCTCCGGTTTCCTCCCACAGTCCAAAAACATGGATTAAGGTCAATTGAATTCTCTAAATTGCCCCATATAGAGTGTGTCTGTATGAGTGAGTGTGTGCCCAGCAATGGATTGGTGCCCTGTCCTGGGTGTATCTGCCCAGCACCCGAAATGTTTTCCTCACTGCTGCCAGTGGTGCATTATATATATATATATATATATATATATATATATATATATATATATATATATATATATATATATATATATGTATATATATATATATATATATATATATATATATATATATATATATATATACCACTGGCAGCATATATATATATAATCCATATATATATATATATATATATATATATATCATAAGCACTCCAAGATGAGTTTCTTTTTTTCACGCCCTCATTTCTCATGTTTCATTACCATTGCCAGTTCCCACCTTTTACAAGACAGTTATCATTCTGGAAAGGTGAGAGCTAACATGTTCTTCCTCCAAGACATCTAAATTTAGCCTTCGCCTGTTTTCAAACCGCTTATACTTCTAATGCAGTAGCTGAACCTCTTTGGTGAAAATCCCTAAATTTGAAATTGCTAACACATGCAGGTTTTAAGGCATGAAGAAAATGCATGACCAGCCAGGTTTACTCTCAGTCTCTCAGCGCACACGACATGGAGGTATATATTGAGTTAAATGTTTTTCTTCCCCAAAATATACACCCTGTTTATCTGGAGCTGCCAGTAGCATGTACTCAATAGCACTAGCTTTGATCATTTACTAAGGTGTATGCTGGAAGTGCACCATGCAGGCTAAAGACTCCAAAGTGTGTGCGTGCAAGAATGAAATATTGCTGGCTGTGTCAGTCACAACAGGATTCTGTAGCAGCGCATATGTGTCGGAGGCGGAATGTGCAGCTTGGCTGCTGGACGCTGACTTTTCTTGCTGCATTTTTCACTCCCAGCCTTTTCCAGATCATCTCGTCATCGGAATTAATGCTGGAGGTAGCAAGCACAGATTAACACGGGGAATGAATTTACCACGGACAGTCACCATATTTGTGGGTCGAACAAGAGTGAGATTCTTGCCACAATGCAGCTCTGTCAGTGCGCGACAACAGCCCTCTGTATGGAGAATGACAATGGCGCCACGAGTTCAACTGACACTGAACTTTTTCTACATCAGAGCACATTGAGAGAAAGCCCACAGCTAGCTTTGAAAAAGCGCTCATTAAAATCCCTCCTCCGCCGCGCTCCGCACTCTCGGCATCGTCTGCGTTTGATCAGATGCCTGCATTTGAGCGTGCCTGCTAGAACTCATCTTCTACACTTGCATAAAGGCACCTGATCCCTTGAGGTGGTGGAAAGACTTGTCTTTGCCATGCTCATGCTCTTAACACTCCCTCTCTCTCTGTTGCTTTAAAGGCGGTAACATGTATGTGGGAGTTAAATCTGGAGTTCCAGTGTTCAGATTGTGTGCATGCTTGTGCAGTTGTCCCATAGTTGAAAGGAAAAAGAGGAAGGGATAAAGATGTGTAAAAAATGCGTAGTGTAAAGATGTAAAATTTGTGTGGGGGTTGTGTGTGTGTGTGTGTTGCGAGAGAGCTGGAGTGAAAAATAAAAATCAGTGTTGTTCTCTCTGGCACAAGTGCACTAGTCTGTACATGCAAGGCAGGAGTGATGGGATCTCAAGAAACCACAGCCAAGAACAGCCCGAGGCGTTTAACCTATCAACGTGCAACTGCTTGCATTCGCCAAGCTGCAGGCCTAAATATTGGGCTCTGTGGTTGCTTCCTTCTCAGCGAGTTTTAATCATCATTTTTCGCCTGCACATTTATTTGTCCTCCGATTTTGCAGGTGTAAAACATTAATCTAAGGGTTGTTTTCAAGCAGGTGTTTTTCAAGTGCACCGAGACCCTGGGTTAGCATGCACACCACATGGACGAGCTAAGTGATGCAGATAACCAGGCAGATGCACTCTCTCTAATTCTTAGAAGGCCCTTCAAATATTGTGCATTCATGCTGAATTGATTAATATGCACACAGATCAGAGGGCTGGTAGGTGCTGAAGAGCAGAAGCAAAATGTCTGAGCTTTCCATTATTGCTATTATATATCTGTATGTCTTCAGTCCAAATCAATTAATTATTCAATCTAAATTAAATGATAAAAGTTTTTTGATTTATATATTTACACTACCGGGATTCCCGGTTCGAATCGCCATCTGGGTGGAGTTTCCATGTTTCCTCCGTGTTCTTCGGTTTCCTCCCACAGTCCAAAAACATGGATCAAGTCAATTGAGTTCTCCAAATTGTCCCATATAGAGTGTGTCTGTGTGAGTGTGTGCCCAGCGATAGATTGGCGCCCTGGGTGTATCTGCCCAGCGCCCGAAACGTTCTCCCCTGGATGGGCATGGGGAACCCCCCCGAGACCCTAATATAGGATAAAGCGGAGGATAATGGATGGATGGATTTACACTACCAACTTGTGATCATGCATGTGATCATCCATCCATCCATCCATCCACTATCTTCCGCTTTATCCTCTACTAGGGTCGTGGTGGGGTTCCCCATGCCCATCCAGGGTTAGAAAGTTTCGGGCGCTGGGCAGATACACCCTGGAAAGGGCGCCAATCAATCGCTGGGCACACACACACACACACACACACACACAAACACACTCTATGTGGGGTAATTTAGAGCATTCAATTGACCTTGATCCATGTTTTTGGACTGTGGGAGGAAACCCAGAGGAAAATATGGGAGAATATGGAAACCACCCAGATTGGGATTCGAACCGGAATCCCCAGCGCTGAGAGGTGAACATGCTAACCACTAAGCCACGTGCTGCCTGCATGTGATGATGTTACCTGCAAACAGTTTAAACATTAATTTACATGTAATTGGTTGCACTGCGCTGTTGAAATAGCAACTAGTGACTGTAGCTGACTAATACTCTGACTAGTAGTACACTCTGACTAGTAGTACACGCTGACTAGTAGAATACGCTGACTAGTAGTACACCTGACGTCATCATGATAGCAGAGACACTCTGGCTCCCTAGCTGTTGTGCGGTTGACGTCCCTTTGAAGATCACTAAAATAAAGCCCCTTGAGCTGCTTCTTGGTGGTTGTGATTAGAGAGGTGATTGGAGTAAAGGTGTGGATTCTACATGTGGTTAGGTACCTCTATAGACATTAACACAGGCATATGACAAGTATTATGATGCATTATGTATATTTTATAATGCTTTATAGATGTAATAATGCATTATGAAGACCGGGTTTAGGTAGTGTTACCAAGACTTCTCCTTGTCATGTTAATGCTTTCAACACATCATTCTCTCTCTCTTTAGCTTTAAAGACGGTATCATGTACGTGGGAGTTAAATATGTTGTTCCCATGCTCTGATTATCTTCATACTTACCAGAAGAAAAAGAGGAAAAGATAAAGATGTGAGAAAATTCCTGAGTAAGTCAGTCAATAGGACTCCGCAGGCTGTGAACATTTCAGCACCACACTCCCCACTGATGGTGAACAGAGATGCAAACAATGACTATTACAGATCCCCAACTTAACAAAGTTTAACCTGAACTTTATTAATAATAATAATAATAATAATAATAATAATAATAATAATAATAAAATTCTGGCAAAAATATGTCCAGTCCAAAAATATGTCCAGTCCAAAAATATGGATCAAGGTCAGTTGGATTCTTCAAATTGCCCCATATAGAGTGTGTTTGTGTGAGTGAGTTTGTGCCCAGCTATAGATTGGCGCCCTGTCCTGAGTGTATTTGCCCAGCACCCGAAACGTTCTCCCCTGGATGAGCATGGGGAACCCCCCCCCCCTCGCAACCCTAGTAGAGAATAAAGCAGAAGATAATGGGTGGATGGATTAAATAAATAAATAAATAATTAAATAATTAAATTAAGAAGTTCTCTGGTTTCCTCCCACAGTCCAAAAACATGGATTCAAGGTAAATTCACTGCTCTAAATTGTCCCCATATAGCCAGTATGTGTTTCCATGGAGTTTCCATGTTCTCCCCGTGTCCACGTGGGTTTTCTTAGGGTTCTCCAGTTTCCTCCCACAGTCCAAAAACATGGATTCAAGGTAAATTGACTGCTCTAAATTGCCCCTACATAGGCAGTATGTGTGTGTGAGTGAGTGAGTGAGTGTACGCCCTGCAATAGATTGGCTTGCTGTCCTGGGTGTATCTGCCCAGTGCCTGAAACGTTCTCCCCTGGATGGGCATAGGGAACCCCCCAAGACTCTAGTAGAGGATTAAGCGGCAGATAATGAATGAATGAATGAATGAATGAATGAATGAATTAATTAATTAATTAATTAATTAAAATTTAACAGAACAGCATTGAAATTTCTCACCATCTAACTGTTTTTGATCGATCTTTTTTGTAACCGAATCAATGCCTTTCGCTACATTAACCTCCTTTATCGCTCCCAGTGTATTGTATCTTATGCAATGTGGTAATAAATCTCATTCATGTGTCTGATAATGTCTATGAAAACTGATGATAGATATTTTACTGTATTGCTGCTCTGCTTGTCTCAGGAGGTTTACTTTTTTATTTAAAGATATTATTAGAGAATTTATATGTTCTCTTTTTAGCTATTCATTTATAAACATGATGATGGTAGATAAAAAACTGCAGCAGCTCTTCTTCTCTTCTAACTGCCCGAGACATATTCAAAACACCCATGCCTAAGACTAAAAATAGACCTGCGCTTTCTTTCCCCCTTTCTTACCGGAACCTTCACTAGTCTCTCCTCTACCATATTTATACTCCAGTAAACTAAATCTCATGGACGACCATATATGTACATCCACCAGCCACCTTTCAATTTCTACTTTTGTTCTGCATTTTCTATTTTCTCTGCTTCAATTTTATAAATGTACTTTGACGTTCTGCAGTCCATCGGTTTCTTTATAAATAATACCTGTTCTGTGATGGTCCTGACCAATAAAGAATAGAGAACCAACAGGAGACTAATAAAAACATAGAAAACAGATGGACTACAGTTTGTAATTGTAAAACTACAAAGTCCATTTGTATGATAAGTGGAGGAAATAGACAATAGAGCAAACTTTTGACTGGTACTGTAGCTTATTGTTTCTTTTTTTTAATTCATTAATTATATTCCAATCTTAATCCTCTACCAGGGTCATGGGGGGGGTTCCATGCCCATGCTGAGGAGAACTTTTAAGGCACTGGGCAGATACACCGAATGCCTGAACACAGACACACACACTATATGGTGCAATTTAGAGCATTTAATTGACCTTGAATCGATGTTTTTTGTACTGTGGGAGGAAACTGGAGAACCTGCAGAAAACCCACATGGACACAGGGAGAACATGGAATTCGAATTTGGATTGGGATTCAAACATGAAATCGCATGAAAAATTATATATGACTATTGCGAGAGCTCACATAAATTTTTGATATAACGACCACAATGGAGAACGTTCATCCATGGGAAAGTTTTATTGAGTTTTATTTTGAAATTGGTTTGAAATATAAAGTCATCAAATCAGTGCTTGCCTGTAAACCTGGTTTTCGTATAAGTGAGAGACACCTGAAGCGACTACTTAATGCAAGTGGACGCTCTCGTCGAAAAACCTTTTGTGACTTGGCGGTCCTGATTGAACTCATTAGCAACCAAATTCAATATTCTGGACAGCTTCACGGTTACCGCGTTAGTTTTGTGAGATATCGCGAGATCTCACGTTAACTTTTGCAAGATCTTGCATTAATTTTTTGCGTGATCTTGCCTTAGTTTTGTGAAATATTGTGAGATATCGCAAAAATTTTCCCTTACAGTACATGTCCCTTTAGGAGCTCCATGAGAGTAAAACGGACTGACAAAGTATTTAATGAAACAAAAAAGCATCCACATGATAAATGGAGTGGATTAAAGAGACAATCAGTGGAGAAACAAGTTATACCTCATAAAGTGGCCTGTGAGTGTATATTTATACTTATCTCTACTTTCCCCAGGATGTGGTTAGGGCATAGTTGTGGAGGAGGTTTTTTTTTAAACTGCTGTGTGCCTTCATGCAGTGGCCTCCCCTTTTTTAATGCTGTTCTGTGTAGACGTTGGCATCTTTCCATGTACAAATATTTCCTCGGATTTTACAAAAGCATGGCACCCTGACAAATTTAATCGATCCTGGCAACCAGTGTAGCATAAGTTCCAGAAACACCGTGACCAGACTGAAACTGTTACTAATGATGAATGAATACCTTAAAGGATGACCATGTTCTAAATTGTGGGGTGAAAACTCAACAAGTATTGACAGTATGAGTGCTCACTTGTACCGCTGTCTAGATGCTAAGACTCTGACCTCAGAGCTGCCTCCAGTCTGGCGGCATGCTTCACAGACATGACAGGCCACGTCTGATGGACAGGAAGCTGGTCTGGAAATGAACAGGCCAATTAAGACTGTGTGAAAGTTCCACAGGTGCCCTCAGACCTGTGATCAATCTTAGACGACCTAGCGGCTTTGTCATTCATCTATCAAACACCGCAAACCAAAGATGAAATCTGGCACCGAATCTTTCATGTCTGGACTACCATCAATCAAACGTATTTGATCTCAGTGACCGTCCTGATGGACAAAAGCAAGGGGGTAATTATATTCGGCTAGTAAATGCAGTCTGTGCCATTTTGCATCAACATTAATCAATGTGGCGCCCATACAATATTGATTACAGTGCTGTGATGGTGATTGATGTTGAAAACTTAGACAGGTATGTCACAAGAACTGACTAGGAAGTACAGATCTCTAGTCAGTCGCACAGTTTGCAACCATGTATGTCAATGCCGTTCCACTTTGTACTCTTCATAAAAGATGAATGAAACTTGCAGAGAAAAATTCTGCCTGTGCTCTTTATCAACTCTGTAAAATCCATTAATGGGCTGAAGGTAAACTATTTAGCTTGGAAACGCCGCTTAACTATCTACTTCCCATTAAGACATTGTAGAACATTGATTTTTAATATCCTATTAAAAACGATGTGTCTGGGGTCTAAAGGTTTGGATTTTTTCGGAGCGCATTTCACATTCAGCTGAGCAGCCGGAGTGCATTAGCACATGTTCTGTGTGTGTAGGCATTACAGAAAATGAACGGGATACACAGCATCCCTCAATTCGATCTGAACGCCAGCTCGGAAATGTGCTCGCATAATGTGCCCGTCTCGTCTGCAGTTCTGCTTAATTGTGACTCTTATGTTATTTAAAGAACGCTATCAGTTGGTTATCATTGTCCGATATGGATAATCCATTTAGAATAGCCAGAATTCACCACTATGGACATTACCCACACATGTCAGTATTGCAGTATTGTTACGCAATTGAATACCAGCTGTCGGAAAGGATTGGGAAAAAGTCCACAAATAAGGGGTTACAGGATCAGATTTTTCTGGAATGCCCTGCGGAGTTGCAGACAGTGAGCGCACACATACACTAAAGCACCCACGCATCCAGAATGTCACGGTTGAGAAATAATTGGTCTGGCCACATGCAATTGTTTTCTGTAAACCCCTGCCTGCACCACAGGAGATGTGATATCACATCATGGTGGAAGACTAGTCACTTCATATTGCATTTAACAGCATTAACGTGGCCGGAATCCCAAAGTTTGAACCACGTTAATATAGATCTATCTCCCATTAACTATCTATCTCCCAAAAAAATACAGTGAAACATTGAGCACCACGGACATTTAGTCATTTAGTTTTACAATTAGGCGGCACGGTGGCTTAGTGGTTAGCACGTTCGCCTCTCGGCGCTAGGGATTCCCGGTTTGAATCCCCATCTGCGTGGAGTTTCTATATTCTCCCCGTGTCCGCGTGGGTTTCCTCTGGGTTCTCCGGTTTCCTCCCACAGTCCAAAAACATGGATCAAGTCAATTGAGTTCTCCAAATTGCCCCATGTAGAGTATGTTTGTGTGAGTGAGTGTGTGCCCAGAGATAGGTTGGCGCCCTGTCCTGGGTGTGTCTGCCTGGCGCCCAAGACGTTCTCCCCTGGATGGGCATGGGGACCCCCACCGCGACCCTAATAGAGGATAAAGCGGAAGATAATGAATGAATGAATGAATGAATAAGTTTTACAATTACAGACTGTGGTCCATCTATTTTCCTTGTTTTTAAAACACATGATAAGGAGTGTGTTATGGTAATAGCATCATGGCTATGATTTGGTTGATTTAGTTTTTAGACATTGCATTCAAACACCACATGCAAATATTTTCTATAAATCCCTGCCTGCACCACAGTAGATGTGACATCACATCATAGTGGAAGACTAGTCACTTCATATTGCATCTAACAGCATTAACATAGCTGCAATCCCAAAGTTTGAACCACCGTTATATGGATTTATCTCCCATTAACATAGAAACGATAGACACGATAGTTGTAGCATCTCTTCTCCTTCCTAAAATTGAGCACCACAGACGATACACTGGAGAAGACCAGACAGAATACGTGAACTTCGCTATCATTTTCTCAGAGAGTCGTGAAAACAACCCGATAATAGCCTTGGAAATAAGCCAGCAGACATCCTGAGTTACTGCATTAAACATCAATTTCTTCTGATCTCTATATTCCCCTGCGTTTGGTTCACTTGCATATATAGCTTATCGATGCATGAATTGCTTCAGGTAGGAGGCTGAAGTGTAAAATAGCTCGCCGTGCTGATCCTTGCAAGAAGACAGGCCCAGACGCTCTGCAGAGTAATTTGCAGTTGAACTGAGTCACTGAATAGCGCCGACGACGGCAGAGCTCCTTCCACACTTCATAGCTTTGAGTAAGTGTCAAGGCTTGTTTTAATAATCAAATGACGATTTGCAGAAATAAATATAAAAACTTATAATACTGAGAATGCTAAAGCATCTCAGCGCAGAAAAGGTGTAGAAATGGATGTTATTTTCTAAAAGGAGTAGCTTACCATATACCTATCCACCCATCCATTCATCCATATTATACTTTATTTACATTACATATACCAGATTCAGTGTCTTGTATGGAATGTGGGCGATATGAGACCAATCCCATCTCAGTGAGATATGGGTGGTGGAGTAACGTGGGCTTACTTAGGTTGGTTGAACTCAAGATGAGTTGCAGGGCTCTGGATCAGCTGAAGAGGCTTGATCATGCAGGACGAGAGACAGACAGGCAGTGCAGTAGCTGAGCAGGGAGAGGATAAGAAATTGGACTCACGGTTGATTTGCCTGGTCTTTCAAAATAAGCCTGATTTTCTTGATGTTGTAGGGAATGAATCTGAAGGAACAGCTGGTTTGCGGTGACTTGTTCAGATAGTTTGAGCTTCATGTCAATCATGAAGACACAGAACTGGCCAAGGAGATTTTGAGGATCTGGGTCAGGTGTTCATGAATCAAGGTTTTCGCTGGAATGACAAGAAGCTTTTTTTTTTTTTTTTGCAAAATTAGCTTGAGATTATGGGCCTTCAGCCAAACACATACTGCTTTGGACACGCCCCCTTCTTGCTCTATTCTATGTCTATTCTCTCCACTTAACACATGAGTTTGTAGTTTGTAGTTTTACAATTACAGACTGTAGTCCATCTGTTTTCTTTGTTTTTGTTAGTCCCCTGTTGGTTCTCTGTTCTCTATTTTTCAGGACCATCATAGAACAGGTATCATTTGGATTGATTATTATCTGTTCTACAGTGACACTGATGCAGTGAGGGAGTTTTAGGGGGTATTAGCACGTTCACTTTTCAGTGCTGGGGATCCATGTTCGGTTCCCAATCTGGGTGGAGTTTATGGGTTCTCCGGTTTCCTCCCACAGTCCAAAAATAATGAATTCAAGATCAATTGAATGCTCCAAATTGTCCTATATAGTGTGTGTGTATGTGTGTGTGTGTAAATTGGTGCACTGTCCTGGGTGTTTCTGCCCAGCGCCTGAAACATTCTCTCCGGGATGGGCATGAGGAACCCCCTGTGACACTAGTAGAGGATTAAGCGGAACAAATAAATGAATGAATGAATGTTCACTGTTACACAGTGTGTTGCCATGCCAACATTAGAAACCAGAATTGGCAAGAAAATCAATATTATAAAAGCATAAAAGTGGTGAGCACGTTCGCCTCTCAGAACTAGGGATTCCTGGTTCAAATCCCAATCTGGGTGAAGTTACCATGTTCTCCCCGTGTCCGCGTGGGTTTCCTCCGGGTTCTCTGATTTTCCCCGACAGTCCAAAAACATGGATCAAGGTCAATTGAATTCTCCAAATTGCCCCAAATAATGTGTATATCAGTGTATATAGTACATATATTGCCCCATGTAGTTTGTGTTTGTGTGAGTGAGTGTGCCCAGCGATAGATTGGAGCCATGTCCTGGGTGTATCCGCCCAAGCGCCCGAAACGTTCTGCCCAAACGCCCCCCCCCCCCCCCCCCCCAACGACCCTCATAGAGGATTAAGAAGAAGAACATGGATGGATGGATGGATTATTAGCACTTATTGGGGTAATTTACTATATTATAGACACTTCTAACCAGTCCGATCCTTCTATCATCAAACCTGATGATCATCATCGACTGACTGCCGTGACATCCTCATTTTGATTGGGATGATTAATAAGCACCACACTTCTATTTGCACATCACTACAATGATACTATAACCTGAAAACTAACTGGGAGGGCAACATCAAGCCCTAGAACTCCCACCAGCTGCTCTGAAGTTCAGCTATGGTCTTTGTGTTCTCTGTTTGTTTTTATCAGGCAGCTGGCGCACCATCATTTTTCAGTCTCATTAAACACCTAGAGCTTTAAAGCGCTGTGTTTGTTTTAGAGAACAAGTTCAACAAATGTTGCTATTCCACTGTTCCCGCTTCTCACTTTTCTAATTTGCAATAATATTATGCCAATCAGGGTGGCATACAAGTTGAATCCACCACTAAGGTCATTCACTCATCAGTCACTTTAACTTTTATAGAGACACATCTGAATCAGAGATTAATTTGGCCAAGTACTGTATGTTTCACACACGAGGAATTCGGTTAAGGATAAATGTCGACTAGCTAGTTACAAATTACAATTTACTATACAGTGTGCATATACTGTATGTAAATAAGATGCAGTGTGCTTTGTTGTGCAAATCAATATAGTCATTCAAATCAATATCCATTATCTTCCGCTTCCTCTACTAGGGTCACTGCCCATCCAGGGGAGAAGGTTTCGGGCACTGGGCAGATAGACCCAGGACAGGGCGCCAATCTATCTCTGGGCACACACACAATTTGGAGAACTCAATTGTCTTGATCCATGTTTTTGAACTGTGGGAGGAAACCGGAGAACCCAGACGAAACCCACGCGGACACGGGGAGAACATAGAAACTCCACCCATGTTGGGATTTGAACCGGAAATCCCTAGCACTGAGAGGCGAAGGTGCTAACCACTAAGCCACCCATAGGCAATGACATTTTTTTGTGTTTTTCTAGTTTTGTCTATGTGCAGAGTGTTTATTAGATATTAATGAATGTAATAGCATGAGGAAAAAACTGTATGTTTGTAGTTTTAGTGTACAGTGATCTGTAACGTCTGCCAGAGGGAAGGGGCTGATATAAATTGTGTCCAAGGTGTAAAGGGTCCATGATGATTTTCTCTGCCCGTTTCCTGATTCTTGAAGTGTATAAGTCCTGCAGGGAGTGCAGAGGAGCACAAAAACTTTTCAGAGGTTCTAATTGTTCTCTGTAATCTGGAGCCATCTTGTTTTGTTGCAGCTCCAAACCAGACAGTAATAAAAGTTCACAAGCCAGGTTCAATGATCACAGAGTGGAGCTGCCTCAATAGTTCTTATGGCAAACCCTGTTTCTTTAGCTCATGCAGGAAATACATCCTCTGTTGGGCCTTTTTGGGGATGGAGCTGATGTCGAGCTCCGATTTCATGTCTTGAGAGCTGGTGATGCCCACAGTCTTTGAGGACTCTGCAGTCGTCACAGGGCTGTTAATAATAGTCAGAGATAGCAGTGCTACCATACAATTCCACACATTGCATGCAGTTTCTGTCCAATCTGTGTTAGTTCTCATTACTCTGTTTTATTATCATTAGAATTCCCATCGGACCGCCACAGAGCAGCTAGTATTTTTTAAATAAATAATTATTTTTCAAAACTGCAGTGACTGACTCTTGTGTTGGTGGGTTAGTGTGTCTTGCACTACTAATATATTATGCTGCTGGATATTTTTTTTAATTGTGTTCACCCTTTGTGCACACTTCTGACGCAATTACCATATTGCACCACTTGTAGATTGTTCAAGTTCAAGTAATTTATTTATGGGGCACTTTTTATAATAGTACATTGTTGCAAAACAGATTTACAGCATTATAAACCTTCAAACCACTAAAGAGCAAGCTGAAGCAACAGTGGCAAAAACTCCCTGTTATGTTGATATTTTAAAGAAGAAACATTAGGAGGACCAAGGCTTGGTGGGGGCTCATCCTCATTGAGTGACTGGGCAGCATCAACAGTGTAGGACAGCCATGTACAGATTATGTGATGATCAGGTGTCCATATTTATCAATTGGAAAACCTCTAACAACTGGAAAACTATATCCATACATAACTAGAAGTCCATTGAGGGCAGAGCCATGGATGAAGCAGAGCCATGGATGAAGAGCATTGTAGATGTAGAACCAGAGACAGTGGCCCATTTGTAGCTGCACTGTTTGCATAAGTCATCATTTATATCCTCATCAGTACTCACAGTCTGCTGCCTACAGGATGCTGGCAGCTGGACATTATCGTTTAGTGGATTATTTTCTGGTCCAGCAGTTTACACTGAAGTACCACTTCAAAAATTCCAGCAGTGCTGTTGTGCCTGATGCACTAATATCAACACATACTGATACACCACCTAAATATCACTGCAGTGTCAGGAATCATCCAGCAATATATAGGACATGATCTGTTGTGGTCCTGATTATTAAAATCAGTACATGGAACTAAATTAACTAAGAAATTAAATATAGAACCAAATGGACTATAGTCTGAAAATGAAGGTATGTGCAACTTTATATTAACTAAAGCAAGAAAAGTGAGCAAAAAGGTTTTTTAAAATTTCAGTGCTGTGAAACCAGATTCAAACTTGTGGATATGGTTGGAGTTTCCATGTTCTCTGTATGGATTTTCTCCTGGTTTTCTGGTATTCTTCCACAGTCTAAAAGCCTGGATTGAAGGTGAAATGAATGAAATATATTGCCCCTTACAGAGTGTGTGTGTGTGTGTCTGTGTGTGTGTCTGTGTAATTGAGTGTGTGTCCAGCGATAGACTGGCGTCCTGTCTTAAGTTGAAGATAATAAATGAATAATAAAGAGGGTGTTTACATACACCTGATGATTGGATTCTCATACCACTGTAACATATTGTTTGTACACAAACACACACACACACACACACACACACACACACACACACATATATATAGGTTTATTTATTTATTATGGGCAGATGTACTAGCACCCAGCGTGTGTATATATATATATATATATATATATATATATATATATATATATATATATATATATATATATATATATATATATATATATATATATATATATATATACAGCTGTGTAGAATGTAGGGCATTGTTTGGTAAAATGTGGCTGGTTTCAAAATCCCGGTTCTATGGGAGTCATTATTTTGACATAATGTGTATTTCCCCATGGACATGCAGGGGAGGGACAGGAGTATTAAAATGTTTCTCTTTTTTCATCTGATGTACTTGCAGTTCTACTTCAAATGCACACATGGCTTTGTTCTCGTTCATTTAAATACACCATATTTTAGATGAGTTCAAAAAAACCAAATAGATATAAAATGACATTTAAACACATAACGTATTACAATTGTATTTAAATGTCAGACTGTTCCTTTTAGCAAACTGACATCAATTCCCCAAGGTCAAAAGGGTTCCCTGATGACTTGCAATTTAAAAGCCCTGTATAAATTTTCTATGAGATTCAAGCACAGGGAGAGTCAATGAGAACATCTTCATCTTCCTAACCAGGCTTGAATCAATCTGGCTGTATTTTTGGAATCGTCAAAAGGGGAAAACGCCCATCTATGCATTATTTTACCTCATTAAATATTTATAAATGGATTTTGGAGAAGTAGGATATTATACGGTTTATAATATCTGCATATTTAGTGAATATATTCAAAAGAAGTCAGTGTAGCTCTGAATGATTATCTGTATACCTGTATTTTACTGCGCGTTTAAAACAGTAGCAACATCGTAAATCGTTTTAAGTATCAGTGGTTGTAAATCTCAACTCATTTTAGTAATTTTATTTCCTCGTTTTTTGTTAGAATATCATTATTTGTACTCTGTCATGTAGCATGACTGGAGAAATACACTCTATGAATCTAAGATGTTTTGACCAGAGCACAAATCTTCAAAGGTTCTTTACAACCACGGCCTTTTAAAGTCCATTTCACAGGAGACCCTTGCTGGTAATGGGATTACAACACAGTCAGCATGAAAACCTGTAAGACAGCTGTATAAAGTCTTTACACTCTCTCTGTTGGGGACAATAGGTCTTGTGAAGTTCCCCATATTGAAAGCTTAAGCTGGTAGTAGATATCATGTTTGTCACATCATGGCATTGGACTAACATAGATTACTCAACTGAAGAGTGCACTGGGTGTTACTTTATTGTTTTTCCACAATCATGTATCTTTGAAAACATCCGATGGAAGTCCATTATGAAACAGAAAATGCATGCATTGTATTTATACACCTTGTTCCAATTCCTTAAAAAAAGCTTTGGTTACAATTTCTATAAATTATAAGTGCATTTATAAAGATGTTCATAATGCTTTATAGCATTTTTCATAAGCCTTTGTTATTGTCCATAGATGTTCATAATCACTGTTATAAATTGTTATAACAATTTGAAATAAGGCTTTATAAAACAAAGTGACATAACACATTATAATATGACATAGATTATATTAAAAAAAAACATGGATTCAAGGTAAATTTGCTCTAAATTGCTTTTAATTACAATTGCCTGAAATGTTTATTTCTGAATGGGAATTGGACCCTTGCCCACCCCCTGAAACCAGTAAGATATTCCAGTATTTAAGTATTAAAGTAGTTATTTGTCATTCCAACAATATAAAGTGGTATACAGTAAACAGTGTAACAAAACGTTCTCCAGGAACAAGGTGCTACACAGAACAGCTTAAGATAATGAGATGAGATGAATAAAGATATTGATTATTTAGACTCCAAACCCCTGACTGGGCTCAATCCATGTACTGTTAGAAGCGGGAACACAAACTATATGAAGCTACAGGATATGAACTTGAGTGAGGGGTTTAAGCCATCAAACTAATTAACATGGAAGAGAGACCCAACTAAAAGAGATAAATTGGAATCCTGCATTAAGTGAACAAGACAAGCAATTAGATAAACCGTACACTTCACGACAGCAATCCAACCAAACGCTAATTCGTTCTGGCCTGTTTTCCCATGCACCAGATTTCTCGCTTTTCCTCTAAATTTGGCTAGTCGTTTGTCCACTTGGCATGATACCTATGAGTAAGCGCTGCTAGCCAGTTTTCACAAATGTGCTGGGAATAACTGTACTGCAGGAGTGCTGAATAATTTCTAGTATGGATAAAGACAACACACGGGTGTAATTTCATAATGTTTATATATCCATCCATCCATTATCTTCCGCTTTATCCTCTACCAGGGTTGCGGGAGGGTTCCCTATGACCATCCAGGGGAGAACGTCTTGGGTGCTGGGCAAATACACCCAGAACAGGGTGCCAATCTATTGCTGGGCACACACTCACTCACACAGACACACACACACACATTCTATAATGGGGTAATTTGGAAAATTCAATTGACCTTAATCCATGTTTTTGGACTGTGGGAGGAAACCGGAGAACCCAGAGGAAACCCACGTGGACACGTGGAAAACATGGAAACTCCACCCAAATTGAGATTCGAACCGGGAATCCGTAGCGCTGAGAGGGGAACGTGCTAACCACTACACCACCGTGCCGACCGATGTTTATATTTATTTATAGTATATAGTACAGAACTCTACAGAAGTGGCATGACACAGGGAGCTTATGTGGACTGATCCATCTATATATAAATACTCACTATATATATACACTATGTACTATATCTATATGTGGCCAGGGCCTGGTGGCTTAGTGGTTAGCACGTTCGCCTCTCTCTAGGGATTCCCGGTTCGAATCCCCATCTGGGTGGAGTTTCCATGTTCTCCCCGTGTCCGCGTGGGTTTCCTCCGGGTTCTCCGGTTTCCTCCCCTCCAAAAACATGGATCAAGTCAATTGAGTTCTCCAAATTACCCCATATAGAGTGTGTCTGTTTGAGTGAGTGTGTGCCCAGCGATGGATTGGCGCCCTGTCCTGGGTGTATCCGCCCAGCGCCCGAAACGTTCTCCCCTCGATATATGATAATATGGGATAAAACGGAAGATAATGAATGAATATATGTGGCCATACCAATGCTTTTATTAACATGAAATTTGACGTACTTTTGTGGGCAGTTGTAGGCTTGTGGTTAAGAAACCAGCCTTGCGACCTAAGGGGTCCTGTTTCGATTTATGGTCCCACTAAGTGGAAAGGCACCTGACCCCAATTGCACCCCAGGCGATGTGTACAAGGCTACCCACCGCTCCAGGCACGAGTGTTCAGTTCACCAATGTGTGTATATGTGTATGTTTCACTGCATGGTTGGATTAAATGTGGAGGACAAATTACTCTGTGTGTAAGCACTGTAGGCAAAATAAATCACGTTATCATTTTACTTACTCTTCACAATCTTTATTTTACTGATCTTTTGGGAGCCGTCAACTGTGCACCTAGCAGATTGATGTAGGGTGTCAGCATGTCTTTGCTATCATGTGTTATAGTCAAATACCACGTCAGAGATAATCAACAGTGCTCACAGTGGATCTGTGGGAAGACCGGTTACTGCAGGTTGGTGGTTCACCAATGTTGGAGGTTCGAGTCTGCCTTGCCACTAAGTTGTCTAAGATCTCATGACTCTAGGTAGTCATAGATTTGTGGTTAAGGATCCAGCCTTGTGACTTATGGTTCCTGGTTGAATTATGGTCCCACCAAGTACTATGGCTGAAGTGCCTTTGGGCAAAGCACCTAACCCAAATTGCGTCCTGGACAATGTATACAGGACTGCTCACTACTCTGGGCATGCATTTTCACTTCACTAGTGTGTATACGTGTGTGTTTCACTGCACGTATGGGTTAAATGTGGAGAACCAGTTCCTCTGTGTGTAAGCACTGTAGGCAAAATAGATCACTTTATCACCTTCGATTTGTGTCTGCAACCAAATCACAGTCATGATGTTATTTGACATAACAAACTCCCTCTAATGTCCTATTGCTGAAATATATAAACACTTAACTCTTTTAAGATTTAAGATTCTCTGTACTGTAAAAAGAGATCAAATCAAACAAATAATCATTTGTACCTGTCCAAAAAATTCATTCGCATTCACCTACAACTGCAGCCTTCTTCATTTTTCAGGCCGATACAAATGACTACTCTGTAGGAATTTTATAACCACTTCCCTTTATAAATATACTAAATTGCATCCAACATTAAATCCTTTATTGTTCAGTACAAAACACTCTCTCAGTTCCTTCCTTCCTCCCTCTCCATTCCCACAACCTAGCAATGGGACTGATCCACACTGATGTAATTATTTCAGGTTCCCAGGATGGAAAGAATAGTAGGTGATAACAAGCCAATGGTAAAGAAGAGGCCCAATGATTGGTTTAGTTTTGTCCAAAAGCAGCCATGGGGTGTTAAGGTCTCAGGATATCATGATTACCCCTAATGCATAAAGTAATGGGGTACCTAAAACCAAATCCTCCTCCACCGACAAACACTCTTGCAGGTTTCGGCGCCTTCCTCAAGCAAGTAATTATCCACAATGCCAATGCAAGGGTGTGTCTTGGGTCTTTAAATGGGTGATTGCAGTTTCCCAGGGACTTAATGGATCATGTGTCCTCACGCCCACCCAACTTCAAAAGCCGAATTGGCCATAAACTGTCCTCTAAAAAGCATTGTGCCAAGCTAAGGTCCAATAACAGGAACACATTTCTTGACGATGCTTCAAGCTAATGTTACGTGAAAGGGGGGAATGCCTGGCATAAACTCTGTATTTGTGCTCTGGGAGGCCATAAAGCTTCTGACAATGGCTGGCTGGTTTTTAGGTTGCCTCATTCCAGATTTGAGTGGTGATCATGCAAGACATTCGGAGCAAGACATATTCTTGCAAATAGCCTTACTGTCTCAATTCACCTCAAAATCGGTGCTTGGCACCGAATGTCCACTAATCTTGCTGCATTGGCGGCTTGTGAAAATTACCCTGAACTGATTTATCACCAAAAAATGTCTCCAATGAATCTACAGATCAACTTAGAAAAGGAAATACATCAATTTACTCTTTGTCTTTGTCACTTTCAATATGCCCTACCACAAAGACGAAACCACAGCCCACAAATGAATGCTGCAAACTGCTACTGAATTACGGTTCCAAAGCAATGCATCACACATTTCTTCAGTAAAAAAGGAAGAAACAGCTGAATGGATGATAAACTTCTCCAAAGAAATACAATAGTTACTCGGCTGATTGTGTTGAGTTTTTGACATTGATTCTTTAAGCAGAACAGATAAGACTTTTATTAATCAATCCCAAAGCCATCAGTGAAAAGCTCTCTGAGAGTAAAGAACATTAGGCAAAGCAAGTGCACTCAAAGAGCAGGGACAAAAGCAGTCACATCAATGAGGCCTGCCATCATTAAAGGCACCCACATCACTCTTTTACTATGCTAGGGAGAAAAATCAAATAAATAAATGCATGTAAAGATTCTTTTTCTTTCCGTCATTATCGGCTGCATTTATTTTCCAAAAGGGGAATACGGAACTTTCTCTTGCAACTTTTCTTTAGTTCCTTCCAGTGTTTTTTTTTCTTTTCACACCTAACTGAAGTCATATTCACACTCTCGGTGGGTGTCAGGAACGCCTGCCAGTCTGACTAATTCTGCTTATTTTTGGCTTGAGTGTGGATAGTCTTTGAGTTTGGAGCTTCTGGCCCAGAGCCACTGTCTTGATTTCTTTATATTTTACAACAGACATTCTTCTTTAGTCACACAGGCACCCATACTTTTATAACAACTCTATCTTTAAACATAGGATGCAAATATTAGTACAATGCTATAATATAGAGCCTTGAGCCTTGAGTCGTTGAGTCTATTATAAAACATCTAAGTATAGCTACCTTGTTCTTTTCTTCATTGTTCAGTTTATCAGGTTCACCTACCTCATATATGTACCTTAGAGAGGCATTAAGAGGATATAACTCATCTGTCGCTATGCTTGTCAGTACACATCCATCAGTGGCAAGGCACTATTATGAGAACCATCACTGACACAAATTATTTGCTGGTATACAATCCCCAAGGCGGCAGTGACATGGCTACAACCTGAAATCACATCTGGATTGAGAGTAGCCTGACCAAATAAAAAGTATCCCACTGATATTACATTGAACCAGCTTTGATTATGGTGTGTATAGGCTTTGTTTCGACAACCATATACCACGTCATACCATTCGCATAGGCAACATGATCACAGACAGGTGAAGTGAATAACACTGATTATCTCTAAATCACACCAGCTGTTAGTGAGTGTTCTATATTAGGCAGCAAGCGAACATTTTAACCTCAAGGGTAATAAGTTAGAAGCGGGGGTGAGAATTTGAGTGAGTTTGACAAGAGTCCAATTGTAATGGCTAGTCAATTAGGTCAGAGCATCTCCAATTCAGCTCATGTGGGGTGTCTGGACTGCAGAGGTCCAGGGAAGAAACAGTGGTAAATTGGTGACAGGGTCATGGGCAGCACATTTACATTATGCACGTGGGGTTCAAAGCCTGGTCTGTGTGGTCAGATCCAACAGGTGAGGTACTGTAGCTTAAAGTGCTGAAGGCGTTAATGCTGGTTCATCAAGAATTGGGATAAAGTGATTGTGACAGGGACATATGGAGAGGGGAGACGCGGAGTCAACGTGCTGATCAGGGAGTTTAATTAGTGCACCTGAGGTAGCTCTGTCTGAACTATTTGCTTACAGTGCTTGCACACAGAGGTATTAATCCTTCACATTTAACTCATCCATACAATGAAACATACACATATACAAACACACGTGCCCGGAGCAGTGGGCGGCCCTGTACATGGTGCCGGTGGAGCAATAGGGGTTAGATGCCTTGCCCAAGGGCACTTCAGCTGTAGTATTTTGTAGAACCTGTGGGACGGGGACCTTCAGGTTCCAGACTGACTGGTTCATTAACCACAAACCATCAACTGCCTGGTAAGCAACATAACTGGACCATAGAGCAATGGATGAAAGTGGACTGGTCTGATAAAATCACATTTTCCAGGTGCATGTAGGTCGCATACCTGTGGAACCCCATGGCACCAGGAGACACTATGGAAAGAGGGTAAGAGGTAAACAGACACTGCCTGTGTGATGCCTTGGTCGTGGCCAATCAAGTCCTTCCGCACCAAACTCACCCAGCAATGGACCCTGGCTTTTACTTTGAAACACAGTACCAAAAATTAGGGACTGTGGCAATGGGACAATGGTACAAAATTTAAAACCTTGAATTCCGCATTTAAGATTCCAATATTTATTCTTCATATAGTTTATTTAGACTTAGATAACTTTTATTGTCATTCATTATACACTTAGTGTACACAGAACATAATTTCGTTACACTGGCTCGCATGGAGTATAAAAAAGAAGTGAAATTTTTGTATATGGTATAGAACATGGGTATAAAGTATACAGTATACAAAGAAATGTTTATTTAAAATATTTAAAAATGTAAATAAAAAAGACAAAATCAACAGACAAAATTAGACAAAACCTAAGCAGCATAGGTTAAAAAATGAGAATGTGATTAGTGAAATGATAATGTGATTAGTGAAATGATAATGTGATTAGTGAAAGGACTGAAATTAAGTAGATAGGTTTATATGTATGTATGTATGTATAAATATTTATTGTATACCAAGACTTATTGTGTCAGGCTTTTCAAGAAAGTGACATTAGATGAAGGTTTGCCCTTCATGTCAAACTCAATACATCTATATGAGCAGGTGGAGCTATGGTTGACTCAGCTGAGACTCTGGATTCATATGAGCTTTGACAGATCATGTCACCTGCAGTGTTCGTCCAGAAACCTGCCTCAGGATAGAGGCATTTTTAAGAGGTTAAGCGATTCAAGCAAAATTCGACAGGGGGATAGTTAATCTGATCCAATCTCTGATTTGTCTAAAATCTCCAATTCAATTACCAAACTGAAGGCTGTCCAACAAGAATAAACAAGACTGCGTCTGTCCAGTCAACTTACAGTGGCAAATAACTAAAGACTTAATGACTCGTTTTACCATTTGTCATTTACCTGCTTTGTCTTCCACAACAGTCCTGAAATAATTTGAGTGAGCGGTAGCATTTCTACATTCCTTTATGTGGAGTTAAGGGTTTGTGGGGCTGTTTATCAAAGCCTTAATTGCACAAGCTCTGGGATAAAGCAGAAAAGAATGAGATAGTTGTCCAAACTGTGGCCTCTGCCAGGTTCCAAGTGGGGCCATTGGCTAATGTTTGGCTCGGTCCTTCATTTGCTTCTCTTCTTGCTGCTACTCTCTTTTTTGTTGTTTGTGTTCCTGTCAGTGAGCCATCTCTTCCAGAACAAAAATAAATGTATACAGACACTACGCTGTAAAAGTTTGCTGGTGGTAATACAGGATTTAACTATAAATATTTGATTTGTTCGGCAAGGAATACGGACTATTTGTCAGTCTGTGCTCTTTCTTTTTCCGATTCCCTCTTATAGAGGAAAAATGTGTTTTGTCTTTCATCGCATGTCTACTTAACCCTTCTTTTGGCATTTATAGTGGTGGTGCATTGGCAAAAAAAAAAAAAAATCCAAACAGCTGTTGGAAATAAAATATTGATCATGAAAACTTTATTTTTTTTTCCCCCAGCCAACCAGAAGCCAGCAGTCAATTATTAATGATGGACGAGTATTTTCTGTGTTGGGTTTGATTTTTACTCTAGCTACATGGTTTTACAGACATATTTCTGTCTGTTTAACTGTGAGAATGCCATGGGAAATGGCAAACTCTCGTTCCAAGAGTTTTCAGCGGTGGGTCTATTAATTCTGTTCCTGCTAAAAGTGTCAAATCTGCAGGTATAAGGAGCCCATGGATATAGCATTGCTGCCAAATCATCTTTGCCGCTGCTGTAAGGCATTCAGGTTCCTCCCTCTGCTTTGACACAAATAAAAGGGAATAATATTCTCCTTATGCATGAGCGGCATGTTAATGCGAATGAAAGTGCCCTTTATCCTGCTCTGTTTCACGATCCCATAGGCTTATTTAGGAAGCTAACCAGGAACACTGAAACCAAGGACTGGGCTCAGAATCTTGTTATTCCATTTACACCACCTAGTTTACAAAATATGTCTCCTGACAGAGCGATTGCCAAACCTTAACAAAGCAGCGACCTTTTTTCAAATGTTACATCCATACAAGTTGACCATACACCGTCACACTGCTCATTGCTCTGGGTTTCTGTTTGTATGTGTACAATGCAGAGTTGTGCACAACATGTTTCCACAAGGGATGTGGGAGTTTTGGGGGGTGGGAAATTGTAGCTGGATGAGGAAGTGCTTAATTGGCATGCAGGGAAAGTGTGTGTTCTCACTCCACCGATGGGGCGAGCAGCGGGGCATGACGAGCATACACTATCTCATAGACTTCATTAGAGCCTGGCTTGGTCCAAGTGGAGCTGGGAAGAGGGGGGGTGCAGCTCCATAGACTTTATGCTAAGCAGCCTGGCACTACTGTCTGTGACTCACAGTGTGAGCAACCACAACAAAACCTGACAGGAAACATGCAGACATAGCCTCAGCGAGCACTTTTCTCACTGGATGGGTCAATGGATGGGGGTGTAATCCAGTATGCATGACTAATGTGGTCATGATGCGTGTAGCCCGGCTTTTTCGCTGTCCAAATTCACTGGAAGGACATATATCAGCCTAAGAGGATTTGGAAGAAAATGCAACTCCGCTTGCTTCGTGATGAATAGGGCAATTACTTTTCCAGGCACAGCACCTCCTTAATTTTGTAAATGTAACTTTTATTTAAGGGGAAACATTGATTCTCAGCAATTTTTCCAAAATGGAAATTAATAGCGGTAACAACTTAGAGTGACTTGAGCTTGTCATGTTCTACATTAATATGCATCTAGTTTTTGACAGTCTAGTCGACCAGACCATCGTCTTTATTGTAACCTATTTTATACCTCAACAATTTTTTTATGGGCCATGAACGATGTGTCTATACCAACTAATTATCGATTTTAAAAATCCATCAGGGCGGCACGGTGGCTTAGTGGTTAGCACGTTCGCCTCTCAGCGCTAGGGATTCCTGGTTCGAATCCCCATCTGGGTGGAGTTACCATGTTCTCCCCGTGTCCGCGTGGGTTTCCTCCGGGTTCTCCGGTTTCCTCCCACAGTCCAAAAACATGGATCAAGTCAATTGAGTTCTCCAAATTGCCCCATATAGAGTGTGTGTGTGTGTGTGTGTGTGTGTGTGTGTGAGTGAGTGTGTGCCCAGCGATAGATTGGTACCCTGTCCTGGGTGTATCTGCCCAGCGTCTGAAACGTTCTCCCCTGGATGGGCATGGCACTTAAATAGGATAAAGCGGAAGATAATGAATGAATGAATAAAATCAATCATCTCATTTTAGATTGATTTATTATCTTCTGCTTAATCGTGGAGAGGTTTTCCATGCTCATCCAGGGGAGAAAAGTTTTGTGCATTGAGTTGACACCCCCAGGACAGGGTGCCAATCCATCACTGGGTACACAAAGACAAACACACACACTATGTATAGGGAGAATATATTATACTATTACCTGCCCCAGGCGGCACGGTGGCTTAGTGGTTAGCATGTTCGCCTCTCAGCACTAGGGATTCTCGGTTCGAATCCAAATCTGGGTGGAGATTCCATGTTCTCCCCGTGTCCATGTAGGTTTCCTCCAGGTTCTCCAGTTTCCTCCCACAGTCCAAAAACATGGATCAAGGTCAATCGAATTCTACAAATTACCCCATATAGAGTGTGTTTGTGTGTGTGTGTGTGTGTGTGTGAGTGAGTGTGTGCCCAGTGAAACGTTCCCCCCCCGATGGGCATGGGGAACCCCCCCCCCCACGCAACCCTAGTGGATGAATAATGGAATATTTTTAATTTTTAGTTTAATATATGGAAGGCACGTTGGCTTAGTAATTAGCATGTTCGCTTTTTAGTGCTGGGGATTCAGGTTTGAATCCCAATCCAGGTGGAATTTCCACGTTGGTATGGGATTTCTCCGGTTATTCCTACTGTCCAAAGACATGAATTCAAGGTAATGAATGTTCATTTGAATGTTCTAAATTGCTCCATATAGAATCTGCTTATGTGTGCGTGTCTGTGTGAGTGAGTAGGCCCAGCGATAGATTGATGTCCTGTCCTGGGTGTATCTGCCCTGAAACATTTTCCCCTGGATGAGCAGGGGAAAACCCTCCACGATCCTTGTAGAGGATTAAGCGGAAGATAATGAATGAATAAATTTATTTAATATATGTAACTTAGGTTACACTGCCATTTTACTTTTACTTTATTCTGTATTATTTAGTATTTTTAGCTTCATTTTACTGTGCTTATGGTTATTATCTTCCCTGTACTTCTATATATATATTAACACGACAAATGGAGCATCTATAAAAACTTTCCCCCAATTTCCCCCCGGGGATTAATAAAGTATTCTGATTCTGATTAAGGGGCAATTTAGAGCGGCCAATTCACCTAAAAACACTCAGGAAAACCCACACAGACACAGGGTGAACATAAAGACTCTACCCAGATCTAGATTTAAGTTCAGGATTATTTATTAATGTAGCACTTTTTACAATAGTATATACTCTCAAAGCATAGTGTTCCAAACCTGAAACCCCAAAGTGCAAGATGAGTCAACAGTGGCAATAGTGGCAGAAGTATAGTAGTATATAGAAAAAACCTTATACGGACAAAGGCTTGGCGGAGGTCTCATCCTTCTTGAGTGGCCGGGCAGCATCAACACTGCAGGACACTGATGTACAGTGTCCAAAACTATATCAGATTCAAACCTGGAGCCCCAGCCCTGAAGAACAGACATGCTAACCACCACGCCATTGTATAGCCCTGTAACAATATGACAAAATGATTAAATACAAAACAACTCGTATGTTTCATAGATATCTATTTAAAAAAATAAGGATAACTTTATTGTACTTGGCTTGGGATCATTGTTATTGTCGCATTTACACTGACTATGTAAATGCAGTAGTGCATTCTACAAGTGCATGAATTGATTTTGCATCGAAAATGGTTGATGATTTACGTGAGAAAGGAAAACTCAGAGCCCATGTGTCCTCATTTGTTACGTGGCACCTCTCTAGCCCCCAGCTTTAACCTCCAACTCAGATGCTCATTAACTCGTCCAAGGTTAAATTGTAAATACCAGTCTTTTGTGTTTAATAAATCGATTTTCATATGCATTCATTCATCTTCTACTTTGACCTGGATGGGAACAAGGCCCAATTAATAATACCATCGCAAACAATTTCACCTCATTGTTTCCTTTCATGCTACTAATAATGCCGTAATAATGACACCATAATGCCACCGTGGTGACCCTGTCAGATAAAGACTGGAAATGGCTGGCAGTGTTTACTAGTGTGTTCCTGTCACCATGACAATAAAGGCATTGAATATGGAGGATGGGGTGTGAAAAACATGGCTAAGCCGGAAAGCGCATGGGAATTCCTGGGAAAGACCCTGATATCTAATTACTCTGGAACAAGTCACTTAGAAACCGAAACCAGCAGTTGTGCTGGGAAATGATGTAATACATGTGCTCATGCTCACAACACTAATCTAAGAAAGGCTGGCTGAGATTTAATACAGACCTTTTAACACGGTGACTGAATGATTAAGAACATTTCAGTTGCCTGGCAGATTTCAAAGGTTATTTGTTAGAAAATGCTTCGGTAAAATTTTATCTAAATCTGGTATTTATAATGCATTATTAACACATTTATAAAGCTTTATAAAGTATTTCTAATTCTTCATAATACTTGTCATAAGCAATTGTTAATGTCCATTGATTTACATAACCACACTCATAAAGTGTTATAAGGACATGCCATTAGTCTTTATAACACAAAGTGACATAATGCATTATAATTTATAAATTTTTACTGCTCATCAACTTTTTATAGAGACCAGCGACATAAAGCCTTATAATGTTTTTGTTTAAGAGTGATTTCCTGAAAATGACTTTATAAGTGCTTTTAACTGTTTTTTTAAAAATTTATATGCTAATTTTACAGGCATAAAGTAAAGTGTTGTCATTAATTACCCAGGTAACACATTCTATGAATTTAGAATTCATAATGCATTATGAGTGCATTTATAAACCTTTATAAAGTATGCATAATGCTTTATAATAGTTGTCATAAGCATTTTCTTATCGTAAATGTGCATAATCATAGTCATAAATTGTTATAACAATTTGATATAAGCCTTTATAACACAGAGTGACATAATGCATTATAATATGAACTTATTTTTGAACTTTTGATTCTTTAGATGTTTTAACATTCTTACTTAAAACAAGAAGAATCCACTTCACTTAAAGTCTGTAAAGTGCAGTCATAAGCTTTTATAAGGCATTATATACTACTATGTATGCAGTCTCTTTCAAAGAGGTAATTAATGACAACACTTTACATTATACCTGTAAAGAGAGATTATAAGCTTTTATAAACAGTTATGAGCACTTTTAGTAATTTAAAAATTTTTTTGAACACAACCGTTATAAGGCTTTATGTCGCCAGTCTCTATAATAAGTGATAAACAGTTAGAATAAATAATTTATAATGCATTATGTCACTTTGTGTTATAAAGCCTTATGGCTTGTTCTTGTTCTTATAACACTTTGTGAGTGTAGTTATGTACAGCTATGGACATTTTTAAAAAGGCTTTTAAGTATTATAAAGCTTTATCAATACTCTAAAAAGCTATTTAATTGTGTCAATAATGCATTGTGAATACTTGATTTGGGTAAAGTGTTACCAAATTCTTTAACATAAATACAGTGTTTATTTGTACTTGGAGATTCTTATATTTTGCTTATAATCTTATATTATACAGCTACAGAAAAGTGATTTTGTGCTGACAGTCGAAAACTGGCCAAAACTTTGCAAACACGCTTAAAAGGATTTGTTTAAATGACATAATCTGTCTTTGCATCTGTAATTGGATAAGCTGAAAAATTCCAGTTGCTGCATCAGGCATTTGTGTAGCTACGTCCTGCAACTGACTACAGCCTCGAGTCTGGCTGTTGATGTCATGCGTTATGTAACCATGTCGAATTTACATCAAACGTACATTTACAGTTGCAGCAGGTTGAACTTTGTTGGTTTTGCATTGGTTTCGTTTCATACATTCTAGCCAATTGTTTTCTATAGAATGTCATCAAAATGTCCCCTGTCCTGTAACACATTGCCAAAGATGTTTAATATTATAAGACATTAAAGTTTGAGGAGCGCTCACTCAAATAATTTTTTGATATCTTTATCTTTAAAGAAAAATATCTTTAAAGAACCTTAACACTATAAGTAACACTAATTGTGTGACTTGAAAGTTTATAGAATATTAGAATTTTTGTCATAAAAAGGTACTTAGAGCAGTAAATAAAGAGTCGACCCTGTTGCCTGTAAAATAAATACGAATTATAGTACATGTAGTAGATGAAAAATCTAGGTGGAGGAACTGATGGATTTATGCTGCATAGACAAAATGCACTGTTTAAGATACTGATCTGATTTAAAGAGATTTTGCTAACAATTTACCTAAATCTGGTATTCATAATGCATTATAAACACATTATGATGAATTATAAATTATAATGAATTATAATTTGCATTAGATAGATATATAGAGGACGGCATTGTGGCTTAGTGGTTAGCATGTTCTCCTCACAGCTCTAGGGATTCCCGGTTCAAATCCCATTCTGGTTGTCTGCGTGGGTTTCCTCCGGGTTTTCCGGTTTCCTTCCACAGTCCAAAAAAATGTGGATCAAGTCAATTGAGTTCTCCAAATTGGCCCATATAGAGTGTGTCTGTATGAGTGTGTGCCCAGTGATAGATTGGCACCCTGTCCCGGGTGTATCTGCCCAGCACCCGAAACGTTCTCCACTGGATGGGCATGGGGAATCCACCCACGACCCTAGTGGAGGATAAATCAGAAGATAATGGATGGATGGATGGATGGATAGATAGATAGAAAGATAGACAGACAGACAGACAGACAGAGACAGAAAGATAGATACTTTATTTATCGTAAAGGATAACTTACGAATTTCACAGTGGATTTGGAAACATCTGTCTGACGATCATATTTCATTTTTAGACCTCGAGAATCATTATGGACTTTCCCTTATCTTTTGCAGCTGTAATAACTTGTGGGTTTCAACACAACTTAGTTTCCTTGTGTCTGTGGGTACATGTATTTACAGACTGATAGTGATCTACCAGGACGGCATGGTGGCTTAGTGGTTAGAACGTTCAGCTCTCAGCAATAGGGAATCCCGTTTCGAATCCCAATCTGGGTGGAGTTCCCATGTTCTCCCCGTGTCTGCGTGGGTTTCCTTTGGGTTCTCCGGTTTCCTCCCACAGTCCAAAAACATGGATCAAGGTCAATTGAATTCTCAAAATTGTCCCATATAGAGTGTTTTTGTGTGTGGGTGTGTGTGTGTGTGGGGGGTGTATGAGTGAGTATGCTCAGTGATAGATTGGCGTCCTGTCCTGGGTGTATCTGCCCAGCGCCCAAAACATTCTCCCCTCCCCTGCCCCACGACCCTAGTAGAGGAAAAAGCAGAAGATGATGGATGGATAGTGATCTACCACACATGCCACTGAACAAATGTCATATATCATGACCATTACAAGATCGATTTATGAACTTTATTTAGTTATTTATAAACATAGAGTAACACTAAGCTATTAACTAATTAGGCCTATTAATAATCAGCAGTCCTGCAATTAGCCATAAAAATTATATTTTAGGAGCAACACATGAAGACAGTTGCAGCACTTCACAGCAGTTTTCCAGGTGGGAGACCATGTTTTTTACCCATGTATGCCTGGATTTTTTCTAAGAGCTTTTGTTTGCTTCCACAGTCCAGACACAGTCATGTGAACCGTGTGAATTGGAGATATTTAATTGTCCCTAGGTTATGTTTGTTAACAGTTGAACATCTGGACTGCATCGATGGCAATTTCCCAGCTGGAATGGTTTGAGTGACACAGTCATGAGTGCAATTAAGTATCTCTACTTGCAGTCTTTGGAATGTGGCAGGAAACCCACGCAGTAAACCTCTGAATATTCCCACGCAGCCGTGAGAAGTTGGGACAGTTGTAGGCTTGTGGTTAAGGAACCAGCCTGTGACCTGAAGATCCTCGGTTCGATTCCCACTCCCACCAAGTACTATGGCTGAAGTACCCTTGAGCAAGGAACTTAATCATCCCAGTTGCTCCCCAGGCGCCGTATACAAGGCTTCCCACCGCTTTGAACACATGTGCTTACTTCACCAGTGTGTGTGTGTGTGTGTGTGTGTGTGTGTGTGTGTGTGTGTGTGTGTGTTCACTGCATGGGTGGGTTAAATGTGGAGGACGATTCCTCTGTGTGTAAAATAGGGAGTAGTAGCTTAGTGGTTAGGGTGTTGGGCTATCAATCTGAAGGCTGTGGGTTCAAATCCCAGGTCCACTGAAGTTACCAATGTGGGTCCTTGAACAAGACGCTTAACCCTTATTGCTCAAGGGATGCTTTGGCCAACCCTATGGTTAAAATCTCTGTTTTTAAGCATAGTAAGTAAAATAAAAAAATACCTATTTTCAGCTTAATCCTCTACTATGGTCATGGGAGGGTTCCCCATGTTCATCCAAGGAAGAACATTAAGGGCGCTGGGCAGATACACCCAGCACAGGGCACCAATATTTAACTGGGTACATTTAATTACACAGGCACACACTATATGGGGCAGTTCAGAGCATTCAATTTACCTTGTATCCATGTTTTTGGACTGAGGGAGGAAACCTGAGAACTCGGAGGAAACCCATGCAGACACGGAGAGATCATAGAAACTTCACCCAGATTGGAATTTAAACCTGGATCCCCAGTGCTGAGAGGCAAACGTGCTAACCACTGAGCCACCTTGCCGCCCCGACACAGATTCCACACAGGAAAAAAAACCTTGGTTCACCCCAACAGGGTATTAAATCTGTAACTTTCATCCTGTATGCTATAAACCCCTACCACTTCTTCATGATGACAGCCATCCCTTGGTGTAAATGTGGCTTAAAATAGTTGTTTCAACAAGTATGTTTAGAGATGGTTTAAGGTGAAACAGGTTTTCCTTTTGTTTATCATGGTGACTGTAGTCAGCGCTCAGATGTTGCATATGGCACTGGACAGTTTTCGATTGCAAGCTTTTCCAGGTAGCTTTGCAGAAATATAGGCCTATATGATCCGGGATTACCATATTTATTTTTGCAAAGTGATAGCCCCAGGGATATGAGTGTTCTTTAAATGCTGACACCTCTTTGACATGAATTGGAAAATATTTGGATATCAGGTAGGCATGCATTCAAATGCCTGGATGATAAATGTCTAATCTGCAGTCATACAAGCATAGAAGGTGCACACACAGCAAAGAAGTGTGAATAATGCGGCCATGCAGAACAATCATGTCATAGCATTTAGCCATCAATGTGAGAAAAAGAAAAACCTCTCTCCCTTCTTCTCTCTCTCTCTCTCTCTCTCTCTCTCTCTCGTTCTCTCTTACTTGCCATCTCTCTTTCTCCCATTCGCTTTCTTGCTCCTTTCCTTTGTCCGACTATAAAAACTCTGGCAGAGGGAAGGATACAGTATGCAAATAGGAAGTGTTTTAGTATGAGAACCAAGCTCACAGCCAAAATCAAGGCCAGGGGCGAGGTTGAGGGGGCACAGAGGGAGCTGAGTGACAGTGATGAGGTTCCATTTTTGGAACAACAAAAAGAGGTGCCTGAATTAAAACAGCATTCAGTGGGAAAACAAGTTCTCACTCCCTCACTCCCTTTAACTTGCTCTTAAAGTCTGGAATGTTGGTGTGAGTAAAAAAAAAAAAAGAAGAAGAAGAAGAAAAAAGCCACATAAATTAAACAGCATTTAACCAGCATTTGACCATAAGTTGTGCGCCTCCATTAGCAGGCAGCCTAAAAAGCAAAGAATGTAAAATATGCACTAGTTCATTCACAGACTGTTTGGCAGCGATCTGCCTCAGACATCATGAGAAATGTTCACTGTATAGCCTCGGCCGTTTAGCATGGGAAAGTCACCCCGGGGTCATTTTGGGGTTTGCTTCCCCTTCTCAAGCTGTTTCTCATTTTGCAGAGAAACCTCATGCTATACACTACGTGGCAGTTTTACCCATGGTTTCACTGCGATGTGCTGATGGTGCCAGATTGGTTTTCGTTCAGCCTTTAGGGTCTGGGGTTGCTAGTTGTTTCTCAAGTTTAGTACCTGTTCAGGATTTTCACGAGCTAAAAGGCACTCCATATGCATTAATGATGTTGGGTCCTATTGACACTGTGCTAAATGAAAGAGATCTTTCATTACGTTTACATTCAGTCATTTGGCAGATGCTTTAATCCAAAGTAACTTACAAATGATGACACAAGTCAAGGAAACCCATGCAGACACAAGGAGAACATGGAAACTTAGGGTGTTGAGCTATTAATGTAAAGGTTGAGAGCTCAAATCCCATGTTTGGCGAAGTTACCAATGTGGGCCTTTGAGCTGTCCCTGTGTTCTGACACCAGCCATCAAACTTGGGATACTTGTAAGTCGCTTTGGATAAAAGCGTCTGCTAAAATGACCAAATGTAAATGTAATGACCTTATATTTAGCAAATCCTTGCTATTTGTTAAAGCCTTAACATCACAGCCCAGTCTTCAAACGTTTGGCCGAGTTAAGCATCCACACACACACACACAAAAACAAAAACAAAAAAAACAACGGACAATAAATTAAAAACATTAAACCAGTTAAAGCAGTCTGATGTAATACAATGCAATGGTCTCAAACTTATAATAAAGATTTAATCAAGTCAGGTGAAGTAAAGGAGGTTTTATTGTCATTTCCTTCACATACAAGAAGACAGTGAAATGAATGTGCATTCCTCAAGGACCATGGTGCAACACAGGCAACACAGGATATAATATGACTTAAATAACATAAAGAGCAAATTAAAGCACAGTACAAACAAAATAATAATGTTATAATGCTTGGAGAAAGCAAAATACTATAAGCTGTTGTGATTTGATTTAATTTAGTAGTTTATTTATTGAAGTATACTTAGTGCTGATAAAATGTCTGCATAAAAAATGGGCCGTCCACTGTGTCTTGATCATCTCGGGGTGTCTTTGTTAGAGTGATCTATTTTGCAAACTGTGCATCCAAACAAAGGGAATTTGTCCTCTACATTTAACCCATCTGTGCAGAGAAACACACATATACACAAACTGAGTAAAGTGCTTAGGGTGAAAGGTGGGCAACCTTGATTACGGCAACCGGAGAGTAGTTGGGGTTAAGTGACTTGCCCAATGTCCCTTAGGCCATAATATTTGGTGGGACCAGGACCCGAACCGAGGACCTTCAGGTTGCAAGGCTGGTTCCTTAACAACAAGTTTATGACTGCACCTTCCTTTGTTTAAGAGGTGTTTGGCCTTTGGGTTTTTAAGGCTTTTTAGCACAACAATGCAACTGTGCTAAATATTTGCTAATATGGAAGTTAGGGATGTTGGAAGGAAGGGATGGAGGTCTGCATTTACTTTTACATTGGGTCATGTAGCAGATGATTTTATCCAAAGCAACTTACAAAGCATGCAAATGGTTGGCTACAGCGTCCCTGGAGTAATGAGGGTCAATGGTCCTGCTCAAGGACCAACATTTGTAACTTCAAATTATCACTAAAATATAACTATTATCAAATAAAGGATTATCTTATCTTCAGTGAACCTGTGATTTGAACCCAGAACCTTAAGATTGATAGCCCAACACTCTAACCACTAAGCTACCACACCCTATTTTACTCACAGAGGAATTGTCCTCAACATTTAACCAACACACACAGTGGTAAAGTGAGCACACATGCCCAAAGCAGTGGGAAGCCTTATATACGGCCCCCCTGGAGCAATTGGGGTTAGGTTCCTTGCTCAAGAGCACATCAGCCGTAGTACTTGGGAACGGGTATCGAACCAAGGACCTTCAGGTCGCAAGGCTGGTTCCTTAGTCACAAGACTATGACTGCCCCCACTGTTGTTTGTAAATAAAAACAACATCCTGGACACCCTGGAATGGTCACCAATCCACTGCAGGGCAGACACACACACACACTCACACGCACACAGACGACAAACACATACATACATGTGGTTACTAGCATGTTTTTGGACTGTGGATGAGGAAACCAGAGCTCCTGGAGAAAACCCGCTGAGCTGTACATACAAACTTTCCACCTTACTGGAAATTAAATCCAGCACATTCCTTGTGTGTAGTCCTAGCCACTATGCCTTTGCTACTGTAAGTATAGCTATATAAATAAATATGAACCGAGTTGAACATGATGAGCATGGTGCTGCAGTTGGTAACGCAGTGGCTTACAGGGAGGTCCTGGTTACACTGACAGGCAGTCTGGGTTCTTTCTGGGTGGAGTTTGCCTCTGTGTGGGTTTCCTTCGAAAGCGCTGGTTTCCTTTAACAGGCCAGACATGTGATCAGTTAAAGTGGAAATATTTATTTAAGTGAATGCAATGGCTGTGTATGAGTCCTGTAATACACGGGTGACCCATTCAAGTTGTTTTCACGCCTCTAACCCAATCACTGCATCCCCTTGACCCCAATTCAGAAATGTGAATTAGAAATCAAACAAATTGAATAGGGTACAATGGTACTGGGCAGAAAGGTGGCTTAGTGATTAACACATTCACCTTTCAGCACTGGGGATCCATGTTCGAATCTCATCCATCCTTCAATTATCTTCGGCTTTGTCCTCTACTAGGGTCGTGGGTGTGCCCAGTGATAGATTGGCATCCTGTCCTGGGTATTTGCCCAGTGACCGAAATGTTCTCCCCTGGATGGGCATGGGGAATCCTCCTGTAACCTGAGCAGAGGATTAAGCGATAATGATGGAATATTTAGTCTGAATGGCTAAAATATCCCAATAATCCAAAGTTTATAGAAAGAAAGGATTATAATGTGTTATGTCAATTTCTGTGACAAAGCCTTTTGTCATATTGTTATGAATGTGATTGTGAATATTTATGTACAGTACATTAATAAAGGCCTATGACAAATGTCAAAAAGCATTATGAATGCACTTATAATGCTTTTAAATACTGGATTTTTAAAAAGTGTTACCATAAGAGCTTATGAAATATGACAATAGTCTCTAATTTTCCTGACAATTTTGGTGCTGTAAATAACACATTTAAAATCAAGATAATCAAGCTGCCAATATGCGCGTGTGGAAAATCGGACAGAGGTCAGGACCTCCTGCACACTCCATAAATTATGCTTGCCTTGAAACGGCAGGTTTAATCACAACTATCCTAACACCACATAGGCAACCTCGCTAAGTGACCTTTGCCTGATTAAAATGCACAAAAACCCCTCTTTTCCATTCAACTGTGTTGATTTAATCCGGCACGTCTCCCCGGCGTCTCCACCTTGAGCTCCACCTCACACCTGCAGTCAGTCAGTGTAGAACAGTATGGCAGGCAATGTCAGGTTTAACTCTTTTTTTTTAAGTACTTTGCAATTCTTTGACCCAGAATGGCAGAAAATGTTATGGGGGTGTCCTCGGGTCTTGGAGCCTTTGGTTCAAGCTTATCACTTCATGCTGTCAAAACACTGACAACTCAAGTGTTTTTGTTTACAGAGTGTCTTCTTGCAGCTGGTTGAAAATAACACAGGCCAAGGCTTCTTTTTGCACTCTAGATAAAAAGCAGTCTAGAGTGATATCAGGGATGGAAGCTGCAGTCGGCTGACTGTGGCAGAAAAAAAAAGGAGCAGAGAAAAAAAATTGGTAAGTCAAATTGAATTTGGCTCTAACAATCACCTGTGAAGTAAGCAAAGAGTAAAATGGTTTCATTACCTACCTCTTGATACTACCTCCCGTCCGAACACATATAGCTGCCAAAGCCCTTATTGGGGCTGGTAAAGTGTATCCAGTAAACACAAGGTGTTCAGTTTGGTCTTGTTTGTTCTTGTGTTTTTCTTTCTGCTATGAAACACTCTTACATACACACTTTGTCTCTTTAGATTCCCACAGTGTCACGATTACTTGCTTTTGTTGTTTCCAGATCTATGTAATTATCCTGGTCCCACCCCTTGTCACATTACTATTAACCTGATGTTTCCACCCTTTGTTATGTAATTGTTTAGTTGGTAACACATTATAGCATTATAAGTGCATTTATAAAGCTTTATTGAGCATTCATACACATACACGTTATAACATTTTTTATAAGGCTTTCTTAATGTACAAGATGTTCATAATCATAGTCATGAATTGTTTTAACAATTTGACGTAATTTATATGACAAAATTACATAATGTATTATAATATAAACTTAATCCTCAGGTTCCCTATGCCCATTTAGGGGAAAATGTCAGGCGCTGGGCAGATACACCCAGGACAGGGCGCCAATGTATTACTGGGCACACACTATATGGGGGCAATTTAGAGCATTTAATTGACATCAATTCACCTTGAATCCATGTTTTTAGATTGTTGGAGGAAACCAGAGAACCCCGACGACACCCACACGGACACGAGGAGAACATGGAAACTCCACCCAGATTGGGATTCGAATCTGGATCCCCACCCATTTATAAGCTTTTATAAGTCATTATGTGCTAGTATGTATGTCTCTTTCAAAAATGTAATTAATGACAACAGCTTAGTTTATGCCTATAAAGAGAGCTTATAAGCTTTTATAAACAGTTATGAGCACTTATAAAGTTATTTTCAGGAAAAGTGTTCATTGAACACGTTATAAGACAAACATTATAAGGCTTTATGTCGCTTTTTGTCTCTGTAATAAGTTGATGAAATAAGTATTTATAATAATATAATAAGTATTTAATAGAATAATAACTATAATAAGTGTATAATACAATAAGTATTTAAAGTATGAACATTTAAAGTAATTTATAATGCATTATGTTATAAATATTTTTACAGCATTATAAAGCTTTTTAAAACACCGGATTTAGGTAAAGTGTTACCGGTTAGTTTGGTCCAATTGTTTCCCCGTTTCTTAATGCATCATCATAAGATTGTGCTTTAAAGAGATGTATTTGCTTTTTTCCTCGATTACCATTGGTTATATTTTGCATTAGCATACTCTATGGGGCAGTGATGGGTTTGTGGTTAAGGAACCAGCCTTGTGACCTGAAAGTCCCCTCCAAGTGCCATGGCTGAAGTGCCTTCAGGCAAGGCACCTGACCCCAATTGCTCCCTGGGCAGCCTACCACTGTGGGCATGTGTAAATATGTGTGTGTTTCACTGCACTGATGGATTAAATGTGGAGGACAAATTCCTCCGTGTGTACGCACAGTAGGCAAAATAAATCACTTTATCACTTCCACTTCTTTGTATCTCCATGATCAACCCCGGCCTGTTTAAACACGTACTATAATCTCACATTCTTAAGAATGTTTAAACAATTAATACAACAATTCCTAGTAAATATCCTACAATACTACCTAAATCAAATAAAACCGTAAACATTAACGGTTGCAGTTAATACACCGGCTGAGCCAGTTGGACAGGTTTGGGTCCAACAACACTAAATGGCATTATAATGAATATAGCTCAGTTCATTAGGACACATAAGCCAACTTGCAAATGCTGTTATCCAAAGCAACTTAACAGTATTTTAACTAACTTGATGGCAGGAGACAGAGCAATGAGAGTTAAGAGCCCACATTTTCAACTTATATTGGATTTGGGGTTTGAAGCCCCAACCTTCAGCCTAATAGTCCAACTTTCTAACCACTGAGATTTGCGATTCTCTTGATTCCCAATGAAAATCTATTGGCTCTATCATATACATATGATCTCTATTATGAATATATCCACTGCTAGCATGTTTACACATCTTTTGCACACCTTTGCACACCTTTGCACATTAAAATAACTGCTGCAATTACCAACTCTTTAAGAATTTTGCAATCAGGGACATTTTTCTTGGCACATGTGTCTCACACCACTAGGAGGCCACCTGCACTGTTATCTATCCACTTAATGTTGCTGTTTACAAACCAAACTCAGTGTTTACTTCATGCCATTACTTGAATGTTTATTTTGATTGTACTGTGTATTGTCCTGTATTTATTGTGATCCTTGTGTTTGCACACGTGCACTTTATGTTGATTGTTTAGTAGCAGTTATGTGTAGCACCTCGTTCCACATATACTGAACTGTACTTTATATTGTGGAATGACAAATAAAATACTTGAATAAATACACCATCTGCTAGGTGCGTCACGATGCTCATATTACACAGTCGTTTAAATAGCAACAGTGCTTGCATCTACCCCGATGAGATTGGTGGTGTTAAATGTGTTCAAGTAAATGTATTAATAGGGCTTTTTTTAATAGTACATTGTCCTAAAACAGTTTTACAGTGTGTCGAGTCTGAACCCCCAAAGAGCAAGCCGAAGTGAAAGTGGCAAGAAAAAAACTCCTTGTTATATTTGGATTTTAAGGAAGAAAGCTTGGGAGGACATAGGCTTAGTAAGAGATGCTTCCTCCTTTAGTGGCCGGGCAGCATCACTAGTGCAGGATACCCATGTACTGATTGTGCAATCAGGTGTCCATTTTCAAAATTTGGAAAAACTAAATCAATTCGGTAAGACCATCAGGACTGCAAAATCCCTAGTTCAACATAAATCCAGGTTCTGTTGTTTTTTTTTTTTTTGTCGTTAATTGCCTTGGTGCTCTGGCAATGAGGTGTGTTCAGGTAAATTGCAGGCATATTGCTATCCTGGCAACAAAACACACGGGTGCACCACTGACTGAAAACAACCTTGTCAGATGTCAGTCAGACGTTTATTGTTATCCTGAATTGAACTCCCAACCCATTCAGCTGTGTATAGTAACATTTTTATAGTATTTTTATAGTAATAATAAACAACACAAAGGGCAGCACAGTATCTTTGTGATTAGCACATCTGCTTCTCAGTGCTGGGGATCCAGGTTCGAATCCCAATCTGGGTGGAATGTCCACGTTCTCCCTGTGTCCGTGTGGGTTTCCTCTGGCTTCTCAGGATTCCTTTCACAGTCCAAAAACAGGGATTCAAGGTAAATTAAATGCTCTAAATTGCCACATGTAATTTAGTATGTTTGTGAGTGTTCCCACCAATAAATTGGCACCCTGTCCTGGGTGTGCCCTGTCCAGCGCTCAAAATGTTCTCCACTGGATGGGTAAGGGGAACACCCCCCACCCCCGCGACCCATTTAGAGGATTGATCAGAAGATTATGAACGAATGATAAAACAATAAAATAATGTGAAAATAGCAATCGTTCAAAGTTAGACTGTATCTGTAAAGGAAATGGCAGGTGACACGCAGATTGGATTATTGCACCTTATGCCCAAACCACACCCATGAATAATTAAGAGAATTAGAACATGCCTTTTGCTCGTTTTAAGCTGTCTTGTACTTTTCCCGTCATTACGATAGCAAAAAAGCCACATTGCCACGTCTTGAATCGAGCTGCACTATGCATAGTTGATGGTGTGCCTTAAGATCGGTAATTAGTTATGTTAAAATGGCCTCACTCAAGATGTTGGTAGCACTGAACCACATGGTTTAGTCTTTTCCAATCATTTAAAATTTTTATAAGGTTCCACTCAAAACATAGGTTCGGCCAAAAAGCCTAACATTGCCTTGGGGCTGTAAAATTCTCAAGCCTGCTCTTTAAGCATCTTCTGACGGTTTGAGACAAATAGCATTTAAGTGGTTTATAACAAGAATGTTGAGTTACCAATTTTTCAACTCTGAAATGTTTCTGTTAGCACCAGTGAGGCCATTAAGTAAAAGAAACATCACTCGACCATTAACTGACCTTACACATGACCTCCTCTCTAGATTACCAAACTATCTGTCAAAACAATAGTGAGACAAGTAGCAGAGGAGCTAATGACCAATGGAAGAGAGTTACAGACGGCCATGAAATAGAAGCTCTATGGAGCTAAGTACCAAACACTTACCATACTCTAAGTTCGATTGTCCAATAGGGGAACATAAGGGGACATTGGAGAACCAGTCACTCGCCAAACTATAACCCTTTTTTAAGCACAGTCGCTCGGTTTGCTTACTGCCTTTAGTAGCTGAAATAAGAGTTATGAACATTATGTTACACAAGTTATAGATACTTTTAATTATCGTTTTCTGTATGACCATAAATATTTAATTAATACTGATTGTGTAGTTTTTAGATCATATTCAGCTGATGGTTGGCCCATCATCAGAGTGGATTACTGCTGAATTTCCAAAACTCCTGCCAGTATTCGGTGATGGAATTAAAGATTACGATTTACCAGAAAACACCGGGCACCAGGTATCTTTAGCCCACCTTAAAGACTTCTTTTTCTTGCCCTGGCACATTTTCTGGAAGCAAGCTCTTAAAAGGTTGTCTGGTACCCCGTGGAAAAAAGAAGAAAAAAAAAACGAGAAGCTGCTATTAGCCTCAATGTCAATCATTGCTTGAGAAACCTTTTAACATTGCTAAGTGCTGTTTATGAAACATTAAACGTTCACATGTCAGAGGAGACCTCATGGAGTCTTTTAAGTTTTATGGCCTGCTTTTCTGACCCAAGGCCCCACAGAGGGAGCAAACAATAACTGCAGTTAATAAACCATCTTTTAGTGGCACTCTGGAGTAAACTTGGCTTGCTAGGTGAAAATGGAAAGGCTGTGCTCTGTTTCTTTCCTCTCTGACATGCCTTTTAGACCTGTTTACATCAAACCTGCATTAGGATCAATTTTGTTCATGATGTGAAGTCTGTTTCTTAGGGTCACTTTGTCCTGGGCGACTGAAAGAACTGTCCAGGGTTCATCTGGTTAGATTATAATGTGTTTGACCCTTGACTTCCCTTTAATCCGTTTATCACTGTGTTGAAAAAAAATAGACTAGACTATATATAGACATAGACTGTATATAGACATAGATGATATATATATATATATATATATATATATATATATATATATATATATATATATATATATATATATATATATATATTGGATTAAGCGGAAGATAATGAATGAATGAAAATATATATATATATATATATATATATATATATATATATATATATATATATATATATATATATATATATATATATATATAGTCTATGTCTATATTTGTTTATTCTAAACAGACCTTGAAATCATTTATTAATTTATTATCTTCAATCCTCTAGGGACACTCTAATAGGGTTCTCCATGCCCATACAGGGCAGATCATTTTGGGTGCTGGGGCAGGGCAGCACGGTGGCTTAGTGGTTGGCACGTTTGCCTCTCATCACTGGGGATCCAGGTTTAAATCCCCAATCTGAGTGGAGTTTCCATGTTCTCCTTGTGTCCACGTGGATTTCTTCTGGGTTTTCAGGTTTCTTCACAGCAATTGAATGCTCTAAATTGTCTCATATTGTATGTGTGTGTGTGTGTGTGTGTGTGTGAGTGTTCCCAGTGATAGATTGGCGCCCTGTCCTGGATGAATCTGCCCAGCACCCGAAATGTTCTCCCCTGGATGGGCATTGGGTAACCCCCCGTGAACCTAGTAGAGGATTAAGAACATAAAGTATGAATGAATGAATGAATGAACTTTCCTTTAATCCATGTTATTTGCACTGTGGAACCCAAGTGGACTGACCAAGGGGAGATCATGAAAACACCACCCAAATTGGGATTTGAACCTGGATACCCAGCGCTGAGAAGCAAAAGTGCGAACCACTATGCCACCCTGCCCCCCGCCCCTAGTAACTTTATCTCATTATCTCATTATCATCTGCTTAATCCTGTTCTAGCCTGTGCTAACCACCATGCCACCTTGCTGCCCATAAAGAGGTATTACATGGTATACTCAAGTAAATCTATAGGTACCCCAAACTTAACCTAAATATAGTACAGTATACAAGCAAAGGAAATCAATGAGTGCAATGTGATTCCTGAGGTGTGTTTGAATCTTAGCATTCAGAGCTCTGATCATGGAGAACTAGAGAAGTGGAGAGTGTTACACTCTTAAGGGTAGTGAGGTTTGATGGTGACATCCATGGTATTGGGATAGGATTTAATGGTAATTTGTGGCACATTTGTGCCCAGCGATGGATTGGCGCCCTGTCCTGAGTCTATCTGCCCAGCGCCCAAAACATTATCCCATGGATGGGCATGTGCAACCCCACTGCAACCCTACTAGAGGATAAAGCGGAAGATAATGGATGGATGTGGCACATTTGTACAACTAGAAAAATAAATTTCCTAAAAAAAGTCCTAAACAGAGTATATCTAAAAGTTTATCCTCTACCACAAGTTGAATTCCTTTGCTTTTCTATGACTTCTGCTACTCCCACACATCGCGGGTCAGAGAATAATTGAAAACCAGCTCAGACAGTTTTACTTGCGAGTGTGAAAACAAGTCCGAAACACCTATTTCCGAGCTTATTTGCTTCTTAGGCAGAAATAAATCAACGTCTGCTATCACAAGTGTTTAATAGGTTTCTAAATCATTGCCTCTGTCGTTGAAACATTGATTTGACAGACATTGAGAACACCAGAGGGAAGGTTAATGGCATCTCCTCAAAGAAAGTCATAAATTCTACCATGTCGGGCGGCTCGGAGTGAAGTGTAAAACAGGTTAAAAATATATAATCCGAATGAGTGAAAATTAGAATACAAATGATTAAGGCTCTCCCTCATCCTCTGTTATAGCCGCCCAGGACAGGCTGGGAGATACAGGGGCGAGTTGTCATGGTGATTAATGCAGCTGCGTTTCTGCTAAAGGATTTCTGAAAGCATTTCAATTCTGCGCACAAACTAATAGAGCCTCATTCTCTCCGCAGGTGCTGATGATACACTCTCTGTGACTTTTAAGAGCCAGATATCTGCATAGATGCTTAAATGAAACCCATTTACTTCCCTTGATAAGGCAAGATTTGCATCAGGTGCACACCCTGTGAATCATAACGCTGTGTTTGGACAGACATGGGCTGGGACTGAACCTACAATAACTAATTTACTGGCAAAATTGATGAGGTGTGTCTTTTCCAGTAGCCCGTTTAATGATTCACGTGTTTTTGGTTCGTCACTATAACCAATAACCAATTATTCGACACTTTAGTCTTTACGTCATTTCAAATAGAGATTACTGCCTTCATCTTGTGTGTTTGAAAGCGCCGGGATGTTGTAAGACCACAAACAGTGGAGTTTGTCTCCCAGTCACAACACCAGCTCTCTGGAGTGTTCTGCTATGTTAATGACTCATGGTAACGGTTGGGAGATTTCTTTAATCACAGTTTACATTGTGTCACTGTCTGTCTTTAAATGACTCATACGGCACTAATGCTGTGAGCTCATGTACCTGTGCGTTGACACTGCGAGATAATGTCGTGTTTTATTGCAGTGTCAAATCCTGTTTGAGTACATGACACATTCACACACCCCCAGATATTTTCAGGTGGGTTCGCTGATTTCATTTCATGAGCAAAATATCCGGTTAGGTATCTGAGTGCTTCATAGGAGATTAGGTTGTAATGTGTTCCTGCCAACTTTTCAAATTTGATTTACGATAGTCTACCGAATATAGTGCACTGTATTCCTGGGTAGCAATTTATTTACTAACAGAAACCTGAATCGTCCTGTTTAATATTGTAACACTGTTGCATGATGCTGTGCACTAGGTTTTCAGCAGGGATGGAATAGTTAATGCACCGTTGATGCATTTTCATTTTTATAATCCTGACTGGGTTACGTCTCTGTAGTTCTACACCGAGTTTCATGCACGACTTGCACCGTGTGAAAGATGGAGAAAGCTGCAAATTGCCTTTTAAATGAATCTGAATTATCACAGTTGTACTTCATGTCCTGGGTACCATTACCATTTATAAGGAAAGCATACTATGGTGTAGAAAAAGAGGAGCAAACAACTTTATTAAAGGCATTAACTGTAGATATTACGGATTAAAATATTTTTTTATATAATGAAAATAGTAGTTGCAATGTTTTTTTTAATTTTATTACATTAATTTTTATTGCATACTAACATTTAACATTTTTATTGTACATGTTCTCAGTTCCACTTACTGTAAAGACGGACTATGTAGTTCTACAATTCCAGAATGTAGTCCATCTGTTTTGAATGTAGTGTACTGTTTTGTGTACATACAGTACAATGTGCATCCCCTTTACTCTGTTCTAATGGTCAGAACCCCAATATTTCCACCACAGAACAGGTATTATATTGTCGGTTCATTATTCCTATCCCAGCAGTGTCACTGAGGTATTTAAATGAAATGAAACTTCTACACTAAAACCTCCTCACCACATCAGCGTCACTGCAGAACCAACAATAAATTCATTCATTACCTTCCATTTAAATCTCTACTAGGGTCTTGAGGCGGTTCCCCATGCCCATCAGGAGGAGAACATTTCGGGAGCTGGACAGATACATCCAGGATAGGGCGCCAATCTATCGCTAAGCACACTCATTCTCATAGACATAGACTATTCAGGGCAATTTAGAGCATTCTATTTACCTTGAATCCATGTTTTTGGACCTACATTTACATTACATTTGGTCATTTTGCAGACGCTTTTATCCAAAGCGACTTACAAGGTGAGCACAGGGTTAATCACAAAATCCCTGGAGCAATGAGGGTTAAGGGCCTTGCTCAAGGACCCACACTGGTAACTTCAGTGGACCTGGGATTTGAACCCCCAACCTTCAGATTGCTAGCCCAACACCCTAACCACTGAGCTACTTCGGACTTCGGAAAGAAACCCGAGAATCAGAGGAAACCCACAGGGACATTGGGAGAACAAGGAAACTTCACCCAGTTCGGAATCAAACCTTAATCCTCAGCACTGAGAGGCAGATGTGCTAACCACCATGCAACCCTTATTTTCCCCATATATTCAATTTAAATAGGTTCAAAGTCACTACCCTTAAGCCGCAACACATCGGCCTATCAGACAATTAGACAAAAGCTGTGGCCTTGCACTAATAAAGTGGGTATTTTACTCAGAATTCATGGTCACTATAGTTAAGGCTTTCTTCCTTTTATCATATTAAAATGTTGTGTTAAGATATGTCACAGAAGAGAGAGCAAAATAAGACGCTTTGCCCATCAAAGTCTGCAAAAGGCTGTTGCTAGCCTCTGTAATTCACATGTTTGCCGCAGCTTGAGGCGAGCCAGTTCTCTAAGGGTTCTGTGTGGATGTTCAAATGAGCCATTAAAGCCTTTTTGGTTTGTTGTGATGGAAATTAATCTGTGTTGAAAGGAACAGTGTAGTGCTTCAGCTTCCCTTTTTGGGCCCAGAAGTGTCTAATCACCCAAGACTCTTTATGCCTAAGAGCTCTGATCTTTTTTTTTTTCCCTGTGCTTTTATATTTTTATCTTTTTTTCTGCATTCATTAGCTCTAATTGCAGAAGGCTAATTGGGTAAATAATCAACTTTGGAAACTTGATAACTATTTAAAAACATTTGTTTTTTTTTTTTAGAATGGATGGAACGCTGTCAAAAATATATGGAATATGATAGTAGTCGTAGCGATCCAGAATACTTGGTGCTTAAACATGGATGCATTAAGTACTATGTTAATGTGGTTATATTATTCTTCAGAAATTGCCTTCTTTTGTAAAAATTTTATTTATAAAACAGCATCTAAGCCCCTTTCAGCTGCATGGGGTTTATTTTTACACAGCATTTTTTGGAAAGTGTTGCATTCCTAAAAAAAAAAACACAAAAAATATCTTACTAATATAAAATTCATAGGTGTTGTTCAAAGCAAGAGCACTGCTCATTTATTGAACTGGATTTTAATAATACACTTCTGTGTATTTGCAACAGGCCAACGGAATTCTGTTTTCCACACAGTATACAGACAAATTTTTGTGGTCTTGTCTATATTAGCTTGTCTTTTCGTTTAAACTTAGAAACCCCTTTTCGATTAAGCACAAGGACAATGTCAACTGGTTTAACATTTTCAATAACACTTATGAAGCTGGTATTCATAATGCATTATAACTGCATTTATAAAGTATAAACCAGAAAACCCGAGTAAAACCGACATAAACCAGATTGGGATTTGAACCTTGATCCCTAGTGCTGAAAGGCAAACGTGCTAACCACTAAGCACCATGTTGCCCACCCTGAAGCAATTAAAGGAATTTTAAATATTAGTTATAAAGATAAAATATAAACACATGGATTTAAGTTGAATAAGCTGTTCTAAACTGGCAAAAATCTAAATTGCCCCTAATATGTGTGTCTGTGTGAGTGATGGTGAGTGGTAGCTCAGTGGTTAGGAGTGGTAGCTCAATGGTTAGGGTGTTGGGCTATCAATCAAAAGGTTGTGGGTTCAAATCCCAGGTTCACTGAAGTTATCAATGGGGTCCTTGATCAAGACCCTTAACCCTCATTGCTCCAGGAATGCTGTACTAACCCTGTGTTCTGTCCCCAGGCAAGTTGGGATACTTATAAGTCGCTAAATGACCAAAATGTAATGTAAATGTAATGTAAATGTGAGTGTGTGCTCAGTGATGGATTGGCGCCCTGTCCTGGGTATATCTGCCCAGCACCAGAAATGTTCTCCCCAGGATGGGCATGGGGACCCCCCCCCCCCCCACCATGACCCTAGTAGAGGATTAAGGGGGAGAGGGGGAGAATGGATGGATGTATAGTTAATACACAAAGTGTGGTTAATGCTGTGTACTCAGTGCGGCTGTACCTTCTTCAAAATCCTTTAAATCCCATGCATAAACTTACCTTCAGTTCACAAAGCAGCTGAAGACTGATGTTGATTTCGAAAGGCTGCCGTGTTTGGTCCATTTATTTACATTTAATTGGAGATTTCAGCTGTTTGTAAGTCAAGCAAAGCTAATTAACCTGCATGGTTTATTAATAAAATGAGTTTCCAGTGGGCTAACATGGTTATAAAGATGTCGTGATTAATCTTTAAGCATGTAAAGATGATTAAATAAGGATTAGCTAAAGAGTTTATCACAGGAATGCCTGTTGAAAGTGGGACTGCATAAATTAAATAAAGTCTTTCTAAAGAGGGGCGATTCCTGAGTGATTCTAAACACTTTAACTCGGCTATATATTCATATGCAATTTTTTATACACTTAATTGTAGCAAAAAAAAAATGCGTTACACATACAGACTGTAGTCCATCAATTTCTCTGTGTACCTTCTAAGTCGCCATTTACTTTGTCCTCTAATTGTAATATCTAAATTTCCCCTAACGTGTGTGTGTGTGTGTGTGTCTGGGTAAATGAGTGTGTACCCAGTGGTGGATTGGCACCCTGTTCTGGGTGTATCAGCCCAGTGCTCGAAACGTTCTCCCCTGCGACCCTAATAGAGAATTAAGCTGAAGATAATAAGATGAGATTCACCTTTTGAACTCATGATTTTGGCCTGTGGGAGAAGATCCAGATTTTGGCCTGGAAGAAGTATCCATGTTCTTCCTGTGTCCGCATGGGTTTCCTCCAGTTTCCCCGATTTCCTCCCGCACTTCAAAAATATGGATTCAAGGTAAATGAAATACTCTAAATTGCCCTATATAAAGTGTGTTTATATGTGTGTGAGTGTTTGTGAGTGAGTGTGCCCAGCATTTAAAGTCAGGTAGCTCAGTGGTTAGGGTGTTGGGCTATCAATCTGTAGGTTGGCGGTTCAAATCCCAGGTCCACTGAAGTTACCAGTGTGGGTCCTTGAGCAAGGCCCTCATTAACCCTGTGCTCCCCTTGTAAGTCGCTTTGGATAAAAGCGTCTGCTAAATGACCAAATGTAAATGAATGCTCTGAATTACCCCACATAGTGTGTGTTTGTGTGTGTGAGAGATAGATTGGTGCACTGTCCTGGGTGTATTTGCCCTGCGCCTGAAATTTTCTCCCCTGGATGGGTATGGAGACCCCCCCCCCATGAATGAAGAAAAATGAATAATACTAACAAGCACGATGACTATATTATAGTCTGTAAAATGTAATGAGTGCAAACGAGTTGGCTTTACACAAATGCCCTTGATCATAAAACTAAGTCTAATATGTTTCTCTGTGGCCATTACAAACTAAAGAAATGATACAACGGTTGTGACTGAACGTTTGATCTTGGACAATGGCTATGAGCATTGTAAAAAAAAAAAATTAAAACAATGCCATGGTTTTTAAATTCTCTTTTCCAGCATTTTTTTGGTTTCTTTAAGCATTCCCTTTACGCAACAGCCAATACTTCAAACGCAGAGCAGCGTCTCTCTCTCTCCTTACTCACACCATCACCCTTTGGCAAAGACACACTTTGATGCGGTGGCATTGACTTTAATTTTGACGTACTTGGTGCCTCGGCTCACCTTTGGACTTATCAAGCAAATACATGGCCTCAAATATGACAAGACTTGGCGAGCTGCTCACTGCTGCCGGAATGCAAAGGTCAGTTTTGCTTCCTGGATGCTGCGGCGGGATCTGCCCGTATTCGCGTTCAGCTCTGAATTATGATGAGGTGTGCCGACCTGGGAGTATTAATGTATCTCCTGGGCATTATGTATAGGGTTATGGCATGTAGTTTCAAAGGTTTTAGGTGATTTGTTTGTACAGGGTCAACAAAGTTCCCATGATACATTGCCTTGCATTTTAAAACCTTTTATGATTTATATTTTACAGTGTTAATGGAAATATGACATTCATTTATTCATCCATTACAATCTTCTACTAGGGTCAGGGGGTTCCCCATGCCCATCCAGGGGAGATTGTTTCGGGCGCTGGGCAGATACACCCAGGATAGGCCGTCAATCTATGGCTGGGCACACATTTACTCACACACACACTCTATATGGAACAATTAAGAACAGTCAGTTTACCTTAAGACGACACGTTGGCTTAGTAGTCAGCACATTCAACTCTCAGTGCTAGGGATCCAGGTTCAAATTCCAATCTGGTGGATGGTCGGATTGTACTATTTTTTTTCCAAGCAGAGCTCCCAATATAAATTCTTGCTTTCTTGATTTTTGGAAACGTGGCAGGCTCATAAAATGTAACACCAGTACAGTTCGTCTATGTTGTAAATCCTTTTATGTTTAATGATACATTCGGGTCTTCTTGACCTTTCAGAGTGAGAAGTACCGCAGCTGCTAGTGTGACCGGCTTGACAATCGGCAGAAGATGGACATAGCTTCTGTCTGTGCATTGAAGACGCAGGTCTCTTAACCTCAATCGGTAATATTTATGTGATGTCAATCCACAGTCTGTTCACACCTACAACCTGGACATAGACGCTGAAAATGTCCTAGCAAACTAAATGTAAGAGTTTTAAAGTAATGAGTAAAGTAATTTACCACATTACATGACTTAATAAAGGTCACTGTAAACATTTTTAGCAGACGCTTTAATACAAACTTACAACTTACAAGTGTCCCGACTTGGTTGGGATCAAAACACATGTTTGGACACAGCATCTCTGGGGCAATTAGGGTTAAGGGTCTTGCTTAAGGACCCACATTGGTAACTTCAGTGGACCTGGGATTTGAACCCACAACCTTCAGATTGATAGCCCAACACCCTAACCACTTCACAGTTCGACAGGTTAACAACATATATTCAAGGTAAATTGGCTTCTATAAATTGACTTTATATGGTGTGTGTGTGTGAGTGAGTGAGTGTGTGCCCAGTGATGAATTGGCGCCCTGTCCTGGGTGTATCTGCAACTCTCATAGGTGTTAGTTGGTTTTGATGTCAGAGCACTGTGTTGGTCAGTGGAACTCGTCTACATCAAACTTACCTGACCTTGCTTTGGTCATACCTACTGCTGTTTTGTGCACGTCATTAGCCTCAATAAGTTCACCACCATATTTGTAGCTCACTGGGGTTTCAGTTATTTGCGTTGGTTCACAAATGGTGCATGGTCGGCTAGCCTTATTCTCAGTTGTCCCAGCTTACCTCCATGCCACTGTTTTGTTCTGCGCTTATCCTCGTTGCAGTGAAACCTATGGGTGGCTTCCAGAAGTCAAAGGACATGGGAAAAAAACACACAATGTGTTCTGTTTATGCATTTTGTGAAATCTACCTAGACTTCTGTTCTGTTTATTGGGACTTACCCAAACATAACCATTCCTATCACTAGCCTAAGTCATGCCTTAAACCTCAACCTCACTCTCCACAACCTTTATTTAATGATTTACACCATGGACCTGCTGTTGATCTTCTAAAGCATGAGAAGTCCCCAAAAAGGTTTTGATCTCCACAGCAGGGTGCATACCAATCACACACACACACACACACACACACACACACACACACACACACACACACACACACACACACACACACACACACACACACACAAACATACGGACGTACACAGGGAAACACATACAGACATTCAAATTTCTTGTTTCTAGGCAATGAACTGAGAAAGATCGCCATGTTTCACATATTAACTAATCTACTGCCCAATTATTACATTATGCTGAGTCCATGAAAAACAAATTTTGCATGCTTAGCCCAATTCATATGCCCGGTATTTCAATAATTATCTCTAAAGTCCTTTTGATTAACGTGCAATGGGGGACATTATCTTGTTTGTATCAAATATAACAGCCATGTAAATACATGATGCTAATTAAGTGCCAAGGGCAGGCTCCGTTGCTGATGGGTAATTTGGGTGGCTTTGATCGTGTGTCGTCTAAGTGGTAACTGCAGAGGGAGACGCAAACCGGGAGGCTGAACCGTTTTTTGAACATTTGGGGAAGAAGCCAAATCTTGTAAACACATTCCTGCGCCAACTCTGGCAAAGAGTAGTTAGGTCAGGTTTCCACTTTTAGACGTCGGATTCTCAAAGGGTGCAATTTGCCTTCTTTTCCAGAGACGAGGGGAAGCACATTTTGTCTGTTTTGACAGGGCTTGCGGAAAAAAAAAAGAAAAAAAGGAAGGGAAAAAAAAAAAAACCTCACCCGCATTTCACACATGGTACTGAAGGTATACCTGAGTGTCAAAACTGAACTAAAGTTAACTTGAGTGAATATAGGCCATTTTAAATGGGACACTTTGTACAGAACTCCAAAGGGTGTCAACTTTCTGCAGGAATGCATTTTATTAGGTGTCGGCATCACAGCCTATACTGGCCTTAAAGGCGGCATTGATTGCAAACTGGATTTCCGGTTCCATCCGGTGCTGAGCCACAAGTTTTAAAGGTGTGATGTTGACTGACATGACAGAGCTTACTATGTAGAGAAAACAAATATCTCTAAAGCATGCTGCCAGCGCGTAGGGGAATGTTTCTCTTGGGTTTTATTTTCGAGTTGCCTGCAGAGAAGAGGATCACGTTCATGGGGAATTTTGGTATAGAATGAATATCGATGTCAGGGGATTTCTACATGATTGTTTTTCCACATTGAGCTTTGTATGCAAAATAATACACTGGCTCAAATTTGGAAAAGACCTACGATCGTGGCAAATGTATTTAAAGCAAACGTGTTGACCTAATTAATGTGATACTTTGGGGGCCGTTGAAGATTTGTGGTTAAGGAACAGACTTTGTGATCTGAAGGTCGCCGGTTTGATTCCTGGTTTCACCAATTACAATAAGTGTAGTGCCCTTGAGCAAGACACACAACCCCAATTGCATGTAAAGGGCAGCCCACCAACTCTGGGCACGTTTTCTCACTTCATCTAGTGTGTGTATGTATATGTATTTCAATGCACTGATGGGTTACATTACTTACTGGATGGAACCTGGATTATTATTGGACTGGCAGTCCTGCAGGACGCCCTCAATGGACTTATATAGTTTTTCCAATTTTTGAATATGGACACCTGATCACTACACAATCTGTACATGGCTGTCCTACACTGTTGATGCTGCCCGGCCGCTCAAGGAGGATGAGTCCCCTACTGAGACTTGGTCCTCCTAATGTTTCTTCCTAAAAAAACATAACAGGGAGTTTTTCTTGCCATTGTCACACCGGCTTGCCGGGGGTTTCAGGCTTATGGTCACTGTAATGTCACTTTGTGACAATGTATTTATATAGTACAAAAGTGCTATATAAATAAATTACTTGAACTAAAATTCCTCTGGGTGTAAGCACTGTAGGCAAAAAAGATCACCTCATTGTGTGGATTTCAAAAAATGTTGTAAATGTGCTCTGCTAATTATCTTTAGGTACATTTTCTATTGACTTCATTCATTTTCTAAATTAGTTCTCCTGATTAGGAAGGAATGCTGAAGCCTATCCCAGCCCCTACAGGGTGAACTCATTCACAGCTAGGGGCAAATTAGTAACACCAAATAACGATTAGCATATTTCACTCAGTAGGTCAATTACATTCATCAAAGTGATTATTTTACCTGATCAGTCAGCAGGAGAACATCCTGTTTTAAACAAATGCCATTGTGGCAATGAAGCTTCTTGTTCCAGAGTCAAAACAGACTTTGGAATGTGATGGCGGGATTAGAAAATATGTCATTGACTTCATGTGCCTTGGAGGAAGTATAATATTGCACTGGTTCTTTAAATTCAGTAGTTTCATGTAGGTTAAAGGGAACACAACTAAAATGATGGTGGCGGGGGGGGAGGGGGGGAGGGAGGGGGGGAGGGGGGTCCACAAATAATGGCCTTCTATTTGATACATTATATATACAACGAGGGTGGCATGGTGGCTTAGTGGTTAGCACATTCGCGGTTCGAATCGCAATCTGGGTGGAGTTTCCATGTTCTCCCCGTGTCTGCGTGGGTTAATTCCGGGTTCTCCAGGTTCCAACCACAGTCCAAAAACATGGATCAAGGTCAACTGAATTCTCCAAATTGCCCCATATAGAGTGTGTTTAGGTGTGTGTCTGTGTGAGTGAGTGTGTGCCCAGCAATAGATTGGCACCCTGTCCTGGGCGTATCTGCCCAGTGTCGTAAATGTTCTTACCTGGATGGGCATGGGGAACCCCACCGTGACTCTAGTAGAGGATAAAGCGGAAGATAATGGATGGATGAATGGATATGTACAAAAATACTGGAACAAATGTGTTATTTCATTAATGGTAAAGTTCTGATGTTCCTTTTAAACTTTTTGACACAGGTATTTTTGGGTAGGGTTGGGTATCCAGAAGAGCATTTGCGAGGTCAGACACTGATGTTGGATGAAGGAGCCTGGCTCCCTCTCTAGTGTAGGTCATCCTAATAGTGTTTGTGAATGGTTGGGTGAGTTTGGTGTGAAAAAGTTTGCAAAGAACCCTGACCTCAACCACAACCTGTCTTCCCAAGAAGGATTTTAAGTATTTATTTATATAAGTATCTGACCAAAAATGGCACGGTGGCTTTGTGGTAGGCACTCGCCTCTCAGCGCTGGATATCCCGGTTCAAATCCCGATCTGATTGGAGAATCCATGTCCTCCTTCTGTCCATGTGGGCCATCTCTGGGTTCTCAGATTTCCTCCCACAGTCCAAAAACATGGAATCAAGGTAAATTGAATGCTCTAAATTGCCTTATGTAGTGTGTGTTGGGGTATGTCTGTGTGAGTGTGTGCCCATTGATAGATTGGCACCCTGTCTTGGGTGTATCTGCCCAGCGACCACGACCCTAATAGATGATTAAGCGGAAGATAATGAATGAATGAATCTTTCCCATATCAGACACTAATGTTGGATGAAGGAGCCTGACTCAGAATCTCCATTGTAGTTTATCCCAAACATGTTCAATGGGATTATGATTAGGGTTCTAGGACTTGATTAGGACTAATCAAGTTCTAACACACTAAACGAAACTTGCTTTATTCACTGTGAACTCCATAAAGTTACTACTTATCCGAAAGCGTAGTTGTTTAAAAGACATGGCTAGGTGCTTTATTATATACACCTGTGGCAATCAGACTAATTAAAACCCCCTGAATTCAATAACTATGAGGTGTGTCCCAAAAGTTTTGTCCATATAGTGTATGTCTAATAGATTTTTGCTGATTTGCGTTTGTTTATTATCTTAAAAAGTCAACTACATACTGTCTGCATACTAACTGTACCCAAAGCTAGTGGTGAACATGCCATATCTAACCAACAATCACAATCTTTGATGATTAATTTTTACCCTATTTATCCCGAAGATCATTTTTGAGGTAAAAAATTTATGTTAAATGAATGAACCTGGCTCAGAACCTTCATTGTAGTTCATCACAAACATGTTCGACAGGGTTATGATTTGGGTTCTGTGTGGACTAAGTAAATTCTTACAGACTAAACTAGGTTAGGCATAGGTTTGTGGTTAAGGAACCGGCCTTGTGACCTGAAGGTCCCTGGTTGGCTTCCCGGTCCCACCAAGTACCATGGCTGACTTGCCCTTGGGCAAGGCACCTAACCCCAATTGCTCCCCAGGCTCGGTATACAGGGCTGCACATCGCTCCGGGCATGTGTGCTCACTTCACTCAGTGTGTGTTTGTGTGCGTGTTTCACTGCACGGATGGGTTAAATATGGAGGACCAATTCCTCTTTGTGTAAGCATTGTAGGCAAATAGATCATTTAATAAAACATCATATCCAAAATAAATAAAAAGTAAAAGGCTCCTTCTGTCTGGTGGATGTGGATCGCTGAGGCAGCTCAGAGTAATGTAATCGAAAAAGAAACAACACAAGAAACAAATGATGTCTGATAAGAATTTCTTATTATTCCAATAAAAAATACATTCATACAGAAATAGAACAATTTTGCAAAACAATTTCAAATAAAATTTATATAAAGAAGGAACAAATAAAAATCTTAGAAAATGTTTTCTGTCTCATTTGGAACCGTTCTCTTTTCAATTTTGTACAAATAGTTCTAGAATAGACAACAGGGCAAGGTGTGATTGGAAAGAGAGTGATAGAAAGTGTTGGTTATAGTTACAAGCAAAAAAATGGGCCGCTTCGTTAAGGCTCGATTACCACCCGAATGCAGTCGGCCACTCTTTCCCTCAGAGCACGTACTAGACGTGTGCCTGGGATCGCATTTGTTGACCTCCAGCGACCATCCGGTTTTTAATTCCACCAGGTCTCTGATGTACAGTGACGACTGTCAGTTTAGCGAAACCTATTTCACACGGGCTGAATGCATGTGGAGTTCCACCTTTATGACATTAACAAAAGACTCTGGGCTCATCCGAAATGCTCGCGAGGCCCAGACAGTCCGGTGCAGCTGTCTGGTTGTGCAAAAGCCCCAATACTACGGGGGTAAATTTACATTGTACAGGCTGAAAAGGGGGTGATTTATCTTGATCTTTCTAGATGCCTGTTCTCGGTTTCTGTAATACTGTTGCCAGGCTAAAACAACGAGGCCCAGACAGGTCAATAGAGAACTGTCGAAGTCAGCAGTCTCTGGCAGAATGTGTGCCAGCGAAGGCCTTTAGTAATTCATTACGCCAATGCGCTACAAGGCAAGGCCTGTCCTGCTTGAGCTTGTTAATTACAATAAATCATTAGTCCATCCCCCCCCATCTTGGTTGCAGGGAAGACGAGCCCAGGCTTCTTAAACCCAAGTGTCATGTCATGTCAGGACAGCGGTGTAATTTTCCCCTTTTCCCTTAGGCCTTGTTGTGCAACGTACAGTTGCAGAAGATTCCTTCACCCCCTCGGATTCTGATCTGAATTCGATCGCCACTTTGGAGTTTGGATCGTTCCACACAGGCCTGCTTTGGGCGCCTTACACGATCGCGACAGGACGACACCACAGTACCGAGTCTGGGCAGAGTGGCCGCCGATGACGGAAAAGGTGCATTTGTATGCGAAATGGAGCCTTAAAAAAGCTACTTCGATCACTCATACAAGACAGTGTGACCCCCACGACCAATCGATTCCACAGGACAAGGTCACTTGCATAAGGCACCATTAAGGTCAACAGTGCATTAATAACAGGTAAAAATGGAAAGACGCAAGTGAGAAATGCAGAGAAATGAGAAGGAATGACAGAATGAAGCAATGCTAAGCAATAGTGGTATCTCCTGACAAAAGAAGCACTGATGCTGGGGGATCAAAGAGAAGAATCATCAATCCATTTATGTACAATATTGTAACATTTAACCATTCGTATTTAGCTGCACTTTATTGGAATCTAGTAGCAGTCCTGATAACAAAGTACAGGAATAAGAAGAAAAAAAAAAAAAAAAAAAAAAAAAAAAAAGAGTACAAACCCTAATACCATGCAACACCTGTCTAGGATAGTGAAGTTATAGTTTTGTGTTTTATCTCTAAGCACACAGCTTATACTATGGACAAGGAAAGAGCTTTTATCGTAGCCTGTCGATGAAACAAGCTACCGAACACATTGCACATTTAGTAGCTGCACCAAACACCAAAAAAAAGCCACTCTCATTCATGACGGGACTCTTCCGACCCTGCTGTGGGGGAGGGTCGAGGGGATGGGGGTGAATTTCGGCGGAACCCAAGTCCCATCGTCCCTTCGTGAGTGCGCGGAGCCCGGGGGAAACGGGGCGAGTCCCGGCGTTTCGGCGGCGGCCGTGCCGTTGTTGCGGCGGCCGTACCGCCTTTCCACATAATCTTGCGAGGAAATTAAAGAAAAATGGAACTTTGATTTCCCACCCTTTCAGTCACACTGATAAACCCCTGTCCCCCTCCACAAACACGCTATACACTCGTCCGCATACTCTGTGAGCTCACCCCAGACAGGCCTTTTTTTTCATTTTTTTTTTCTTTTCTTTTAAGTACCAGTGTATTGGTTGTCCAGGAGCAGTCCCAAAACATCATGCACCACGACACACACCATTCATTCATTCAGTCTTGTTGTTTGCTTTTTTTTTGACTTGTTTCTCCCCTCAAAATAAGTCCTTCATTCGTTGCATCTTCGCCCGTGATTTTTCTCGTCCTCTCCATTGGTTTTCCACAACCGCTCGATAGGCCTTTCTCCCCGAGGTTACCGGAGGCACAGGGTACGGTGCAAAATGGCATGCTTTGGCTGGACACACACTCCTTCCCCCTGTCGAGGGGTAGGGCGACCAGGAGGCTAGTCACAATACAACAAGAGCAAATCCACACTGGACCCGACCTGCTCAGAGGTGCCTCTTCATGTGCAGGGCCAAGTGATCTGACCTGGAAAAACACCTGCAACACAAGAAGGAGAACGTGGTGTGAGAATCAGATCCATTATGAATACATGAGTCCATACTGCAGAATGATAAATGTACATGCATGGTACAGGTTTCCCAGGTATATCCCGGTTCTCAGGTTGGGACCTGTGTCTGATATGCAAGCAGAGGTGATGCGCTTAATAGAAACCATTACTATATGTGTGAAAGTCTGGTATGGAGACTGCAAAGGAACCTCTGAGTGCTAATTCCAGTGTATTACATTGGATCCACTCTGCCGGGTTGGTGTAGAAGAAGCGGTTGGTAATGCATTTGTATATGGTTCAGCTTAGCGCCCACTAGTGATGCAATGCGAGTGCTTATGTTGAAAAATATGACTTAATTTAATTAGCTATATAACACCAAAACCCCCACAAAACATAAATGTCCCCAATCTCATGGGCTTTTCCATAAAAAATGATAAATGTGTGAATTAAAGTACCAAAAATCTCCAAAGCTGTAATCCTGCCTGCGCTTTCAGCTCATTTAGTTTTATTTTAATGCTTACATAAAAGATCCACATTTATAGTTTGTCCTAATTGTTGTTAGGGGGTACCGTGACTCAGTCGCAAGCATTATTTCCCAAATTAATAACAATCATCAACCTGTAATTGCAAATTACTGCAATGTTCTGCCAGCAGACTGAGGTCATGCACTGATACAATGCTGCATGATAAGAATTCTTTAATTGATATCTTATCTGCAATACTTCTACAAAAAAAAATGGTGCAGGTCGTAAATATTGATGTATCGACAATATTGTGAATGTCATAAAGTGAAAAATAAATTAATTAATAAAAGGCAGGACTGGATAACGATCAGGTTTCAAAATTCTAGTGTAGCTGTTTTTTTATTAACTACTAACATGTGTTGTTCTCATTTGTGAGTTGCTTTGGGTAATGCATCTTCTACATGACTTAATGTAATGTAATGTAAATGGTGAACTCGGTAAAATAATAAAAACAAATGAGTCTTTTTCGGAGGCGTGTGCTGCTGAGGGCTGAGCAGCGGCGGTGTCGAGGCATTGCTCCAGCGTTGCGTCTGTTCGAATACAGTGCACGTTTGCTTATAAAACCCAGTCAATATCAATATTCAGGAAATACGACACTGTTGTCATTGCTCTTTGAAGCACTTAATCCGATTAGGCAATTAAGTGATGAAATCCGAGCATAATGTGACGACTGCCATCGATGAACAGATAAAAGAAATCAATGGGGAACGGAGAACGCACAAGCTTTTGTATTGCGCCTCGGCACACATCAAAAGGCGCTGGCAGGCTTTTGGAAAAGTCATACCCGCCGTGATAACTGTCACAATTTCACAACTGGAAAACGACAAAAAGAGAAGGGGGGAGAAAAGAAAATAGGAGCGTACCTGTCACAGTGACTGCATTTAAATGGCTTTGCACCAGTGTGCTTCCTGAAGTGCCGGGTGAGCTCGTCGCTGCGTGCAAAACGCCACTCGCAGCCTTCCCATGAACACCTGTACGGCTTCTCACCTGTAAACAAATGCCAAACCTTTAGGAGAGCTGCCGGGAACGGGGAAGGATGCAAAAGAAAGAAAAGAGGGGGAGAAAAAAAACAAAAAACGAGCTGCCTCGTGATCAGGAGACACATGGGGCACGGAATGCAAACGTAGCCAGCATTTGAATGAGGACGACAATGAGCTCAGCATACTGAGTTTCATCCAGGACCGGGCCCTTTAAAGGGGGGGGGGAATGGTGGGCCACCCGGTTTCCCCTATTGAAACGTCTGGCCTTTTCCCATGACGAAACTGATAGTGTTTTGGTAGAACAGGTTTCTTTCATCCCCTAGGCCCTTTCGCCCTCCCCCTTCCTCCCTTGCACCCTCCCTCGCACCCTCCCTCCCTCCCAGCCACATTCCAAACAGATTAGGTCACCGTTTAGTCATGCACTCATGCGAGGCAAATATGCACGGAGTCAACGCTCCTGCAGCTGGGGGACGAGGCGAGCGAACTCTAAACACGGTTGCACAACTACTCGAATGGAACTGAAATCAGACTGGAACGTGCGGTTTCTGTCTGATCTAAATAACAAAGCTGCAACAGGATCGAACTGCAACTGCAGGCAAGACGAACCTGCTGACGAGCAAGTAGCGGCAGTAACCTGCCAGATTGCATAATCTGATGAAGACACCAGATATAGGGGCATTCCCAAGGGGGCGCAGCCGGGACGTTTGCAAGCCGGGAGAAAAGACGGCAATAATGAGACATGGCGAAATAAAATAAATAAATAAATAGGAAACGGGACGTAAAGGTCACGGAGCAGCTGGAAGTCATTTGATCTCCGCTGGATCGAAGATCCTGCATCCTGCACAAGCATTCCATTTATTTGAGCGTGCTTTCAGTAGAATGGTGCTGTAGGTTCTCACCTGTGTGCGTCCGCTGATGTGCTTTTAAGTGCGAACTCTTTGTGTAAACTTTGCGGCAGCCGTTGAAGTGGCACCTGTGCACCCTCCTCTTCCCGTCCGGAGACGCATCCCCGGCGACTGAGGCGGACTTATCCGAAATCTTGGCGGCGCCACCGTGCCGCACTTTGCCGGGCACCAGCAGTTCAGTGTGTACAGACCCCCAGAGCTGAGGGACGCCGTGCTCCTGCAGAGCCTCGGGAGACGAGGGCGGCGTGGCGATGATGGACGAGACCAAGTGTCCCGGGACGAGCGGGTTGGAACTGAAGCTGTGCGTGGGCGAGAGCTCCTCGGAGCTATCCGACACCTCGCTGCTGGCGTCTGAGTTCACGCTGCGCGTCTCCATCATCAGGCTGTCCTGAGCATCCTCCTCCTTGACGTGAGGGAGGACGGCACGCGAGTCCATCCCGGGCTTGTCGCCTTCACCGCACGCCCGGATCAGCTTGCTCCACAGGTCCTCCTGAGAGTCGAACTTGAGATCGGAGGCCGTGACATACGGCTCGCTCTGCAGGTAGCGCTCCAGCTCCAGACACGTCTGCTCGGAAAGACATGAAGGGGCTTTATTAATAGAACTCAATTAGCCTGAATGATGCTTACACCATAATATGTCTCAGCCCGACTGCACAACGGATGAAGGATGCACTTTACCCACGTGCAACACCACATGATCAACCCCTGCCTCCCCCAGCACTTTCTTTGAACTTACAACAACCATAAAATACATACAGTTGAATTTTTACAAATCCTCATGGTTAGTTAGTACTTATGCAGTGCATGCAGACACACACACACATGCTATGACTGTTGCCCAAATTAAGCATTGCTCTGGATGTCTAGTCAAGCCTCGTTCTAAAAGACTAACATTTACTCTGTGCAACACAGGCCGAGTGACTCATGCATTGGTTTTGGAGTCCTTTTAAGGAAGCCGCACCACTTCCTCTGCTTCTGCAGAGTTTCCTCATTCAAGCTGCTCTACACGCAAGGGACATCCTTCACCACAGCTACTACTGCTTTTTACGCCATTTAAGCATACTTTGCAAAATCCATACTATGGCCACACTTCAGAAAGTCCACTGGGTGAGTCCTAATTAACAGCTTAGCTGACTATCAACGACTCAGACGCCACGATGTAATACCCTAATGTTCCTTCAAGACAGTTATCATAACGGAACACGAGTATTACGAGTCGTCCGTTTTTCCAGTGGACGTACCTCAGGCCGAAGTAATCTTATACGGAACAACAATAAACGCATGACATGCATCTCAACACATCTTAAAGCGTGTTTCAGCCTCGGGATAACGGCCAGGACCCGATCGATTTCAGACATGTAGCCACAAACTGAAGCGTTGGCTGCGGCCCAACGAACACTCAACATAGCTAAAGCCTCGAACTGAACTGGACTAGACAGAGGGCTGGTTCAGGGGGGAAACGCGGGTTACACGCAGTCTGTGTGAAATGTGTTGACATAGCTATCTAATTGTTAATTAGATAACTAAGTATTACTGATGTAGAAATGTATGTTACTGGGAGTTTGTATATTCATATATATATATATGAATCAGAATACTTTATTGATCCCAGGGGGGGAATTGCAGATGTTACAGTAACAATTGTATGCCAACTTAAAGAATAAGCACTTAATAAAGCAAATGAAAAATGCAGCACTAAAATAGAACAATATAACTAAAAAAATGTGGCAATGGCAGTGGTGACATAGTGGTCACAAGTTATGATGTACGATATTTCTTTTATTGGACATATTTTATATATATATATATGTGTGTGTGTGTGTGTGTGTGTGGTGTATTTATACATTATATTATCCAATACTATGCCACTTTACTATTTTTAATCATGACTGAGATATATATATGGGGGTGGAGGGTCATTATCATTATCATCATTTATATAATAATGAAATATCAAATCTGGCATTTCTGCTGAATGGATTTCCACGGGCAGTGTCATCTTCTGTGGGCTGCTGCTGCAGGAGCCCCACGCGTGCTCGGTTTACTGAATCTGACTCGCCTTCTGTCAGATCGCTGGCGTTCCAATGCAAGAAACGCGAACAAAAATCCCACCAAGCAATAAAACCAAACGCTGAATTCCACTCTAAAGCCTGCTGTGTACAGAGGCGCGCCGTGGAGCGCCCACGCCGATCAGCGGTCCCCCTCCGTCCGCATGACGCGCACACGCATCTGACAGCGCACTGCTGATCCCGGATCAGATCTGATCTACGCTGAAATAGCCTGCGTGTTTACGTTGTTGCTGCTGCCATCAGCCCCCCCCCTCCATACACACACACACACACACACACACACACACACACACAGACAGACACACACACACACGCGCGCGCGCGCAAAAGTTCGGAATCCAGTTCGCCGAGCGGAGTAACGGAGCTCGCGAGGCGGAAGTTTCATCGAAACACGCTCGGTTCCTGTTCCAGACGCAGCGCACCGTCTCGTTACTCGAGCAGCCAATCAGAGGCGCACGGAGTCGTTTTGAATCTTCGATCAAGACTCAAATCACAGACTCAAATCCCCCCCCCTTACCTCTACCCCCCCCCCCCCCGTTCAGAAACAGCGAAGACCTTCAGCAACTCGTTCGACCAGTGTGTCGCACTTGACAGCTCCGCACGGCGAGCGCCTGATCCTGGATCAGCTGAGTGATCGTCCACTAGCATTACGAAAACAGCTATATATATATATATATATATATATATATATATATATATTTATATATATATATGGTATATATATACACACACAGATGGTCGCTTTAGTATTGCTAGTGGTATATATATATATATATATATATATATATATATATATATATATATATTTACATATACACACACATACATGCACACGCACACACACACATTGTCGCCTTCGTATTGCTAGCGGCGGTGTATAGTGTATTGCTGCTGATATATGTGTGATATATTTACATATACACACACATATACATGCACACGCCACACTCAGACATATACACATTATATATATATATATATATATATATATACATATATATATATATATCCACACACGATTATATATATATATATATATATATATATATATATTATACATACACACATGGTTAACAGATCTAATAGCAATAACAAATAGATAGTGGAGTAGTGCATTAAAAAAAAGAACTTGTTTTCCTGTTAGTGGCCGGTCATTCAGATGCGTTCTTGTACTACAGACAGGAACCGTTTCTCAATGGTTCTGCTACGAAACTGCAGTTCCAAACGGTTCCCCAAACGATCGCTTCTTGAATTCCATCGCTTCGCAACTTTTAAAGCATGCACAAGCTTACGAGGGCTGCCGAGACAACTTTCCAGCCCTTAAAAGCCCCCTTTTTTTGGGTCCGGGGGGGGGGGGGTAACCCTCCAGAACTTGAAGTGCGCTTGGGTTTGGTGCGTGTGCAGAGCGGTTCTGCTGCGCGTGTGGAGAACGCAAGGGGAAATTTTTTTTTTTTTTTTTTTACCTGTTGCCAGTATTCCTCCAGCGAAGGCAAGGCGGAGAAATAGCCCGTGTCGTGGACGATCTGCAGCTCCTGGAAAATGCTGCACATGGGTAGAACATCCATCGCGAATCGCGGTTAATCGAGCTCGGAGGTGAACGCAGAAACGCACTCAGTCTCCTCCGTGGCGGCGATCCTAAGCCCAAAGTGATGCCCGCTGGCGCGTCTCCGGTCCAGGCGAACGCAGCTCAGAGATCAGGCGGAGTGTGGGAGTCTCACATGGAGAGCTGAGCTGAGCTGAGCCGAGCTGAGCAGACTCCTCTCTGTCAAACTTCCCTTATTCAAACCTGGCTGCTGTCCGCCCAAGCTCCGCCCTTTTGCTTTGACAGCGTCCCATGTTTCGGAAGAATCCTCCAATCGCCTCCAAACAGGTTGCGCGGGCGCATATGATATCACCGTCGGCCAATCGGCGGCGACTATTCAAATCGCTGTGGTTTCGACCTCCCTCCGATTGGCTCGTTCGTCCTCCGACCCCGTCCCATTGGCCCGATATTTTTAGAGCCGCTATATAAGCCGAGCGCGCAGCCCTACTCCGTGCTTCTGCTTTCTATTAGCGGTGTTGGTCGGGCGGCTGCCGCAGGGAGCGCGGTGTCGCTGTAGCTCGCTTCGGCACGTATACCTGCTCGAAAGGCAGATGTGATCACAGAAAGAAAGGGTTTTTAATGATGTTCAGTCGTTTGAAAATAGTTTCGGGAAGTGAAAGCGCCTCTTCGGTTTCATTCATTAGAAATGTGGAAGGTTTAAAGAGCAGTCAGCCACGTGGTTCTTCCATCCATCCATTATCTTCCGCTTAATTCTTCTAGGGTCGCGGGGGTGGGGGTTCCCCATGCCCTTCCAGGGGAGAACGTTTCGGGCGCTGGGCAGATACACCCAGGAAAGGGTGCCAATCTATCGCTGGGCACACAAACACACTCTATATGGGGCATTTTGGAGAACTCAATTGACCTTGATCCATGTTTTTGGACTGTGGGAGGAACCCCACGTGAACACGGGGAGAACATGGAAACTCCACCCAGATTGGGATTCGAACCGGGAATCCCTAGTGCTGAGAGACGAATGTGAAACTCTGCGCGGTTCAGTCTGTTCGATTAGAAAGGCGCTAAAACAACATATAAATGTAATTTCCTGCGTTCTGGATTGTGGTCTGCCTGGAGTGAAGAGTTCTGAAGTTTGAGTTCGTTACTTAATTGTGTAAGTTTTGGAAAATGTATCTGTTTTTCTAATTAATAGGAGAATAACGTAAAACTCATTCATTCACTTATTCTACTTAATCCCCTACTAGGGTCTCTGAGGGGGTGGGGGTGTTGGTGGGGGGTATGGGTGCTGAGAAGATACACCCAGGACAGGGTGTCAGTCTATCGCTGGGCACACTCACTCACACAGCCACACAAACACCCCGTGTCCATCTGAGTTTTATTCCAGGTTCTCCAGTTTCCTCAGTACACAAACATGGATCTAAGGTAAACCAAATGCTCTAAATTGCCCCATATAGAATGTGTTTGTGAGTGTGTGCTCAACGATAGATTTGCACCCTGTCCTCGGTGCATCTGCCCTAGTACCCTAGTACAGGTTTAAGTGGAAGATATTGAATGAATGAATAATATGGACTTGTCATGTACAAGGTTGCATGATTACTACATACTTGCTTACTTAAAAAGTTCAGTTATTTAATAAACAGAAAAAAGTAAAATAATTTTCTGATTAAAAAAAAATATTTTTATCAACATACCCCATTTTTTATTTAATTTTTTTTATAGTTTGCAATCATACATATTTGACAACATGTCAAATTTACAGCTTCAACATTCTTTTTATTCAAGCGGGATACCTGTCTGAAAGTGTACTTGTACTGGACTAAGTCGATTTGGACATTTTGATGCATTCGATCATATCTGGAAGCAATTTCAAGCCTAGGTGTGCTTCACCGGATCTTCTTTACAATTTCTGATCCACTTGGAAACGCTGGTCTGGGGTTTCACAAATAAACATGGCCGTGTGAAAATGAAAAGCTCCCCAACTGGTTGGATATGACACCGTTATATCTGTTTATATAGCAGTGGGAAAATCAGTGCTGTGATTACGGTTGTCAAGATGGAATTCAATCCGACGTCAATGCTGCCTTACTGTCGTACAGATAATTGCGATTAATGATTTTATTGTCTGAGGCATTTTTAAAAATGCATGCACACTATAATGAAACGCCTCAACTTATTAAACATGGGATTGTTATGAATAAATGCAAATTGTAGACTCCGTGGTGGAATAAAATGTGGCAAATTAGGAAAATAAATAGTTAATTCAAATGAATTTTAATTTACTTAGGCCATTAGTTAATTAAATGTAAGTAAAACTTGCACATGCAAACATGAATGTGATTCCAATGTTGCTGTGTTTTGGACATGCTGTATTTGGTAGGAAAACCACAGATTTGATGAACATTGTTGAGTCATCAAAAGCAGAACTATATTGAACAACATGGAAAACCCACAGATTGTATTTCCTAAAGAATTCAGAGGTAGAAAACCTTGTACTCAGCCAGCTTTCTCCTTCGTTGCTGTGATTTCAATGCTGTTAATTCACATGCTGTTTGTTAAACTGAAAATAAAAGAAAGCATTATCGCAAATAATTCATTATATTATATTGCGAACTTTAAGGATTTTGGTTGGTCAGGGGTTTAAATCTTTTGATTTCTAGCCCAACTGAGGTACCAGAAGATATTTATCAGATATTTGCAATTGATTAAATTTAAATTATATTTAATAATGTTTATATTTTGTCCATTCATTTTATTCCACTTATATCCTATGCTAGGCTCGCGAGGGGGGCTCCCCATGCCAATCCGGGGGAGAACGTTTCAGGCACTGGGTAAATACACTCAAGAGAAGGTGCCAATCTGTCACTGGGCAGACACATACACTATAGGGGGATTTTAGAACAGCCAAATTACTTTGAATCCATGTTTTTGGACTGCAGGACCAGAGAACCAGGAGGAAACCCACGCGGAGATGGGGAGAACATGCAAACTCCACCCAGACTGGGATTCAAACCTTGATCCCCAGTGCAGAGAGGCGAACGTGCTAACTACTAAACCATGGGTCACCCTTTAATCAAGTAAAACACTTATGTTCTTAATATTTTATGTTCTTAATTAGAATTGTTAAGAGTGAATGTATTTAAATTGTAAATTGTTTTAGACACAGCTATATTGATCCAGTAAGGATGGTGATCAAAGGGACAGATAAAGACTAAAAGTCTTTTTTTCTGTATGGATAAAAAGCATTTACCAAAATGCATAACAACGAAAATGTGTCATTTGGACATTATAAAGCATTGCATTTTTTAAAATTATGTCAACAGTTGCCATCAGCCTTTCTTGTTTTTCCCTATCGATGTGTTCCGTTTGTTTTATATAAACACAGGGAAACACCTCACTGGCTTAAGATAGTCGGGTAAAGTTCCACAAGGAAAAACTAAGTGGCACCACATCTCTAACTCGAGCACGATGACTTAAGCTGTGGTCAGAAAAGCTCAGCATTGGCAATACACAAACGACAGTCCAGAAATGTTTCCATTTTTCCTGACTCCTGTTTTCCGAAAGCTTCTCATTTTTATATTTGGACGACGTACAGCTACAGAGCAAAGTGGATATTTTGGGCAACGACACGTGGGGTGGAATTTTGTAGATTGTTAAAGGTGAAATGTGAAAATGTTTTTTTTTTTTTTTAAAGTACTTCCACAGCCAACAAATCTATAGAGCTGAAATGGATTTTATGCGGTTCAGATGAATTTGGATCATCCTACCCACTCATTGTAGTTAGAAAGATGATGTGTAATTACATCTGGGTGCGATATCTTAGGAAGAATCACTGAAACAACTCTAAATGTGATGGACATGAATAGTGCAAGATCTTACATCCTGTTTCTAAGGCACTGGAATAAAGCAGAAGAGAAAGTGATCTTACACTATGCCTTGCTTAGTCATTCACTTTTTCTAACCAAAAAAATGTGTTTTCTTGCAAAACGCCTGTATGAAGTGTACAATAACAGATTGTGGTAAAGTACTCGGACTTGAAACTTTATGTTTTGTCCCAGCATGTTAACTACTGTGTTGCCACAGACACCAATATTTGACATTAATGAAATAATCAATGAAATGATCACTTCAAACAGTAAAAAAAGTTAGAAAAATCAACACAAATCAAGAAAAATGTGCATGAAACAAGTAAAATCATCTTGATCTTGTTAATATTTCTTAAAATGAGGAAAAAAAAAAAAAATATATATATATGTATATATATTCATTCATTAAATATCTTCCGCTTTATCCTCTATTAGGGTCGCGGTGGGGTTCCCCATGCCTATCCAGGGGAGAGCGTCTCGGGCGCTTGGCAGATACACCCAGGACAAGGCGCCAATCTATCGCTGGGCACACACTCACTTACACAAACACACTCTATAGGGGGCAATTTGGAGAACTCAGTTGATTTGATCCATGTTTTTGGACTGTGGGAGGAAACCGGAGAAACCGGAAACCCACGCGGACACGTGTAGAACATGGAAACTCCACCCAGATGGGGATTCGAACCGGGAATCCCTAGTGCTGAGTGGCGAACGTGCTAACCACTAAACCACGTGCCGCCTATATATATATATATATATATTTATTTATATATATATATATATTTCATTGATATATATATATATATATATATAAAAATCTATTCAAGTCAAGAATATGATTTGTTACACTTTTTAAAGATTTCTTTTGCCTTTTTAAGATTTCATTTTTTGCGTGTGAATGCATGTGTGAATGCATTTTGTACAGAAACACATTCTCTGTAGTTGACAGTAAACTAAATTGTCCATTCTGAAAACTGTGTCCAGCTCTAAATGAAGAATCCTGGGTAATTGCATAATGCATTGAATGTAGTTAATTTACACAGCAACCCGTTACTGTGTTAAACAGAGACATGGCAAACAACATTGTCGGAACAGAAGTCCATTGTTAATGTCACTGTATAGTCCGGCGCTAGCCTCTAGAGAACTGAATCCCCATTGTGGCTCACAGCTGAGGGCATATTTGTAGGTTGCAGCATCTGATTCAGTCATATGTGACTGGAGACTCCACAGCCTTTAAAACCATTTAAATAGCTTTTCCCCCCAGCTGCATGTCTCTGTGAAAGTGCTGTAAATGTTCCAAATGGTGTCAAAGATCAGACATGTTGTCCATCTCTCTGTCCTGCCTGTTCTAAAACTGAAAGGGTATCATTCATCTCCATTTCAATTCAGAGACTTTTTTCCCTTTCTTTCATCCCATTCTGGAAGGAACTAGACACAATTTTGGGGGAAAGAATTTAGAGATCTTAATGGACAGCTTTATATCACGCTGCTTCAGTTTTCTGAATGTATTTGTGCTGTCAGGAACTGAGACTGGACAGAATCTCGGAGCACATGTGACGTGACCTCTGCTGAGAGTCCACCCTGCGATGCATGTGCCCTCCGGCGTACAATGAGTTAAGAGCTGCAGAATGTACTGCAGATTAGACAACATATCGTTTGACCTTATAATTGTCAAGAAATTTTTTCCTACTGTTTTCCTTTCAAAAATGTCAGTGCCAAGAATTCAACGAACGCAACAGCAATAGGCAAAAATCCAGTTGCTTCAAGGAGATCCAATAAAACTTGATTTTACATACAAATTCATTCACTATCAAAAACACACTCTATATGTGGTGATTTAGAGCATTCAATTTACTTTGAATTCATGTCTTTGGACGGTGGAAGGAAAACGGAGAACCCGGAGGAAACCCATGCGTACACAGGGAGAACATAGAAAATGCACCCAGACTGGGATTTTGAATATGGATCCTCAGCGCTGAAAGTAGAACATGCAAATCACTAAACCACCATGCCACTCTGCCCAAAACATTCATTATTCATTCATTATCTTCCTCTTAATCCTCTATTAGGATCGTGGCTGGGTTCCCCTCGCCCATCCAGGAGAAAATGTTTCGGGCCCTGGGCAGATACACCCAGGACAGTGCCAATCTATCGCTGGGCACACTCACTCACACAAACACACACACCCACACTCTATATGGGGCAATTTAGAGCATTCAATGTACCTTAAATAAATGTTTTTGTACTATGGGAGAAACTGCAGAACCTGGAGGAAACTCATGCGGACATGGGGAGAACATGGAATGTTCCGCCATGCCCATCCAGGGGAGAACATTTCGGGCACTGAGCAGATACACCCATGTACATAGTGTACTGTATGTGAGCATGCATTAAAACAATAGTCCTATCAAACAGATGTGATGTAATGAGATCATGTGTAATGTGTATACTGGTGTGCAATTTGTGCATTCAAGCAAAACTGACAGCCTCATTGTGTCCACGTCACTTATGTTAAATAGGCACCTTACTGCAAAACAGGAAATCTTAACAAGTCAAGAAATCTTTTTAAAAAGTGTAACAAATCTTGTTTTTGACTCGAATAGGTTTCTAAATCTAGTTTCTAGGAAATTTTTCTCATTTTAAGAAATCTTAACATAGTTTTACTTTCTATATTGGCAGATAATTGTATTTCTTTCATGTACATTTCTTCTTGATTTGTGTTTACTCTTCTTATTTTTTGGACATAGTTTTTTTGCCGTGCTCTTGTATCATAGCTTTAAAACATTGAATAATAAAATACAGGTATTATACAGCATTTACCAACATTGCAGGTTTCTCATAGACATCACTGCCTAAAATGAAACCTTAACAAGTCAAAAAATCTTTAAAATGTGTAATAAAGCTTGTTTTTTTAACTTCAATACATATCTAAAGAAGATAAATAATGTAGTTTTTAGAACTACTTTATTTAGTTTTTAAGAAATCTTAACAAGATACATTTAATCATTATTTTGGAAGATAATTTAACTTGATTCATGGACATTTTTTCCTGATTTAAGTTTGTTTCTTATTCTTTTACATAGATTTTAAGAAACTACTGAAGACGCAACAAATACCTGTTGTAGGAAAAAAAAAAGGGGGGGGGAGGCACAGCATCATATAACGATCAGGTTTGATAATTATACAGTGTAGTTGGTTTTCTCCATAACTACTGGCTTATGATGTTTCTCATTTGTAAGTTGCTTTGGATAAAAGCATCTACCAAATGTAAATGTAAATGTTTTTGCGTTAATCAGATTTCTAATTTGATTACATTTTCAAATTAATTTTTCATTTAATGAGTTTTTTCCAGTTGTAAGCAGTACTGCATTACTGATAAACTTTATCCATCATTAGCAAGTTCTATATAGTTGTCAGTGTCCTCGACTCTCACTCTTGCCTTCACTAATTTAGTCATAAAAAATGCCCATATTTTAATAGAAGCTTAGTGGAGATGTAAGAGAAATCATTTATTCAATAGAGATGGAACGGAAAATATTTTGCAAGTTACTAACCACCTCTGCCTGCATATGACAAATTTCAAGGTAACGTGGGAGATGGTTTTTATTAAGTGAGCTAACCTCTATCTCTATCCTCTTCCTCTCTACATCTATCTCTCCAGCAGAGGCTTGGTTGCAGCATCATTCATTTCCTGAAGAATGTGAGGGCCCTTGCTACTTCAGGCCAGGTCACAAGATCTGAGTGAGTCATTCTCAGCTGAACCAAGGTGCTTACTCACTCCCACACACACACACACACACACACACACACACACAAAAGTCCAATCGCATTTCTCACTGGTTTTCACTAAATGTGTCCATCAAAATACACTTTCAGCAGTTTTAAGTAAAGTTTCCAGTAAGCATAGCCTTTTTAATCGAACCCATGTATCTACTTTATTAAAAATGTTGAAGGCTTTTGTGAAATGTGAAAGGGCTGACAAAGATTGGAGAATAATTTCTCCTACAGTTGTCTGAGTTATGACAATATGACTTTGTGTGTAGCTCTTTTGGTTCGTAGTCCCGATGTGAGAGTGTTGACACAATGATTTTGTGGCTTTTTATTGTATTTAACCAACTGTTTGCTGTTTCCAAGAAATAAAAGCATTTATAAGCATTTTATAAGTCATTATGTACTAATATATCTTTCAAATCGGTAAATAAATACAACACTTTACTTTATGCCTGTAATGAATGAGTTGAAGGAGAATTTATAAAAGCTTTTTCAGGAAAAGCGTTCGTTAAACACAAATGTTATAAGGTTTTATGTTGCTGGTCTCTATAATAAGTTGATGAACAGTTAAAATATATCATTTATAATGCATTATGCCACTTTGTGTTATAAAGCCTTATTGCATGTTCTTATAACACTTTACGAGTGGGCTTATGTACATCTATGGGCATTAACAAAGGCTTATGACAAGCATTATGAATTCTTTATAAGGATTTATAAATGTGTTAATAATGCATTATGGATAACAGATTTAGGTGAAGTGTTACTGTATTAATTTGTGTTAATTTACCTTTTGTGCTTTAGCATTTATGTTCTCCTGTGTATAATTTTGTCGATTTAAATCCTTTTGTGCTCACTTGTGCCTCTTGTGGTCTTCTGCCAATTGTGGTTGGCCCTAATAATATCTGGGAATCCCATCTATGCACACTGTAGAACACACTCTTTAGAAAATTTGTTGGAAATAAGCTGGAGGCTAATGAAGCAGAAGCGGTGGAAATGGTAATGATGAATCTGTTAGCATGTTTTCTTCCATTGCCCGGTTAGTGTTTGTTTACAACGCCCTAACTACATCCTATGTCAATTCGTAAATCATTTTCTGGAAAGTAATTTGGGAAGGAAACAATAAAAAAGACATTATGATTAAACCATGGTTCGCTCTTCAAGCTCAGACCGCTATTTCAGTGTAAATACATTTTCTGCATTGTGATCGCAGTACAGTGAACATCCCATATATACAGCTCACTGACTGAAAGACAGAGCATCCTCTTCATTTACTGCACTTTATGTGCCAAAGCTTTGCATCTCAAACCCTTTTAAGAACGTTACACATTTTATTCTTTTTATTTGTATTACTTTTATTTAAATAAACCTTTGGTAACACCATATCTACATCTGGTATTCATAATGCATTATTAACACATTTATAAAGCTTTATAAAGTATTCATAATGCTTTATTATACTTGTCACAAGCATTTGTACATAACCACACTCAAAAGTGTGATAGGAATGTTTCATAAGGCTTTTTAACACAAACTGACATAATGCATTATAAATGATGTATATTTTTACTGTTCATCAACCTGTTATAGAGACCAGTGACATAAAGCCTTATAATGTTTGTGTTTAATGAACACTTTTCCTAAAAGGACTTTATAAGTGCTCATAACTATTTATAAAAGCTTATAAGCTCTCCTTACAGGCAGAAGGCTAAGTGTTGTCATTTATTAACTATTTGATAGACTGCATACATAGTAGTACATAATGACTTATAAAAGCTTATAAATGCTCTTTACAGACTTTAAGTAAAGTGGAATCATCTTGTAATGTCTTGTAATGTAAGAATGTCTAAACATCCAAAGAATGAAAAGTTGAAATAAGTTCATATTATAATGCATATCACTTTGGGTTATAAAGCCTTATGTCAAATTTATCTATGTACATTAACAAAGGCTTATGACAAATTTTATAGAACGTTATGAATACTTTATAAATACAAGATGCTTTTACTTTAGTTAATGTCTGTAAGGAACATTTTATATTATTTATAAGTTCTTATGTACTAACATTCATGTAGTCTTCTTCATAGAGGTAAAGCATGACAATACCTGTAAAGAGAGCTTGTAAACTTTTAGAAACAGTTATGAGCACTTGTAAACTCACTTTCAGATGAGAAATTTATTGAACACAAAGCTTTATGACACTGGTCTTTAAAATGAGTTACCAAACAGATAAAATATAAGTTTTATAATACATTGTCACATTTTGTTGTAAAGCTTAGTGGCATATTCTTAAAACAAATTATTATTGAGATTATAAACATCTGTGTATATTAAGGCTTATGACAAGTGATATAAAGCATGATAAATACTTTATAAAGCTTTATGCATGTGTTCATAATGCGTTGCAAATACCCGATTCATATAAAGCATTACCAAATATCCTACATGTGCAACTTAAATATCCTTAATATGGACTTAAATAACCTTAACAAGTGTTAAGAATCATACCAGTGTAAGCCATTCAAAAAGTGATGACTTTAAACTAAACGTAGAATAAATAAATGTTAGATCAATAGTAGGACAGAGAACACTATACTATTATTAGTATTAGTATTAATGTGGAAACCAGTGTATTAAAATACACAAAACAATCAGCCAGGCTAGTCTTATGATTACACCTGAACCTGAGCGTATACAGCAGAGCGTGTGTACAGTCTGGGTTGGGTTTAAATAAAGGATTACAAAGCAGTAGTCATGAGAAAATGAGATCATGAAAAGAGGAGGGCACAAAGGGTTTATGGTTCAATTTATCATCTGAGAGACGCCACACATTAAAGCCTGGGTGCAGGGAAAATGGTCAATGACACATTTCTCAAACATATGATATCATAGTCCAAAGTCCTTTACATTACAGGGCAGGACGGGGTTACTCTGGCTTTTTGCATGTGTTTGTTTGTATGCATAGACATGAGCTTCGTTGACATTGCTTTTGAGGCTGCAGACAACGCAGCAGAATCGTGACCTCTGGGTGACAGCCAACGTAAATCACAGGCACACTATACAGACAAACGTTTTAGAACACCGATATATTATACATGCCATCGCTTTTAAGGTGTTTTGTTCTAAATTGGTCCTTTTTTCACAGCTATTACAGCTTTTACAATTGTTTTAGGAAAAATCTTTTTTTTTGTTCTGCACTTTTTTATTTTTATTTATTTATTTTTGCACTTTTATCCTTAAGAACATTTGCGAGGTGGGAGGCTGATGTTGAGCGAGAGGACCTGGCTGACATTCTCCATTCTAGTTTTTCCAAAAGGTGTTTGATGGGGTTGCGGTCAGGACTTCAACACCGACCTCAGTCAGTAGAACTGAAGAGGCCTTCCCCAAACTCTTTAATTCAAATGCCCATAATGCATAGCATGGTGTTTGATTATACACGCCCGTTGCTAATGGACTGAATAAGACATCAGAATCTAATGTTTAGGGGGGGTGACTTCATTTTTTAATGAAATGTCCATGTGAGGTGGCATGGTGGCACATCCCAGTCTGGCTGGTTTCCATGTTTTCCCTGTGTCTGTGTCTGTTTTTTTTTTTTCTCCTTGAATATGGATTCAAGGTGAATTGACCGCTTTGAATCACCACTATCACCACTATATTGCACCTGTGTTGTATGTGTCAGTGAGTCTGTCCAGTGATGGATTACCACCCTGTTCTGGATGTATCTACCCAGCACCCAAAATGTTCTCCCTTGGATGGGCATGGGGAATCCCCCCCCCCCTCCCCAACGACCATAATAAAGGATTACACAGAAGATAATGAGATTGTGTGTCGAACCACACTTGTAAAGTTCAATGTAAAACTGTCAGTTCTGGTGAGTTTAATGGTGTGACCTGTTGACCAGACAACCGATGTCTGGTAACTATCACCAGGACAGAATGCGGCTGGGTGCCAAATCTGAAAATTGAAAAAAAAAAAAAAAAAAGTTTTAGTCTGTCAGTCAAAGTTCCCTAAACGAGCTAACCTTGTAATGCAGAATGGAGCTAACACATCAGGCTTGCTGTTTAGATTGTTACCATGACAAAAACGACTCTGGAGTTAAAAATATTTAAACAAAACCCATTTGAACAAATCTCATTTCAACATCTTATTGTGACTGGTTAAATTATCGGCCGTGTTGGTACAAATTCAACATCACTACGCCTCCGAAATCTCATTCTTATTCTTCTTTTCTGCCATTACTGTTAATTCAGTTTCACTTCATGGAAACATGTTGCTATGGTGACTGAATTATTCATTTACCAGACTCCCCCACCTTCCAAAAATGAACGAGTGCACAGAAGCAGTACATTACAGAGATAAGATGAATGTGTCATTGTGTTAGATATATAGAGGCAGATAATAGGCTAATAAAGGTTTTTGGCTAATGAGGCAGAAGCAGTTTGATTGAAAATGACGACTCTGTTTACATGTCTCCTACCGTTGTGGTTTGTCATGGCTTGTTTAGTTTTGTTTACAAGTTTCTTACTGCATTGTAGTCAGAGACATTTTATAACACACAACTGAACAGGAATGTGAAAAGATATTATAATTGAGAGAAGATATTGCCTGTTTATTAGAACCTTGATGATCTAATAATCTTCACCTATAATATATACATATCCATCCATCCATCCATTATCTTCCACTTTATTCTATATATTAGGGTCGCGGGAGGGGGGGTCCCCCATGCCCATTCAGGGGAGAACGTTTCGGGGGCTGGGTAGATACACCCAGGACAGGGCGCCAATCAAAGTAAATTGACTGCTTTGAATCGCTACTATCACCACGAATTTGCCCCTGTATAGTATGTGTGAGTGATGTTAGGGTTTGGGGGGTGGGTGGAACCCCATGTCTATCCAGGGGAGAACGTTTCGGTCGCTGGGCAGATACACCCAGGACAGGGCGCCAATCTATCACTGGGCATACACTCACTCTCTCTCTCACTCACATACACACACACACACACACACACACACACACACAAAAGGCACACACTGTATAGGGGCAATTTAGATGGGGCAATTGAAAGCATGGGCGGCACAGTGGCTTGGTTTTCTTATGTTTGTATGTAGATTATTCACAAAGCCTGCAATATATCCTGACAAATGTCCATTGCCGTTGTGTCAATTTATATTCAAGTCACCCACATTGACATTAATCTGAGACATACCGAGTTTCTCAAACTATATGCACCTGCTGGACCAGGTTCATTTATCCAAATTACACTTCATTCGGCTTAACAATAGGGTTTGACGTGCAGTCTCCATTGTGGTTCATCCTAAACTCATTTGATGATGTTGAAGTCAGGGCTCTGTGTAGACCATTACATTTCCTTCAAACCAATCTTCACCCAACACATTTATGGTCCTTGCTTTGTGCATAAAAGCACAGTCATGCTGGAATATTATGGGAACTTCCCCACATTGTTTCCACAAAATTATTATCATACAGTTTCCAAAATGCATGGCTATGTGCTTTATAATATAATATACACCTGTGGCACTGTGGCTAATTATGCTTATGAGGTGTGTTCCAAACATTCTGGCCATATAGGGAATTTTTAATGTCATATTACACTGTGTGGTGTTACAAATGTACTAATTTACTGTGTTCCTCAGTTGACCTCTCCTTGATCTCCTCTATGGCGGTGCTCATAGGCCTACAACGTACCGTCTGCATACTAATTGTACCACAAAGTGGCAGTCGATATGCGGTACGTGACCAACAATGACAATCTCAGTAGTGTCCAATTCTGTCACATTACACCATTCCTCTACTTCTGAGACCACATTTAGATTTTTTAATAAACCTTTCAGAGCGACACGGTGGCTTATTGGTTAGCACGTTTGCCTCTCAGCGCTAAGGATTTCTGGTTCAAATCCCAATCTGGATGGAGTTTCCATGTTCTCCCCGTGTCCGCGTGGGTTTCCTCCGGGTTCTCCGGTTTCCTCCCACAGTCCAAAAACATGGATCAAGGTCGATTGAATTCTTCAAATTGCCCCATATAGAGTGTGTCTGTGAGTTAGTGTGTGCCCAGCGATAGATTGATGTCCTGTCCTGGGTGTATCTGCCCAGCGCCTGAAACATTCTCCTCTGGATGGGCATGGGGAACCCCCCCGCAACCCTACTAGAGGATAAAGCAGAAGATAATGGATGGATGGATAAACCTTTCAAATAAAATCATGGAACTAAGTACAGGAACGTAAACCAAGCACATTCTTTATTAAAGCCAACATCAATCCCAAAATTTCCAGTAGGACAGAACAAAGAGGATCCAACAAACGATGGTTTGAACAGTCAAGATAAATCCTGTGAAGCCAGGAAACACGACTAGACTAGAAAAACTGGTAACTGAAAAACATAAAGAGCACAATAGTGACAATATTGAAAGGAAATGTTTGACTACAAAGAACTAAGGATATCCAGTTTTTCCAAAAACTAATATTAATATTTACTATCAGCTAATATTGCACAGTGCATAGTAAGAAGTTAAGATCACTATATATATATATATATATATATATATATATATATATATATATATATATATATATATATTGTTAGTTTTTCACTGCACTCAATATCATTTAAAGGAGGTTTTTTTTGTTTGTTTGTTGGTTTAATGTTGCAACCTCTCTCTTTTTAATCACACTTTTTAATCTTTTTTGGCACTGAAGCTACCTTGTTGCAAGTACATTTTTAAACTAATCTTTGGCTGATTTTTGCCACATACATTGTCAATAGGAGATATTTATTGAGTGTGTGCACTGTATATCTGCAAGGCATCTCAGTTTTGAATAGGCAGAATAATAGTCAGTATTATTCTGTTGAAATCTTAATCACTTGATCCTCTACTAGGGCTGTGTGTGTGTGTGTGTGTGTGTGTGTGTGTGTGAGGGGGGGTTCCCCATGCCCATTAATCACACTCACTTAGACACACACACTATATGGGGCAATTTAGAGCAGCCAATTTACCTTGAATCCATGTTTTTGGACTGTGGGAGGAAACTGGAGAACCTGGAGGAAATCTACATGGACACGGGGAGAACATGGACACTCCACCCAGAACAGGATTCAAACCTGGATCCCCAGCGCTGAGAGGCAGCCGTTCTAACCATTAAGCCTTAGTTAAGGATGATTATTATTATGAACATTATTATAACAGTAATTATAATCGTAAACGTATCGTCTGGGTGGAGTTTCCATGTTCTCCCCATGTCCATGTATGTGTCCTCTGGGTTCTCAGGTTTCCTTCCGCAGTCCAAAAACATGGATTCAAGGTAAATCAAATGCTCTAAATTGCCCCATATGGTGTGTGTGTGTCCGCAACCCTATTAGAGGATTAAGTGGAAGATAATGGATAAACAAAGGATTATTATTATCATTTTGAAGGCTCTAACCTACAGAACTTTAATTTAAACACATCTGTTATTTAATCTTAGTGTACTGCACGTTTACCTCCTTTAATCACTGACATAAACAAAGCATAATCATGTAGTATGTGTCTTTGTTAGGTACATGTACTGTAACTCCATTTCTGCACTGCAACATCTAAGCTTGAATTCCATGCCCTTTCTGTGTTTAACTTATTTATTCCATTTTTACTGCAACATTCAACGAGTGGTAAGTCAAAGGCGAGACCTATCACATTCCAAGACGATGTCTGGTGGATTTGTGGGTGGAAAAAAGTCCAACAGCACCACAGGGGATAACAAACTCTACAGCGGAGACACCACGAAAAGCTCCTGGGCTTTGACCTGCTCCCATACAGGTCAATCTGGCTGATAAAGAATCCCAGAGAAAAAGATATCACGCAACTCAAAATCAGATTGTGCTGGAGGACAAACGAAGTTTCTCTGCTGTTGTGGACATGACGCGGTTTATATATGTGATATATTCATCTGTATCCATTGTTCTGAAGCAGTTATTTCTGTACTTCCAGCATCATAACATACAAACAGCCTACTCAGTTGTCATCATACTTTGTAGGAACTTTAGTCCAGGAACTTTTGTTTGAACTGCTGCATTCCTTTTGCCGTGTTTGTGAGGACAACATAAAAACTGGATAACAAGGGGATATATGGAGCATCAGATGTTTTTATTCCTAAGAATGAAAAATATTTTCTCATTATGGGCTACTAATTTAATTCACCCTTGATGTATTTAGTACCATGTCATTGGATATTGGCCACATGAGGACTGCATGTTGATACAAACATTGTTTGTCCCACCGGGAATCATGCTGCGAACCTTCTGGATGTGAAACTTTAAGTGATCTATTTTGCTTACAGTGCTTACACACAGGGGAATTTATCCTCCACATTTAACTCATTCATACAGTGAAACACACAAATATACACACACTCGTAAAGTGAGTACACGTGCCTGGAGAAGTGGGCAAAAAGGGATTGATCCACTTCTTAAATCTGATTGGTTGAGCTGTTTGTCCAGCCACCACATTATTGACAATAATGCACACCTCTGATCACTTCATATTCGTATCAATGTGTGATATACAATTCCTTATTTTTAATTATAAAATTCAAATTATTATTAACAGCGAGACAATTCCTGATAAGCACCAAACCTGTTGCAGCTGTTTTTTATAAACTGTGTTTTGTAATTTAAACACTAGATGGCACGTTTTGATTGTTGGAGAAACCGAAATCGTGTTACTCAGCGATTAGTGTTCACTTTAAAAATCAGACTAGATTACATCACAGAAGGCCAGTTTATCGACAATTTTGCTTTCAGTAAAATAGATGTATAAATAAAACCCTGTTTTTTTTTTATTATAGTCTGTTTGTAACTGTGGTGGCGTGGATTCCCCAGTGGAGAACATTTAGTGTGCTGTGTACACCCAGGAAAGGGTGCCAATCCATCACTGTGCATACACTCACACAGACACTATATGGGGCAATTTAGATAGCAGTAATTTAGAGCACCCATGTTACCTTTAATCAATTTTTTGTGTGAGGTTTCCATCATTTCTCTGTGCCAGCCTAGGTTTCCTCCAGGTTCTCTTGTTTCCTCCCACAGTTCAAAAACATGGATTCAAGATGAATTGGCTACTCTAAAATGCCCCTTAATTGCCCCTACATAGCTTGTGTGTCTGCTTGAGTTTTCACCCTGTCGTAGGTGTATCTGCACGGCTAAAGATATATTCTCCCTTGAATGGACATGGGGAACCCCCCCTCCCCCGTGACACTAATTAAGGATTAAGCTGAAGATAATGAAATGAGAAAATTCAAATGTATTATTTAATAACAAGCTCCATTTATTTACCTTTAAACACATCTACAATTAAAGGCTTACAGCACTTGTTTTGTATACTGTTGTGCTGTTAACCGACAACAATATTCAATTGTTTCAGTCTACAAAGAAATGTACGGAATCCTACACAGAACCATCTTTGTTGTTTAATATTGTGGGAATGTAAGTCAGCAGGTATCAGTAGTTCAGTGCCCTTGGCTAACAGGACCTTGAACAAAGCACTTTAACCCTTTCTTTGCTCCAGGGGTGCTGTTGCATGGCTGACGCTGCACTCTGATCTCCACGCTACAGTTATCTCTATCTGTCTTTTATAACAATGTGACTGTTTGAATTTTTAAAGCCTTATTTTGCCAGCCTTAACCATGCACACATTTTTTTTGTGAGATTACCAGAAGACCACAAGTAATTACAATAAAATTATTACTGACTAATTTATTACAACAACAAATAAAAAAGAAAATCACTGCAAAACTAAGAAGAAGCATTTAGATTACATGGACTTAAAAGGTCATCAGTTTGGTTGTTAAATACACACGGGTTTTAGACAAGGTCACATATTACCTGCATATATTGGGTTTTGGCTAAAAGTTAAGAATAAACTAATTTTAAGCATAAAACATTATTTTTAGTCAAGTACAAATTTAATCTTATTATCTTGTCTGCTTAAACTTGTTCTAGGGTTTGCATGTTTTGTGGGTGTGTGTGTGTGTGTGGGGGGGGGGTCGTCAGATACACCAAGGAACAGCCGCCAACGTACCATTGTGCACATGCACACTATATAGCGGCAATTTAGAGCAACCTTCAATTTATGCACAGACAAGGTAAAAACATGAAAACTTGGAACCTGGAACCCCAGTGTTAAGAGACTGCTCACCTTGCCATTGTGCCACCATAAGTTAATGACAACGATGATGATGATGATGATTATTATTATTTTGCATGATTTAACCTACAGAATTAAATTATTTTTAATTATCTCCATTACATTAATTTAGAATTAATACCTAAGGAAATGTAAGTTATTAATTATTTAGATTTAATTTAATTCTATTTTAAAAAATGTTTTAATATTTTGTTGGTTTTATTTTATGAATTTTATTAATTAGCTAAATGTTTATCTACATGTATGATCTGGGCCTTTTTCTTTGTGTTGGACCTTTATAATAACACCTTCTATTAAATAGTTTTCATCAATATCATCGTGATCAATATTGTTGTAGTCATCGTCATCATCATCGTCATCATCATCATCATCATCATCATCATCATCATATTCATATAAGCCCATCAGCCTGTTTCTTTTATATTAGTTTATAATTCTCTTTATATATGTTTGCAGCTTGGTTGTGTTTTTTATTATTAAGAGATATTTTAAGGTTCTTTAGTCTGAAAACTGAAAATCATCGTCCACCCTGAGGTTTTTTTTTGAGTCCCATGTTTCAAAGGTTTTTTAGAAATACCTCCCTCTAATTTAAAAAAGAGCGCTGGGCTGGATTCCATACACGACGACTGGAAGTAATAAAATGCTTCAAATTCCTGATCAGAAAAAAGAAGCCAGGCTTAAGCTTATCAAATCCCTGCAGGAAAACAGCAGCGTGCCACTAAACACTCACAACATGACACAATGGCCATTCAGTAGCCCCCCCCCACCCCCACCCCATGTTCTCCACTGCATTTAAGCTTTTCCAGCAGCATTGCACTTTAAAAAAATGCATAATATGTAAAACAATAATAAGAAGACATATTTTTTTACACATTGACATTGTATAACCTCTCACTGGTTTTAAAGAAAATCACCTTGCTGACGTCTCACTGCATTTTATTCGAAGCATAAACAGAAAAACAGATCTCTTAGGGGACAGACAGCAACTGTGCCATTTTCTGCAAGAGCAGGTTTTTATCAAACGGGGTTTTTGAGATCCCCTGCTGCAACAGAATCTGTTTTTTATTTATTTTTGTTGGGGTTTTTTTTGCTTCCATGGCTCGATTTTTCTTTCTATTTCCCACCTACACGAGGTCAGTGGTCAACAAGACAGCTGCATCTTTGAACATTGTTTAGGTGTTCATGCCGCAACCTGCAAACAGGTCCTGGCTTTTCAATGTGTATTATACACAGCACCCTATAACTACTAAATTATACAATCTGTGCATCAGAGCCAAGTTTTCGGTTAGTAACCATATCCTAGTCGTTTTTAAGAATGCCTGATTGGGGCTCTGAGCGAGCCCGCGAGAAGCCCGCAGCGCATGATTGACTATGCAAAGCGTTGTGGTGCTGCTGAAATGATCCTTATTTATGATATGTGGCATTAGAATGAATATTGATTTTGCTTTACCCTCTCGCTCTCCTCCTTTTTCTGGGAAAGATTGATGTCGCTCTATTGATTTCCAATCAATTCATTTATTTTCATTTTGCCTAAGCCTGAGCTACGGTCCAAGACCCCCATAAAAAGCTATGCGTCTTTATCAAACGCACGCCGCTACATGAATTGTTTAAGGATTATTTGCGCAAATATAAATGCCATTGCACTAATTTGCCAATAGTACATAAAAGGTCAGTGTGTGCAGTAGCCTTTCATTACTGCCCTACAATCCTAGTAAACAGTGATCCTTAGGACAACCCCCCACCCCCCCTCAGCATTGTATCTGTAAACTTACATCTGTGTTTAGCAAGGGTTCTCGGTTTATTGTGGCTTGCGAACTTGGAGCGATGATATCATCGTTACTTCAGGGACAATGGTGGAATAATGAACTTGTTCTTTTTTTGGCACTTGTCCAAATTCAATTAAACACAGTCATTTGTGCGTGTTCCCTCACTCCTGCAAATCCAATTGGCAATGCTTGGCCTGCTCTGTGTCTGAGCTGTTTTACGGCTAATCAGCGTATTTGCATACAGGAGCTGGTTCCTGCTCATCCACTGACCCACGCGAAGGCGTAAGTAAACCTCTTCCTGCAAATGAACAGCCTGTAATTGTTTGGGCACACATCAACGGATGAGTACTTGCAGGATAAATGGACTTCCATGCCATCCTATCACTTTAGGAGGAAAAAAGGGAGGGGGGGGCGACTACAACAACTTACTGATTGCCTTGACAGTGATGCATTAAAATAGTCCCCACAAATAATTGCTCTTTCCTGTGGCTACTGTGTGCAGAGGGATGCATAATGATGATAAAGTTTGGACTGTGGGTAAGAGAGATAAAGACGGCCACGGCTCAGCTCAACGAGCGTTTGGTTTGTGAGATGTCACTTTGTATTAGCCATTAGCTTAGCAGAGAGAGGGGGGTAGAGAATTTAGTCCATCAATTGTTTTTTTTTTTGCCTCCATTTTTAGCCTTAGATTCAGGAGTTTATAGATAACAATTGTTTGATTTATATTTTAAAGAATGGATTAGGATAAAGTAGTTTGGTAATACTTTACCTAAATCTGGGATTCATAATGCTTCATAATACTTGTCCCAAGCCTTCGTTAATGTCCATAGATGTACATGACCCCACTCATAAAGTGTGATAAGAACATGCCATAGGGCTTAATAACACAAAGTGACAAAATTCATTATAAATTATATATTTTAACTGTTAATCAACTTGTTATAGAGACCAGCGACATAAAGCTTTATAACATTTGTTTTCAAAGAGTGCTTTTCCTGAAAATTACTTATAAGTGCACATAACCATTCATAAAAGCTTATAAACTCTCTTTACAGGCATAAAGTAAAGTGTCATTAATTACCTCTATGAAAGAGACTGCATACATAGTAGTACATAATGCCTTATAAAAGCTTATAAATACTCTTTACGGACTTTAAGTAAAGTGTAATCATCTTGTTTTAAGTAAGAATGCCAAAACATCCTAAGAATCAAAAGTTGAAATAAGCTCATATTATAATGCATTATAATGCTTTATAATCACTTTGGGTTATAAAGCCTTATGTCAAATTGTTATAACAATTTATAACTGTGATAACAAATTATGAAATTATGTACATTAACAGGGGCTTATGACATATGTTATAAATTGTTATGAATACATTATAAAGTTTTATAAATGCACTTATAATTAATTATGAATACCGAATGCATAGAAAGTGTTATCGATAGTTTTCTGTCTTGATTTTTTTGGTAACAGAACCATTTTTTTTTATTGTTTATTGTATTGATAGATTTTGTGACTTGGTTATCAAATCTCTCTCTCTCTCTCTCTCTCTCTCTCTCTCTCTCTCTCTCTCTCTCTCTCTCTCTCTATATATATATATATATATATATATATATATGAGTGTGTGTTTGTCTCTGTACAAGTTCACACCATTGCTTCAATTACCACAAAATTTGTCATACTTACTCTTTAAGACTCAGTGGAGGTTCATATTATCTTTGCAAACCACCAAGAAGCAATTCAAAGGGCCTTATTTTTAGCGATTTTTGCAAGCTGTCTATCACACATGTTTACAAATGATCACAAAAAAACAACCTTATGACAGAGGGGGTGAGTGGAAGTATTGGGAAAATAAATGGGGGAAAAAGAAGAGCAGATGCCCAGACCTTGATATAGGGCATTCCATAATTTTGGTGCTATTACACTATAAGATCTCCCACCAATAGTGATCAATTTGAATTTTGGGACAGCCAAAAAAACAGTATCGGAGTACTGGATTGTTCAATTTGGTGTATATGGATATAGATGTTGTGATAAACAGGAACCTGTCCATTAAAGAATTAATAAGTAAGAAATATGGAGTGAGATGGGTATCAAAGTTGATAAAGGCTCGGGGTGATGTGAGCTGATTTTTTAGTGTGTGTGAGAACTTGAGCAGCTGAGTCTTGTATATACAGTAGAAGTTGTATGGTTTTATTGGGAAACAGTGAATTTTAAGGTACATAGCATTATAAGTATATTTTTTGGCAATATTATTTTTTCCTGGAAACCAAAATTAAAAAGGCAAGCAATTCTGAAAGAGTCAGCCTTAAGGGATGCTGTGCACATATTGCAAAGGTTAACCTTAAATGGCCGCAGCCATGCCCCATGCCTGAGTCAGAAGAGGTGTGGCAGCACTTGGCTCTCCTCTGCTTCTATCTTAAGCTGAAAAGATTATATGCTTTCTATGTAAAAAGGTTCTTGATGTCAGTTTCGTTTGGAATCCTCTTGCGTGACAGACGATCAGAACGTATGTCTACATTAAACATTTTGTCAAAATCGAGAGCCTCCGTTTGGGACTCTGAGACTCCATGGCTTCGCCGCTTCACTCCAGGAGTCATGAAAAGAAAGACGGTTGAAGGGCGTTTTCTTCCGGTTTCTTCCCTAAATCTGTTCTGCTTTTGAAGTATTTTAAAAGACAGGCCAGGTTAAAAAAATAAAACAAAACCCGTTTTATTCCATTCACCAGCAAAATAACGGTAGAACAGATCCTCATTATAAAGGGTCTGCGAACACCGTTATGATGGGATGCTTGTTAGTCACTTTTTGAAGTCAACATTCTTTTGTTTTCTTTTAATGAATTCCATTAAAGTAAATATTGGTGATCATAATTCACTCATACATGTGCTGTATTTTTTTCCTTCTGCTTAATCCTCTACTAGGGTCGTGGGGTGGTTCCCCATGCCCATCTTGGAGAGAACATTTTGAGTGCTGGGCACTATCTATCGCTATCACTAGGCACTCACTCACTTACACACACACACACACACACACACACACACACACACACACACACACACACTATATTGGGCAATTTAGAGCATTTAATTTACCTTGAATCCAAGTTTTTGGACTGTGAGAGGAAACCCACAAGGACATGGGGAGAACATGGAAACCCCACCCAGATTGGGATTTGAACCTGGTTCCCAGTGCTGAGGCAAACATACTAATAACTACACCACCATGCTGGCGGGAGGTGGGGTTCCCCATGTCTTACAGGGGTAAATGTTACAGGACACCAATCCATTGCTGGGCACACTCACTCACACAGACACACACTCTATAGGCACAATTTAGAGTATTTAATTTACCTTGAATCCATGTTTTGGGAGTGTGGGAGGAAACCAGAAAACCCACACGGACATGGGGAGAAAATCCTCTGAGATAGGGATTCGAACCTAAATATCCATTGCGGAGAGGCTGATGTGTTAATCAGTCTACACTGTGGATTCAAGGTTAATTAGCTGCTCCAAATTGCCCTTATATAATGTGTGCGTATCTGTGTTTGTGTGTGTCTGTGTCTGCCCAGCAATGGATTGGCACCCTGTTCTGGGTGTATCTGCCCAGCGCCTGAAACATTCTCCCCTGGATGGGCATGGGGAACCCCCCTCGTGACACTAGAAGAGGAAAAGCTTATTATTGACAGCAGTCATTCAAATATATAAATCAGATTAATAAGGTATAAAGCGGGCAAAATGTGTGTGTTGGTGCTATAGAGTGGTGAAGGGCAAGGTAGCTCAGTGGTTAGGGCGTTGGGCTATCAATCTGAAGGTTGGGGGTTCAAACCCAGGTCCACTAAAGTTACCCAGTATGGGTCCTTGAGCAAGGCCCTTAACCCTCATTGCTCCAGGGATGTTGTGATTAACCCTGTTCTCACTTTGTAAGTCGCTCTGGATAAAAGCGTCTGCTATATGACCAAATCTAAAAATATTGACTTGTCCAAGATATTTTCCCACTTTTCACCCAGTAAAAGTTGGGATTGATTTCGATCAAGGCCTTTTGGTTCACAAATACACATCCGAGTAACCAATCTGTGCAGTAAAACACACACATACACACACACACACTGAGTCAAGTGAGCCCACATGCCCAAAGCGGTGGGCAGCCTTGTATATGGGTGCAACTGGGGTTAGGTTCCTTACCCAAGGGCACTTCAACCATATTACTTGGTGGGACTGGAAATCAAACCAGGGACCTTCAGGTTGCAAGGCTGGTTCCTTAACCACAAGCCCACGACTGCCCCCCCCCCCCAAAAAAAAAAAAACTAGTCATTCTACTCAATATTCCAAAAACACTCAATAATTGTTTTACCCTCAAGGTTGTTGTAACCTCAATGGTATATTATGTCCAAGAAGCTCATACGTTGTCCTCATTCGTTTGGACATATTTGATGGACTCTCAGTCCAGCCATATAGCGCTATCAGTACTGAATATCTGAAATGAATCCGAGCTCTGGTCATGTACTACATTACAATTTCAATCCGTTTTTCTGAAGCAGTAATTTATTTAGGCTCACGCCAATGGACATGTCTGGAAATGATATTTGACAGTTTGCTGTGAATATTTTATTATTTTTATTTGAACTGGACATCAAAAGCAAATGCTTATTGTGTAGCCAAAACTAACCGTCGGACCCACTCTCATTTAGGACGCACTTTGTTCCCTTATTCGCAAGGAAAACATATTTAGCCATCGCAGACCCATCTTCGGCAGACAGCGGGCAGCTGGAGACGCTTGGCTGTGCCCACAGGAGCAGCCAGACGCCACTTCCTGTCACACTGGCTGCGAGGCAGCAGAGTGTGTCCATGATCCCGACGCCGCTCACCTCAACCGCATGTGTGATAATGGAGCCAGAGTCCCCAGACTACCTCAGGGGATAAAAAAAAACAAAATGGATAAAAACACAGCGCACACCACACTCCATTTCCCACAAGGAATGGAGGTTCGCTTGGAAAACAACAACAGGCACGACAGGACAACAAATCATGGTCGACAGCGAGTTACCCAGGTGGCTTTTAATTGTGATCACATGCCAGTCCTAAATCTCTGTGGTCAACCAGAATGACTTCAGGGTTACTGATGATATCGGAAAAGTATTCTGTCCCCGTTGAAAGAAAATGTCATGGCTTTCTTGGTATAAACCCCAGACATCCTGAAGTATGGAACAAATCTTACCTGGGTCCCTCAGAAGAATAAAGTGACTAGGCCGTTTGTTTGATAAATGTAACCTCAAAAAAATTTTCTTTCCATGACATTCTCTCTTATGTCTCATAGTAAGACGGTGACCTTTCAGTGCTTGTCTTAGACTCCTAAATCTGTCATCCCGCTGCAATTGTCACATAAATCTCTGCCTTTGCTCTGTAGGTTTTAGTATACTCCATAATATCTGACTTGCTCACTCAGCTTAGGTTTTCATCAGAGTCCACTGAGTTAATAGTGTCTCTTGGTTAAAAAGTCACTCTCAGAGAAATGACCTCCCATCGTCTCCAAAGGCCCAGTGGATAATCAAATGTAATACACTGTTGTCTTAATTCTCATTATCTTGACCGCTTAATCCTTTATTAGAATTGTGGAGGGGTCTCCATGCCCATCCGGTGGAGAATGTTACGGATGATGGGCAGATACACCCGGGACAGGGTTCCAATCCATCCTCTAATGTATTTTTCAGGTAGATCAATAAACATTAGATGAACAACCGGCGAAAGAAAAACATCTGACATCACATGCTTTGGACCTAGTCATTTAGAACATAACCACTTTAATATAGCAATGCTTTGATTTAGGTTATAGTTACATCCGTTCTTCCATCCATTATCTTCCGCTTTATCCTCTACTAGGGTTGCGGGGGGGGTCCCCATGCCCATCATGGGGAGAACGTTTTGGGGGATGGGCAGATACACCCAAGACAGGGCGCCAGTCTATCGCTGGGCATATACTCACTCACACACATAAACAAACACACTCTATATGGGGTAATTTGGGGGAATTGAATTGATCTTGATCCATGGTTTTGGACTGTGGGAGGAAACTAGAGAACCCGGAGGAAACCCACGTGGACACGGGGAGAACATGGAAACTCCAGCCAGATTTGGATTTGAACCGGGAATCCTTAGTGCTGAGAAGCAATCGTGCTAAGCACTAAGCCACCATACCACCCGGTTATAGTTACAAATCTAATAAAAAATCCATGCTCTAAAACATAATTAATTTAAAGGGGTGGCATGGTGGCTTACTTGTAAGCACATTTGCCTCTCAGCGCTGCGGATCCTGGTTCGAATCCCGATCTCAGTGGAGTTTCGATGTTCTCCCCGTGTCTGGATGGGTTTCCTTCGGGTTCTCCAGTTTCCTCGCCCAGTCCAAAAACATGGTTTCAATGTGAATGAAATGCTCTAAATTGCCACAAATAGTGTGTGTTTGTGTGCCAAGTGATAGATTGGTGCCCTGTCCTGGGTGTATCTGCCCAGCCCCCGAAACGTTCTCCCCTAGATAACCCCCCGCAACCCTAGTAGAGGATTAAATGGAAGATAATAAATGAATTAATTTATTAATTATATTATATTAAAATTCTCAGAACCTGATCACTACACCTATTTTATATTTTAATAAACTGTCCATGTTGTGCTTCTGTTCTAAATTATAAACAATTATACAAATTCTCTACAAAAAGCATTCTAAAGAGATGATGAACTCATTTAAATAAACCTTTTTGACACCGCACTCAGATTTGATGGACAAAACCTGGATTTCTATTGGACTGGTGGCTCTGCAGTCCTGTCAGGATGTTATTGCAAAGATCACATTCAGAGGGTTTTTACTGAACTCAATCAGTTCTTTTTTTGAAAAAGGTATACTTGATCATTAGTCTGTACATTGGTGTTCTTACAAGATTTCTTTCTTAAAAAAAGAACAGCAGGAAGTTTTTATTGCCACTGTTTTGTTGTTGTATGGTGGTTCACATTTAGAACATTTCAATCTGCTTTGAGACAATGTACATGTCAGAGACGTGTCTCTGATCAAACTCGGGTTCCCTTTGGTCTTATCTGGTCTGCACCTTCGTGTCATTAGTCCTTGTATTTTAGTTAATTAATCTTTTTTTCATTTGCTTTTGTCTCATCATTATCATCAGCTGTGTTTACCCGTCACTTGTCTTCTTGTCTGTAGTAACACTTCTTACTCATTCATTCCCGTCAAGTGGTGTATTAAGTCAGTTCTGTTTGCTTGTGTGTGTGTGTGTGTGTGTGTGTGTGTGTGTGTTGCTCCGGTGTTTGCTGCAATAAAACCCTCTTCACTTCACCCATGGATGATGTTTTTATGCCGCACAGGCTTCAGCATCCTGACTGTACTATTGTAAAAAAGCTTTAAATAAATAAATCAACTTATTACTTGAGCTTGCGGATGTAAAATCAGAGACAGCTCATCCTCTAATATTTCATTAATGCATGTGGGCTGATACAAAAGCGCAAACCTTTTAAATTGTAGTGAATTTTAGTTTAAATTCAATATACTCAGATAAGAAGTACAAAGAATGTCATTAGAAAAATATATCTGTTTATTATCCTGATCAATCATCACCAAGACGAAGTCCTCACTGAAAACCAATGATGCAAACTGTGAAATACAATGCGACAATTAGAGAAACATTCAAAAAATTAAATGAACAGAATGTTAATTTTATATGATGTTTCCTCTTCTAATTCAACAATATTAATATTAATAATAACTCATTATTAAATTCAGCACTGATCTACTGAACCCATCATCTATCATTGATCTACCATGATCCTATTATCCCATTAACTTTCTTTTTGTTGAAGCCACTGGGCTGGTTTTATCCTCCCATGGATAACTAACCTTGGCTTATAGTTTTCTTATTTGAGCCACTCGTGTTCGAGTACCTGCTCCACTGTTGGTCGTTGTTCGGGGTCTTTGTGCAGGCACCACTGAATTAGACTTCGGCAACCTGATGGTGATATGAAAAGTTGTCAGTATTTGCTACTTGGTCGCGGTCTCATTTTATAACAAAGTTTACATAATCTAAAAATCTAGTTTTTATCCATTCTTACTTTCAGAGACATTAGGGTTGATGTATGGCTCCCCATCAACGATCTTATTTGTTGTATAGAAGGGCACCTTCCCACAGACCATTTTAAACATTAGGACACCCAGGCTCCAGATGGTAGCGGAAATCCCCTCATAGTTCCCTCCTTTGAACCACTCTGGAGGACAATATGTATCAGTACCTAAGTAAAAGGAAAAAACATCCATCATCAGATTTGTGCTTCTCTACATTCACCTTAAATCCAACTTACAGTAAATTAGAAGGTACAATTACCTATGAATGCTGAGTACGGGGAGTTCTTCAGGAAAGTTCCACACCCAAAGTCAATCAGTTTGATTTCAAGTGTATCAGGGTTGATGAGGATATTTTTAGGTTTGATGTCTCTGTGCAGAACCTTACGTTTAAGGCAGTGTTGCACAGCCAACAGCACCTGCTTCATGATTTTCTGTGAAGTTCTTTCATCCAGTGGCCCCTCACAGAATTCAAACAGGTCCATGCAGGGTTCAGGTCGCTCCATGATGAGGATGTACTCACTAGGTGTTTCAATGCACTTCAGAAGCTCCACTATATGCTCACAATGAAGTGGATGTTGAACCATCATCATCAGTGCCGCCTCCAATGGGAGCTTTTGAGATGCACCGGGCTAAAATGACAGCAAACATGATACATGGTTAATCAGAGTTTAGAGTAACAAATGAAAATTGTCATGACCAGAGCTGTTCTAGAGGAAACCTCTCTCTTCCTCTCTCTGACTCCAGGTTTTGATGACTGACTCTGGATCAGTGCTCTATTATCACTGTACATTTTTCATAATATGACTTGTATTTACTTACAATGGTTAGAAATTTTGTTGATTGCCTTTTCTTTACGAACTTAATGGCGACCTGCTCAGAAAAGAAAAACACAGATTAGTAGAAATCAAAAATATCTGAATCTTCTCTAATAATAACCTTTAAACTCTATTTTTTATACTAGAATTCTGTATATATAATAAACACATCAGGTCTTTAACCCTACACTTTTAGAACTGATTACATTTTACCACGGGCGGCACGGTGGCTTAGTGGTTAGCACGTTTGCCTCTCAGTGCTTCCCGGTTCAAATCTCCATCTGGGTGGAGTTTCCATGTTCTCCCCGTGTCCGCGTGGGTTTCCTCCGGGTTTTCCGGTTTCCTCCCACAGTCCAAAAAAATGGATCAAGTCAATTGAGTTCTCCAAATTGCCCCATATAGTGTGTATGTGTGTGTGTGTCTGTGTGAGTGAGTGTGTACCCAGCGATTGATTGGCGCCCTGTCCTGGGTGTATCTGCCCAGAGCCCGAAACGTTCTTTCCTGGATGGGCATGGGGAACCCACCGCGACCCTAATATAGGATAAAACGAAAGATAATGGATGGACGGACAGTTTACCACTAAATCATCACAAGTGTGATTTATTTCATTAGATAAGATATTATAAGTTTATACTTATATGAGGTTCAGCACTGAAAATGTTTAATTCTAATTAAACTGTTCTTGTGTCAGTGCTTACCTGTTTCTTATCTTCCCTCTGAACACCTTCATAAACTGAACCGTAGCCTCCTTTTCCAACAAGCTTTCCAAGCTTGTACCGTGAGTAAAAGCTCGCTGTTAAACCAAAAAATAATAATACATATAATATGCGGTATATTTTCTCTGAGAATCGTGCATAAGTCAGAGGTACATCACTGTTACAGGTGTTTGAAATGTTAAATGTTTAAGATGAAGAAAAATACCTTGACCATCAGAATTGGGTGGCTGATTTGCACTTAAATTTTTGCTCAGTGTCTCTTGATCTGGTGCTACTGCTTTCCTTCTTACTTTTGGTTCAGTTTCACATCCCTCATCAGTAGCAGCTTCCTTTAGAGCACCCGTCCGGCCTTGCAGGATCTCTATTGGTAAAATAAAATAATTAAAATGAAATTTTGAATGTCTAAATATGTTCCAGCGCATTTGTTCAACTAAATCATGTTACAATCTAAACTTTAGCCTCATTTTACATTTAGCAGGCACTTTTATCCAAAGCGATTTACAAGTATCCAATTTGATGGTTGGGGTCAGAACTTACGATTGGTACAGCATGTCTGTAGCAATGAGGGTAAGGGTCTTGCTCAAGGACCCACATTGATAACTACAATGGAACTGGGATTTAAACCTTTAGCTTGATAGCCCAAAACATGCCAATTTTAACTGATTTTTTCATTCTATAAAAATGTGCTCTTCTACATGTAATATGGTATTATGGTTAATAAAGTAACTTACCATTTGTAATACCATGACCGTCCATTTTTGTGCTGCTGTTAAAAAATTCAAAAGTGTCCAAGAGAAATAACCTTAATTCATATTTGATCCAAGATTCTAAAACAGAATGTTGTTGTTTTGGTTGTTATAGTTTTGCATTTCTGTCTATATGTAACTATGGCAACCAGTGTTTAAAAAAAAACACTAGTGTTCTTATTTATTCTTATTATTCTTATACTCAAGCACATTTCAGCAATTGACCTGATTCAAACATTATTACATAGGGAATGCTGACGAGACCCATGCTGTGCATTTTTTGAATTTAAAAAATATTTAAAAAATGTAAAAATCCCCATAGGTATGAATAGGGTCGGTTTTCAAACTGCCATAACTTGGCCGGGCTACATCAAAGAAACTTAAGAATCTTTGACCCGGGTTAAATATCTCGTAAAATCCAAATTTACAGACAGATTAGACTTTCCATTCACTTTTTATCACACTTTGAATTTCACTCTAATTTCTATAGAATCTACTGTGGGTGATATCAACTATACTATGAGCTAATTCAGTTTTTCTGTGAACAGAGCTCTGTAAAATCCTCATACTTTCACCTAGAAACACCGTTTTACTTTTAAATGGTAGTGATTTTTGTCCTTTCTAATGTGCTTAACGATTGGAGTTTTAGTTTTTGAGTTATGAGGGTTTTTTTGGCATGAGAGACTGAAACTGCTCCATAAACTCCAATGATAATTTCTGTCACTTTTTACTTGTTTTCAACTCGTCATAACTCGGTCATTTATGTTTAAATCAGAGTTATATTACAACAACAATGATCGCCGTGGGGTCCTCTTTCCAACACGGTCTTTATTAAAGCGATAGGTGAAAGATTTTCCAAGTTATTAGAGTTTGTTTGGAGTGTGGAATATCAACCTCTACAGAGAGGCTGATATTAAGGCTTTCTCTGAGACACGCAGACACACACCCAACATCCAATCAGGATTAGGGGGCGGGCCCAAGTGACATCATCAGTGTAATATGCTGTATATTTCTGCTCACATAGTTTCACAGATGACGGTATGGTGGCTTAGTGGTTAGCATGTTCTCCTCTCAGTGCTAGGGATTCCTGATTCGAATCCCAATCTGAGTGAAGTTTCCATGTTCTCCCCGTGTTCTCAAGGTCAACTGAATTTTCCAAATTGCCCCATATAGATGTGTTTGTGTGTGGAAGGTCATGGGGAACCCCCCCCCCCCCCCCCCCCCCCCCCCCCCCCCCCCCCAATACCTCCACCCTAGTAAAGGATAAAGCGGAAGATAATAGATGGGTGGACAGTTCACAGAAGCTTTGCAGCATTAGGGCAACTTTTACTGCCATTTTCTCACTATTTTAACCCCTTCATGGGCACACCTTTTCAATATACTACATAATAAATACAAAAATGTATTATTTGTTATACTTTTTTTTAAATAAAAAAATAAAATACAAAATAAATTAAATAAATTAAAAAATAATAAAAATAAAAATAAAAATAATATAATTACACCATGTTTTCCCGCTGTAATTCTCGTTCTTAATCCATCCATCATCTTCTGCTTCTGCTTTATCCTCTACTAGGGTCACAGGGGGGTTCTCCATGCCTATCCAGGGAAGAACGTTTCGGGCGCTGGGCAGATCACACCCAGGACAGGACGCCAATCTATCATGGGATACACTCATTCACACACACACACACACACACACACACACTCTATATTGGGTAATTTGAAGAATTCAATTGATCTTGATCCATGGACTGCGGGAGGAAACTGGAGAACCTTTGAGGAAATCCACGTGGACACGGGGAGAACATGGAAACTCCACCCAGATTAGGATTCGAATCTCTAGCGCTGAGAGGCGAATGTGCTAACCACTAAGCCACCATGCCGCCCAGTTCTTAATCCTTTATTGGTTATTACTATGACACACCGAGCCAGTTCATTCCACCACTTGATCATTAATCATAGCTGAGTTAACTACTAGTTAATTGTGGACTATATTTTTACAGTATGTTTTACCCCAAAAATCAATTAAGCATTTTTAGGGAGTAAATGGATTAAAAAATATATAATTTTTTTGGTAATTGATTATTCAGAATCTGAATACAGACAGCACAGTGGTATAGTGGGTTAGCACCCCTGCCTCAGCGCTGAAATCTACAGTAAATTCGATGTTCTTCCCATGTCCATGTGGGTTTTCCTTGTGTTTTCCGGGGTTCTCCCACATTTCAAAAACATGGATTCAAACAAGTGAACTGGCTGCTCTAAATTGCCCTTATCTAAAATACTCCTATATGCGCCCAGCAATGGATTAATACCCTGTCCCCAGTACCCAAAAACGTTCTCCTCTGGAATGGCATAGGGACCCACGACCCAAGCAGAGGATTAATTGGAAGATAATGAGATGCGAAATCAAAATAATCGGAGGGTTGCTATGGCTGCCAACATGCATTTTAAGTTTGTATTGATATATTTACTTATTATTTGACAAAACGCACAATGTCAATTCTCATCATGTTCAGTTTGGTAGCATTTTAAAATACGCCTCCCGAATTGGCAACACTAAGCTGCTAATGGTCTTAAAATTTACAACAACTCATTAGTCAGTAAATTTGCATCAGTTAACAAAATACCAAGGTCTTTTGTGACTCAGTTTGCTAGTTAACAGTTTGTAACATTGAATTTTTTATTGATTTATTTATTTTTTTAATTTTGGGACCCCCCCCCCCCCCCCCCCCCGTGACTGTATTTTTGGTTTGTATTTGTTTTGGTTTAAGCTCTTCATTTTAGCTCCCTTTTCCGTTTCGCGGTTCTTTTTCATTTGCAATTGGCTGTGCTCTATTTAGTTTGATTACCTTGTGTCACATGACCAGTTTTTGTTATTTAAGCCAGCCCTGCTCTCTCATCAGTGAGAGAGCCTCAACTTCAGAATGGGTCTTTTTTGTTTTTGTTATGTGGATGTATAATACGTATAATTAAGCTCCTGTTTCTGTTACCTGCTGCCTGGTTTAAGAGTGTTTCTCGCACTTAAATGCACCTTAGTTAATCATGACAGTTTGTGGAAGGAAAATAGATTTAAATAACGGAAAAGGAGATAAAAAATAAAATGCTGAAAATTAGGTAATATAACAGACTAACCACTGATAAGGGAAATATATATATATACTCTGTCCGTAAGATAGAGTCACTTGGCATTTTTAAGAAGCTACTGAAGACACATCTTTTTAACAAATACCTGTTGTAAAAAAACGGGGGGGGGGGGGGGGAGAGCATCATATCAGGTTTAGTTTAGCTGGTTTTCTTCATAACTACTGACTTGTGATGTTCTCATTTGTAAGTCACTTTGGATAAAAGCGTCTGCTAAATGACTAAATGTAAATGTAAATGTATAAGGCATCACTCACCAGCCACTTAAAAATGACTGCATTCTTGTTTCTACATTGTATATTTCATCAGTTCCACTTACCAGATGCACTTTGTAGTTGAACAATAGCAGATTGTAGTCAATCACTTTCTTAGCATGCATTATTAATCGCACCGTGGTCACGTATAGTGGGGACTTTCACAGAACCACCAAGAACCACAGTGTAGCTATTGTTTGGCTTTGTGTGTCTGTGTAAGTGAATGTGCCCAGTGATAGGTTGGCGCCCTGTCCTGGGTATATCTACTCAGCGCCCGAAACGTTCTCTCCTGGATGGGCGTTCTCCTACACGACCCTAATAGAGGATTATGCGGAAGATAATGAGATGAGATATGACTTTAGAACTATGGGTGTGCCCCATTTTTGCCAGACCTGATTAATGTCATTACAGTTTTTTTTAGGATCTTCTGAACTTTTTTACAGATTAAAATAATATTAGAGTTTGTTAATACACACTAGTTTTATTTATTCCAAATGCACAAGTTTAATGTGTTATAGAACAGCTGTACATACACACTGTTGCTCTACTTCACAATTTCTGGTCTTGTTGTTTGTCTGTAAACCATTGGAATCCCAGGAAACTCATTTCCCCCCATACTGCTGGGCAAAACAGTTTCCCGTGTAACATATAAACTCCAGATAGATATTGCACATGTGCCATATTACCTGTCCTCCCTAAAGTGCAAAATTCATCTTTAGAGCAATATGAAGTGCTGCGTGAGTGATACATAATGACAAGTTCACCATTATGCATGTCAGCAGAGCTATGTGTGTGGGGGACATATGGATGAACTTTTTCTTATCTTTACTTTGGGAGGAGTAAATAGAATTCCAAAGAAATGGGCCTGCTGTGTATGATGAGGTAGATTTCCACATCCTCTGACAGGCCTGCTGTGTATGGCTTATTCATCGTAAAAGCATAAACCCGAGGTGTGTACCAGTGTGTACAGTTACTCGAAAGCAAATGACTCTTGAATGAGTAAACCCTCATCGAGATATCTACTCAGAAATCTCACAAATACAGATTTAAATCTGATAAATATTTTAGTATTGTTACTACATACCACAACACTTCCTCCGTTTTACTGTAATAACTCATTCTGTGTCATGCCTTTGGCATTTATCTTAATGTCTACATCCCAAAGCTACAAACTAATGAATTAGAATTGCATTTGAATATTTAGCAGACACTTTTATCCAAAGCGACTTACAAATGAGAGAACAACACAAGTCATTAGTTAGTGAAAAAACACTGTAGAATTATCTGTAACACTTTACCTCAATCCAGTGTTTATAATGCATTATTAACACATTTATAAAGAGTTATGAAGTATTCATTATGCTTTATAATACTTGTCATGAGCCTTTGTTAATGCCCATATATGTACTTAACCACACTCATGAAGTGAACATGCAACGAGGCTTTATAACACATAGTGTATGAGTTATATATTTTACTGTTCATCAACTTATTATAGAGTCCAGCGACATAAAACCTTATAACGTTTGTGTTTAATGAACGCTTTTCCTGATAATTATTTTATAAGTGCTAATAACTGTTTATAAAAGCTTATAAATTCTCTTTACAGGCATAAAGTAGTGTTGTCATTAATTACATCTTTGAAAAAGAAGGCATACATAGTAGTACATAATGCCTTATGCTTATACAATGCACTTATATAATGCACTTATAATGCATTATGAATACCAGATTCATAAAAAGTGTTATTTATAAGCAAATTAATGGCTTTTTTCATAGCAAGTTTTTGTGGAAGAGATATGTGTTGAGTTGTTTCTTGAAGATGCTAAGTGACCTCGCCTTACGGATAAAGTTGGGAAGATGGTTCCAGTATTTAGCAGTGGTGAACGATACGGAGTGAGAATTAGCACCACAGTAAGGTTGAAGCACCAGGTGACATTCATTAAAACATTGCAGCTTTTATTTTGCAGCATTCAAATGACAAAAGGCAGAGAATCTCATTGGACAGATCACTATATGGACAGTCCATCATAGAACACACACTAAAACACATTCACATGCACAATGGAGGCAATTAAAGCTCCTACATTCACTCGTGGTCAGGTCTGTAAACAGTGGAAGGAAACAAGACCCTGCCCCAAACCAAAACCTAATTAGCCTGGGGAGAATATACAAACTCTCCATAAAAAGACCTTGACTACCCAAAACACACTGTAACACGGGTAGCATCTGAAGCTCGTAGATTCACCCAATGACTTTTTTGTGGACAGAAGAACGTCAACAAAATACCTAATTAGACTTGCGAGAACATAGGCTTTTCTTAACTAACAAAAACACACACGTATACACTGTCACATAGGTGGCAACTGAAGCCAATACATTCACACACTGACTTGTTTGTAGATAGTAGAACGTAACAAGAACTTCGGCCCTGCCATAAAAACCAATTGGCCTTGGGAGAACATACTAACTACACACAAAAAGGCTTGTCTTGTCTACCCAAAATACATGCTTATACACTGTCACACTGGCAACTGAAGCTCATACATTCACCCACTGACTTGCTCGAGGACAGTAGAACATAATAAGAGCTTTGGCCTGCCATAAAACCCAATTGGCCTTGGGAGAACATACTAACTCCACACGAAACCGACCTTGACTACACCGTCAAGACATACAGTAGAACCATGACGGGAACCATGTCTGCATTCCACATCAGCTCAAATCCCTGTTCTCAAACTAATTTCTACAAATATCCTTTGAGGTTTCGAGAACCTTTCCTGCTCTAACTAGCACTTGCGTCAGGAGGCCCATTTCCTCGTTGCCTCCCCCTTCCAAGTTCTTCTGTTACTGTCTACTGAGTGATGACCTCTCACACTGTCCATGCTGGTGACTTCTCTTGAAAACAATGAGAAATTCTCTTTGAAGTCAAATTTGGACTGTGGGAAAAAAAACTGAAGAAATGGGGAGAACATGCAAACCTCTCAGAGAAGGATCTCGTCCAACTAACATACCGTACCTCTGTTAGCATTAGTGAACTTCACCAAGGTTCGGTCGGTTATGGCGATTGATTGATTTTTTTTTTAACTAATGTAAAAAGCGCTCCATAAAGAAATACACTTGAAACTTGAATGTGATACACACAGGCATGGGGAGAACATACAAATTACCCATAATATGAGGCAGTTGAGATTATTATATGTTGCAGATGTTTTTTTCCAAGGTTAGAGCACAGGGTCAGTCATCAGCACCACTAAAGCACTCCTGGAGCAATGAGGGTTAAGAGACCTGCTCAGGGGCTACTCTTGGTGGCTTCTGAGTTTGAACCCACAACGTTCTGAATCCTGAAGAAAAATCCTGACCTCTTAATCCTATACAAGGGTCGCAAGGGGTACCCCATTCCCCAATAGGGAAGAACGTATTGGGCACTGGGCAGATATACCCAGGGCAGGGTGCCAATCCATCGCTGGGCACACTTACTCACACAGATACACACTATATGAGCAGCCTATAATATATGAGCACTATTATTGGAGCGGCCAATTCACCATGAATCCATAGTTTTGGATAGAACCCACATGGACACGAGGAGAACATGAATCTGGACCTGCTAACCAATACTCCACCGTGCTGCCCAACACGCATTACTGCAAACCGTGTCCCTCGCCAATTAAGAACCACTAAACAAGCTGCTACATCATCCTTCTAAATGGCGTCATTTTAATACTCTAGCAGTTTTTTCCAAAAGTCATGGGAATCCGTCTTCCAGTTTTTGCTCTTTTTCGATGCCACACTCCTTCAGATCTCCGCTACAAAAGTATTCATCTTGCCAGAGGAGTAAGTGGGAAAAGCTTAACCCAATAACCAGTGCACTCATGAGATTATAAATAATAATGAAACAATTTATGCAGAGCAAACACTTTAACAGATCACCATAAGCCTATAGGCACGATATTGAGGATTTTGTGATTAAAGCTGTCAAACATATTGAAATAAATATAACTGCGTGAGAAATAAAAAAGCAACACATTTCGGTAAGGGGATCATCATTCATTGATCTTGCCTGCAGAGAGCTGGCTTTGTTTCGATTGCTGGAGTTATTCCAGAGGAAGCCGCTAGCGTCGTTTCAGCCGAGGCTCTCGGCCATCCTGGGCAGCTGGAGGGGACTACAGCAAATTGATGTAACGTGCCGCTAGCTTCATTCGGGCCCTGAGAGGTGGTGTTATGTGTAGAGCTCTGTTTCCTCTTGTTTACCCCTAACTGCTCACGTAATGTGGAAAACAACCCTGAACAAACATGACTCTCAGCTGATGTGCAGCCTGCTGGTGAACATGTGCAGATGATACTCATTATTGCTTTACACTGTTCTCCCCTCCAGTCAAAGCCGAGCGATATGGTAAAAACAACAGCTTGGAAAACAAATATGATTCATATTTAATCAGCTTAATTAAACACAGACGGCTATGTATACAGCCGCACACGTTACCACTTTGCTTAAGACGGGCTGCAAGTGCAGTGGTGTTTCTTAAAGCTACGTAATGTTTGCATTGTTTTATGTGGGTCATTTGTAGAGCGCTGTGAACAGGGTCACGAGAAAAATCAGATGAAATGGTTTAGTTCACAAATCTAATACAATTACTGACAGTGATTTTCATTTGAAGGCTTGTGTAAAATGTAATGTTAATATTACTCTGCGGTAACACTTTCTTTGAGTCCGGTATTCATAATGCATTATAAACACATTCACAAAGCTTTATAAACTATTCATAATACTTTATAACACGTGTCATAAGCCTCTGTTAATGTCCATAGAAAAGAACATGCCATAAGGCTTTATAACACAAAGTGCTATAATGCATTATAAATGATATATTTTAACTCTTCATCAACTTATTATAGAGATCAGTGACATAAACCCTTATAATGTTTGTGTTCAATAAGTGCTTTTCCTGAAAATGACTTTATAAGTGTTCATAACTGTTTATAAACGCTTATAAGCTTTCTTATTAATTACCTCTTTGCAAGAGACTTAATACATAGTAGTACATAATGACTTATAAAGTCTTATAAATGCTCTTTATAGACTTTAAGTAAAGTGGAATCATCTTGTTTTAAGTAAGAATGTCTAGTTCATATTATAATCAAGTTCATATTATAATGCATTATGTCACTTTGTGTTATAAAGCCTTATGCCATATTGTTATAACAATTTATGACTATGATTATGGACATCTAAGTACATTTACAAATGCTAATGACAAATGTTATAAAGCATTATGAATACTTTATAAAGCTTTGTAAAGGCACTTATAACACATTATGAATACCTGATTCATAGCAAATTTATTGCTGGGCACAGACACGTACATAAACACACACTATATGGGGCAAGTAAGAGGATTCAATTGACCTTGAATCCATGTTTTTGGACTGGTGGAAACCGTAGAACCCAGAGGAATCCCAAAAGGACACGGGGAGAACATGGAGACTCCACCCAGTTTTGGATTCAAACCTGGATCCCCAGCACTGAAAGACGAACATGCAAGCCACCATACAGCACATCTGTATACATTAACAAAGACCTATGGCAAATGTTGTAAAGTGTTATGAATACTTTATAAAGCTTCAGGAATGTGTGTATAATGCATTATGCATACTGTATTCATAGAAAATGGCTTTTGCATAAGCCATGTGTGCATTCATATTGAATTCGGTAGCAATAATCTTTATCGACAGATGTTTTAAAATATTGTTTGTAACGTATTACTTGGTCTGACACATGTATTATAATAGTACCTGCCCTTCAGTAAGTTTTAACGATCTTTCTAAAGACTATTAGGCCATTAAAATAGCAGTGTGAGTCCTCCATTAATTTGTGTAATTATATATGCAGTCAAAGAAAGCTTTATTAATAACACATACTCACACTGGGTTGGGTTGGGCCTCCTGTTGCTCTGTAAACAGATTTAATTTTCCTTGGCTCAGATCCCATAAAAGGTTAAAAACACTCTATTAAGATTCTGCATCATGTGGACATGATTGCATCACTCACTTCTAGGATGCAGTTCTACCAGATCGCGAAGCTGTTCACTTGTATTCAGAAGTGGTGACTGAAGAGGCATTTAAAGAACAATGGACTCACTGGCATGATTCCGAAAGCTGTTGACTTTTTAGCATGGTGAATTTTCTTGCCATTAGGAGTTGGATCTTTGGTAACCATGAAGGCATGAACAAGGATACCAAAAACACAACACCACATCTACCAGTCTGGACAATGATTCAAGCTTATGGACACCAATTCTGATCCTACGAGCTGTATGCCTCAATTGTATAAACTGATTCATCAGCTTATTGTGTTTTTTGCAAGCCTTGCCTTCTGAGGCTCACCTTTATTTTTGTTTTTTTTGTGTAATGCATTTTAGCCATTTCATTGAATAAGTGTATTAGTAAGTGTATAGTTCCAATATATCCACATATATGCACACTCTCTTCATTTAAACACCTCAGTGACACTGCTGGGATAGGAATAATTCACCAATCAAATGATACCTGCTCTGTGGTGGTGCTATTGGGGTCCTGACCATTAGAACAGAGTAAAGGAGATGTATACTGTATGCACTGTAGAACACAAGCAGATGGACTAGTCTGGAATAGTAGAACTACAATGTCCATCTTTACAGTAAGTGGAACTGAGAACATGGACATAAGTCGAGCAAAAAAGGAGGAGTGACTTATAGTATGTATATATATATATATATATATATATATATATATATATATATATATATATATATATATATATATATATATATAGTGAGAGAAAATTGAAAATCATGTGAGAGATGAGGTTGGTTTAGGATATGTATAAGGACAATGTGTCAGCGTTAAGGATAGACGGACAGGGGACAGGTTAACAGTGGAGTTGGGGAGCATAATTATCATTTCTTTTGTAGATGGTCGTGAATGAGCTGATGTACATTTGCCGCTGTGGTGACCTGTAATTAGAAAAGTCAAAAAAAGTTTTTTTTTTATATATATATATGTTTAAATATGCACAGCCAGCTTCTTGGTACAATTACGACATAGAAAAGGAAAGCCATTGAGTTCACGGTGAGGATTGTGGCACAGTCACAACCTGAATGTGTTGGATATTTCTTTATTTCTTCGGAGACCTGCGTGAATTCCTTTCTTCCCAAGTGTAATTTCCCTGCAAGAACCTAAATTACTATTGTTCTCCAAAGAAACTGACACGCTTATGATATTTTTTCTCCGCTCCTGTAATCATAAGTTTTATCTGGATGCCCAGAAAATGCAGAGCTTCATCTGAATTCATTACAAAACAATGCAGAAGCAGCAGCAGTCTGCCAAGCGGCAACAGTTGGCTCAGCTCCAGCTAGAGGGATTTAATAACCAAGATCATCCACACCATAATAATTCACTTCGGCTATCTTACGAGGCATCATGTGCCATGATATTTCTCCGCTGCTGCTTAGGAAAAAGGTGCCTGTTTTGTAGAGGACATGGTAAACAAGCAGAACCACTGAACACTGAGATTTTACTGGCATCAGCTGAGGTTTTGACATCACAAGGAGAAAATAGAGAGATGGGGGATATGTGTATGTGATTGTGAAACACACAGCAGCCATATTAAATAACCTGCATGGCATCATTAGTCAAGCCTGACAGGGAAGATCCTGATCAGTTGGTTACATATTAAAATCACATACATGGGACCGAGGCATAGATTTCGCCTGTTTCGTGATTGATAATGACCAACAGGATCCACGTGACTCATAGTTTATCAAGTCACCACAGTGATGGAAAATAATGCAGTGGCTGGGAAAAAGTAGTGCGTGTCTGATGAAATAAGGTAGCACAGATTTTAGGTGGGAGCAAGAACTTGATATGATATGAATGTCTGATATGTAGATCTTTTACCCACTGGAAGGAATCAATATTTAAAAATAGATTAAAAACACATTTATTTACTTTTGCTTTTAATTATTTCTTTCTTGGTCAGGTTAATGGGGTTAATTGCACTGGGGGCCAAAACTCAAAGCACACTTTAGGTCATGGGCTGAACAGTATAAACATTTATTGAACAAACTAAAAATAATATAAATAGGAATACAATCAGACAAATATTATTACACAATAACTTAAACTTTATATAACTTAAAATACTTTGTTCTCTATGAAAATCCTCTTTATCCTCTGCTAGGGTCGCAGGGGGTTCCCCATGCCCATCCAGGGGAGAACGTTTTGGCAGCGGCGCTGGGCAGATACACACAATCTATCGCTGGGCACATTCACTTACATAGACACACACATATATGGGGCAATGATCCAATGATATGACCTTGATCCATGTTTATGGACTGTGGGAGGAAACGGAGAACCCAGAGGAAACCCACGTGGACACGGGGAGAACATGGAAAATCCAACCAGACTGGGATTCGAACTGGAAATCCCTAGCACTGAGAGGAGAACATGCTAAACACTAAGCCACCATGCTGCCCTTATGAAAATATCTCTTGTCAAATTTATATGAAAAAATAGAATTAAAATGATGCTTTTCCACAAAAGTAAAAGTAACAAATCAAAACATTCAGTTTTTTTTCTCTTTAGCCATTTAAGAATTTGATTTTATTAAATTTGAATTTAACTTTAAATATCTTTAAATATGTTATATTTTACTTGCTATAAAAATGTTCATTAATAAATAATAGATCAATGTAAAATGATCTCATGGCCTGATTTAATTGTATTATGGGCTGGATATGGCCCAGAGGCCTTGAGTTTGACACCTTTGTGACAGGCTTGGTGGTGTTGTTGGTGATCTGGGATCAGTTTGTGCTGGCATTTTCACCTTCACCTCTTCACCCAGCTCATCATTAGTAGAGGGCGTGGCCCTAAAATGATGCTATTCAGGGGAACCCTCTTAACTAAGTAGTCTGACGTTTCTGTCTCTGTCTATTTTAGTTCTGCTGCTCTAGTCAGTTATGTCGTAGTCACATGCTGCACTGTGTCAATCAAACTCTGGTTATTAATTAAAGGCTGTGCTTTATTAACTCTAACTGTTTTCTGGTGTCTAAGGCTACAACTTACTGGATGGAACCTGGGTTTCTATGGGACTGGTGGCATTGCAGTCCTGCAGAATGGCCTCAATGGACTTGTATAGTTTTTCCAATTGTTATAGTTTTTTCCAATTGTTAAATATGGGGACCTGATCACTACACAATCTATACATGGCTGTCCTACACTGAGCCTTGGTCCCCACTAAGCCTTGGTCCTCCCAAAGTTTTTACCTAAAAAAAAAAAAAAAGCAACATAACAAGGAGTTTTTTCTTGCCACTGTCACTTCGGCTTGGTCTTTGGGGGTTTAAAGGCTTGGAACACTGTAAAGCTGCGTTGTGACAATGTACTATTGTAAAGAAAAGCGCTGTATAAATAAACTACTTTACTGGACTGTTCTGGAAGGAATAAGGACTGAGATAAATATAGATTTTGTTTTGGGGGGCCAGCAACTACTTCGAGCAGGTGATCCGTCCTTAACTATCTGCCCTCACATCTCTAAGTCACCGGATTCATTTCCGAAAATGTGCTTTTTTTTTTAGCACCGGGCGACATTGTAAATTAAAATTCAGTTGAATGAAGTGGCAAGCGCAATCACCTCATCCCTCGCATCTTCCCGTCACTAGCTTCCTTTTTATCACGGTAGAAAAAAACGCAGCATGACGGGAAAGTGTATAACCGGAGCAGATAAGAGTGAAAGAAAGAGTAGCGAGATTGCCAGAACATCAGTCATGACCCGGCACTAATGATCTCCCATCAAAGCACGGATATGATCCCAGCTCGCGAGCACGTGCGATGGCTGCCTGCAGCAGGATTCACTGATAAAACTGTAACGAACCCGAGGTCTGTCTGACTCTCTTGAGGACTTGATGCACACTTGACACTCAAATCGTGGTGTTCCTGAAAATAATCCCAGGAACGAGGTGCATCTGAGAGACAGAGGCATCTGAGGAAGCAATGGCAGCTGTGGAATCTGAGATCCCATGAATGCCATGAATAACAAATCATCTGCCAAGCATGCAAACGCAAATAGCTCGGAGCACATGAGGAACGGGTGGCGTCGTGACCGACTAATAAAAAAAAAAAAAAAAAGTTCGGCCTTACTTTGTGTTTGAATGCAAAACAAGCGATACGATCCGTCTCCGAAAAGCTTAACGTCGCCTGAAGGTAGAGTTGTGTCCACAGAGTACAGTAAATATTCATGCTTGCTGCAGCTTTGGTGACAAGGAAAACACAACTGACGTGTTGGATGTGTGATGTTTGTCCAAACACAAAGCGCTCAAGTTTCAGCTCTGCAGATGAGGTGACACGTTTATCACAGCCAAACCAAAGCCCTGTTTGGACATCAAGACATCAAGCAACAATGGTCTGAGATATTGTAGAACAATGGGTGCAGATGCTGCTTATCTAACTGAACAGCAGTTACAGTATGGACTGGGAAATGGTTTTCCATTGGAGAGCCAAGAAACGTGACATTTTTAAAGTGTGGTAACACTTTACCTAAATCTGGTATTCCTAATGCATTATTAAGACATTTATAAAGCTTTATAAAGTTTTCATAATGCTTTATAATACTTGTCACAAGCCTTTGCAGATAACCATACTCCATAAGGCTTTTTAACACAAAGTGACATAATGCATAATAAATTATATATTTTAACTGTTCATAAACTTATTGTAGAAACCAGTGACATAAAGCCTTATAACAGTTGTGACTTTCCTGAAAAAAGCTCATAAGCACTCTTTACAGACATAAAGTAAGTTCATTAATTACCTTTTTAAAAGAGACTGCATACATAGTAGTACATAATGCCTTATAAAAGCTTATAACTGCTCTTTACAGACTTTAAGTAAAGTGTAATAATCTTCTTTTAAGGAAGATTGTCAAAACATCCAAAGAGCCAAAAGTTGGAATAAGTTCATATAATAATGCATTATGTCACTGTGTGTTATAAAGCCTTATGTCAAACTGTTAAAGCAATTTATGACTATGATTATGAAAATCTATGGACATTAACAAAGGCTTATGACAAATGTTACAAAGCTTTATAAAATGTACAAAGTTTTATAAATGAGCTTATAATGCGTTATGAATTCCAGATTCATAAAAAGTGTTATTTATAAGCAGATTATCCAACCTGATCATTATCCAATCTGGCTTTTTTCATAGCAAGTGTTTGTGGAAGAGATGTGTGTTGAGTTGTTTCTTGAAGATGCTAAGTGACCCTGCCTTATGGAAGCACCAACATTCATCAAAACATTGCAGCTTTGATTTTGCAGCATTCAAATGACAAAAGGCAGAGAATCTCATTGGACAGATCACTAGTCCATCATAGAACACACACTAAAACACACATTCACATGCACAATGGTGGCAATTAAAGCTCTTACATTCACTTGTGGTCATGTCTGTAAACAGTGGAAGGAAACAAGACCCCACCCCCATAAAGCCTTATGTCAAATTGTTATAACAATTTGTCACTATGATTATGAACATTTTGATTCGACCCCACCAAGTACTATAGCTGAACTGCTCTTCGCGTAGGTGCAACACACCTACTCCAATGACTTTACTTCATCATATACAAGCCTTTTGTAGTTTTAAAGTGGCAGATTGTAGTCCATCTGTTTCTCTCCAGTCTTTGTTAGTCCTCTTTGTTCTGTTTTTCAAACGTCATGACTCTCACAAGACCATCACAGAGGGATTATACTAACACACACATTGCATGACTGAGTATCATTCAATTCAGAGCAGCCAATTCACCTTTAATCCATGTGTGTCTGTCCCAGATCTATCCCAGATTGGGATTCGAACCTTGATCCCCAGCACTGAGAGGCGGATATGCTTATCAATACAAAAACGTGCTTTGTATTAATTTCTTTTTGACTTTAAAGTATCATTTTTCAGCCTTAAATTTACCATCAAGGTCCAAAGTGAGATATAACATATTGGGTAATTATTAATAGATGATTTGGAAAAGCAATAGTTTTTCTATTATCCTTCCAAAAAAGAGCGTTTCATTTTGCTGTAGCCATCAGCAATTTGTCGCCCTAACACTGTAGCGTTGGAACTAAGTTAAACCATGTTTTCATTTATCAGGTTATAGTTGTGTTTATTACTACAATAATAGAAAAGCTGCAGAGCCTGTATTCGTCGCTGTAATTTAGTCTGCAATCAATTTTATCCCACCAGCTTTAAAAATTAATTCTCCATTATAACAAGCATAAATAAAAAGCGGCTGCCTATGTCTGGCGGTGCACTCTGAAAAGATTTGATTTGGGAAAGGAGACGACTGAGCAAATTACTATCCATCCACGACAATCAATCTCATCCACTCCATAGATTAGTGATCAAACAGCAGAGCCGCTTTGGTAACAGACTCATTCAGCTCACTGTATCTGGACAAGAAGGTCGTTTATACCTGCAGTGATCTCCAAGTACAGCAGCATGACTGTGGCAGAGCAGTAATCTGAATTAGGGGCTCTTATTAAAACTGGTTCAAGAGTGGTTAGCACGTTCGCCTCTCAGCACTGAGTTAGAGTTGTCATGTTCTGGGTTTCCTCCGGGTTCTCTGGTTTCCTCCCATAGTCCAAAAACATGGATTTATTGGCTGCTTTGAATTGTTCCTTTAGTCTGTGTGTTACCAGGGTTGTGTATGGAAGGGCATCTGGTGTAAAACACTGGGTCACAGTCTGAAGTTCATCGCTGTGGCAACCCCTAAGTAATAAAGGGTAAAGCGCTGATAGAAGAAGAACAAGACTAGAACAGGTTCACTTTACAATTACATTCCACACTTTTTATTAGTGTGATTATCACACTATTGTTATCCATCCATCCATCCATCCATCCATCCATATCTTCCGCTTTATCCTGTAGTAGGGTGCCGGGGGTTCCTCATGCCCATCTAGGGGAGAACGTTTTGGGCGCTGGGCAGATACACCCAGGACAGGGTGCCAATCTATCGCTGGGCACACACTTGCAATATTTTTTAATAAGTTTGGGATATCAATGCTGTTTTAGTTCTAGACTGCCCCAACTTTGATGTGGCCATGGCTTATAAAATTACACGGCCACGGCCACTTTTTTACCTTGTTTACTGATTTGCTTTGATACAGTATATGTATGCACTGTGTCTCCCACGGACATGTGCCAAATGCATGTGAACAAGCATGCTGATTTACAGGATCATATGTAAAAACCATGTGACTGTCCAGGGACATGGGTCCAAAAGCATGTAGATGTCCAGCGACATGTTCAAAAGCATGTGGACTCACTGAAACATGTGTCTAAAAATATGTGAACACCCAGGGACATTTGTCCAAAAATACACGCCAACTTTTGTTCACACGAACTTCACCTTTCAGGTTCTTATTATTATTTTATAATAATAAGGGGGGGGGGATGGAGTGACAATCAGACACACACATTAAACAGGGACATGGTGGCTTAGTGGTTAGCATGTTCTCCTCTTACCGCTGGGGATCCAGGTTCAAATCCCAATCTGGGTGACATGTTCTCCTCATGTCAATGTGAGTTAATTCCAGGTTCTCCAGTTTTCTCCCACAGTCCAAAAATATGGATTCAAGGTAAATTTAATTTTCTAAATTGCCCCATGTGTGAATGAGTGTGTCCAGCAATAGATTGGCACTCTGTCCTGAGTTTCTCTGTCCAGTGCCCGAAACGTTACCTCCTGGATGTGCATGAATGAGGACCCCCCACCCCCTGCAACCCTAGCAGGGAATTAAGTGGCAGATAACGAATGAATGAGCTGGCGTCCATGTATTTATGACCATGCAATAAAAATGAAATTCTTTATGATCAGAAACTCTGCTATCACGTAAAGGATGTAATAAAGAATTGTGAGCTGATAGTAGAGCATACCTGTGCTCAGGCATGCTTAGACACACACACCCACACCCACACCCACACCCACCCACACACCCACATATGTGTGACAGGCTCTTCTGCTAGTCGAGGCCCCTCAGTGACAGCCCCCTGGTGTGAAAGCACATTGTGTGTACATACGAGATAAGGCATGCCTGTTTGGTTTTGTTAAGTGTCGTGTTGTGTGTTTAAAGTCAAGGATGACGACAAAGTCTTCCAGGCATGAGAAAAATGCAGGGGCCTCTGTCGTTCCCTTAATCTGTCCTACCATCTTTCTGTCTGTCTACTTCTCTCCAACAATTGCGTTTCCATTAACCACGTAGAGAACGAAGCGCGCTAAACCTTCACGAAGACAGACCGGCGTGCTTTTAAAAGCTCATTCTTCTCATTCTCTCATGTCAGGCCTTATTTGGGGCTGGTTATTCAGAATGAGACTTTATTCTACAAACTCAACAAGTTGTGACAGAGACTGTGGAGAAACGAAGGCAGGTTGCGTAATCTAATTCTTCATACCTTCAGCTTTAATTAAAAGCAAACCAGATTAAATTCATCACATATGGCATGTGGAATTTTACTATTATAATATCTAACTAGGATTGCACGGTGGCTTAGTGGTTAGTGGAAGTTCCATGTTCTCGCGGTGTCCATGTGGGTTTCCTCCGGGTTCCCCACAGTCCAAAAACATGGATTAGAGGTAAACTGAATGCTCTAACTTTCCCTATATTGTGTGTGTCTCCAGTGTGTGAGTGTGTGCCCAGCGATGGATTGGCGCCCTGTCCTTGGTGTTTCTGTCCAGTGCCTGAAACATTTGCCCATGGATGGGCATGGGGACCCCCCCCCCAACCCTAGTAGAGGATTAAGCAGAAGATAATGGATGGATGAATGAATGAATATCTTAAACATATAGAGGTTTTATATTCAAAGATATACACACACTCGAACCTGGATCCTCAGGGCTGAGACCTGGATGTGCAAACCACAAACATTTCCAGGTCCAAAGAGGATAGGGAAATGCATAATTCACACAGGAAAAACCCGTTTTCACCCCAGCTGTAATAAAAACCGGGACCATTTTGATCTGATGTAGAAACACTGATCACGGCACTGGAGAGCTCAGTGGTTAAGGTTTTGGACTATCAATCTGAAGGGTTCAAATCTTAGGTCCACTAAAGTTACCAAAGTGGGTCCCTCATTGCTCCAGGAATGCTGTGGCCAACCATGTAAGTCGTTTTGGATAAAGGCGTCTGCTAAATGACCAAATGGAAATGGAAATGCACCACCATGCAGCCAATACTTCAAATATACCATTGTTTAAATAATCTGTCTTACATCTAATGAAAGTGGTGCAATTCATGTTTACATTAGCCATCAGTATGGGACTGTTTGTGATTGGCTGTTTGTGATTTGGGATTTTGGGACTATGGTTGGTCACAGGCTGGTTTCTTCAGATCTTCAGGTGTTTAATGCTTGAGAGATAAGTACACTCATTAGCCATTTTATCCCTTATACCCTCTTATGGCTAAACCCATTGTCCATTTAATCATCTCTAATTACCATATAGATGCACTTTGTATTTCTACAGTGGCAGACTGCAGTCTGTTTGTCTATGTTACTTTGTTATCTAATGAATAGGACCCCTCAGAGAACCACCACTGATGTGGTATGTTTTCCCCAAATAATGTGTGTCTGTGTAAGTGAGTGTGCCCAGTGATAGATTGGTGTCCTGTCCTGGTGTATCTGCCCAGTGCCAGGAACTTTTTTTTTTATGGATGGGCATGGGAACCCTCCCCCTCCCATGACCCTGGTAAAGAATAAAGCAGAAGATGAATGAAAGAATGAATAATCAATTATGTTTATAAAAAAAAAAAATTCGGTAACATAATGCATTATTAACATTTATTAAGCTTTATAAAGTATTTTTAATGCTTTATAATACTTGTCATAAACCTTTGATGATATTCAAAGATTTACATAACTACATTTATAAAGTGTTTTAAGAACATGCCATAAAGCTTTATAACACAAAGTGACGTAATGCATTACAAATTATATATTGTAACTGTTAATCAACTTATTATAGAGACCAGTGACATAAAGCCTTATAACATTTGTGTTTCCTAAAAAATGTCTGTATAAGTGCTCATAACTGTTTATAAAATCATATAAGCTGTCTTTACAGGCATACAGTAAAGTGTTGTCATTGACCTCTTTGAAAGAGACTGCATACATAGTAGTACATAATGACTTATAAAAGCTTATAACTGCTCTTTACAGACTTTAAGTAAAGTGGAATCATCTTGTTTTAAGTAAGAATTTTGAAACATGAAAGACTTGTGTTAAGTAAGAATTTTGAAACATGAAAGACTCAAAAGTTGAAATAAGTTCATATTATAATGCATTATGTCACATTGTGTTATAAAGCCTTATGTAGTTTGTTTTACGAATTTATGATTATGATTATGAACATCCATGTACATTAACAAAGGCTTATGATAAAGGTTCTAAAGCGTTATGAATACTTTATAGACACTTATCAATGCATTATGAATATCAGATTCATAATGCATTTTAAAGTGTTTTATGAATAGCAGATTCATAGAAAGTGTTACCGCTATTTTTTTTAGTATGTCACTGTTTCATTACTAGATTTAAAAAAAGAATCAGTTAAAATATTCAATTCATGCCATTTTCTGTCGCAAGTACTGCTGTTATTGTCAGTCTTGTCATTGTATTGGCATTGTGTCAGGCGCTGGCCCTTGAATGGGGTTGATGCAGGTGGTAATTTGGAGCCAGTCAGTGGATTACAGGTCAGTGCAAGCCTCTTAGCACATCTGCATTTTACACTGCCATTCACATGATAAGTGCCTTTGTGATCGTGGCATGACCACTCAAAGCAAATTCTCCACATTCCCAGATCACACCGGAGTGCTCTGAATTTCACAAGCCATTTTGGGTAGTGCACCGATCCTAACAAGCCGAGAATCAATGCCCAGATGTGAATCATTATCATTTTAATAGCAGCATGCACATGAGCGCACAGTGGGAAGCTAGAAATATGTTTTTCACGTTCAGCTGCCTGGCTTGATGTTATCGTTGGAACTGCAGTGCAGGACGGATTGCCTTTCAACACCGGCGCGCACCAGCGAAGCCATCAGTGAGCCAGGCAGTGGAGACGGGCCTCCGGCGGGACCGGCTCCTGAAGGATGTGTGTTTTGTGGAGACTTTGTTAGGTCCCGAGTCAGCACTTGGCATGCAAGCCCACTCCACATTTCCCTCTTAAGTGAGCCACTTCTTTTCTGACTAGACAGTCAAGGGTCAAACCTGAGAGGGAGGGGGATCTCCCGGGCAAACACTAAAGGTTACTCGATTCATTCCGCATTAAATATCAAGGACAGCGTTAATTACAGCGCCCTGTTGTCAGGTTCTCAGCTGCACGGTGGGCTAGGCCATTTGGCTGACCTTGGAAATGGTTGAAAATGGTCATCTTGGGTGATGAGGGGGGGGCCCATCCGAAATGGATGTACTGGTGCAATGTGCTCAATTGCTTTGCGCTCACTACAATTACGTGTCAGGAACTGTCTATGTCTTAAAATTGGACTAGATGAGGCTGATGCAATATTTTAGATGCCCTTTGGAGCTTAAAAGTGTCAGAACGTCCAGCGTAAAGTCAGATTGTTGTGAGCAGCAATTGAAATGACAAAATGCAGTGTTCGTAAATAAAGAATACTGTACATTTTAAACTAAAGGTACAGCTTAAGAAGAAGAGGTATTTGGCTGCAGATTGCATTCCCAGGACATAATTTATCTGTTTTGAAATGCTTTAGACGTTGGCACGCTTTGGTTTTGGGCGTTTTCTTTATTTACTTTAATGAGCTTCTCATTTTTTTTTAATGCTCAGCTGAAAAAAGATGTAAAACTGACTGGCACCTCAACATTTCAGCATTTCTGCATTATTATCATTTTTATGATCAAACAGATCTAAATCTTTGTTAGCACTTTACTTAAATCCAGTGTTCAAAATGCATTATTAACACATTTATAAAGCTTTTTAAAGTATTCATAATGCTTCATAATACTTGTCATAAGTCTCTGTTAGTGTCCATAGATGTACACAAGCACACTCATAACGTTTTATAAAAACATATCATAAGGCTTTTTAACACAGGGACATAATGCATTATAAATTATATATTTTAACTGCTCATCAACTTATTATAGAGACCAGCGACATAAAGCCCTATAACGTTTGTTGTGTAATGAGTGCCTTTTCTGAAAATGACTATAAGTGCTCATAACTGTTGATAAAAGCTTATAAGCTTGCTTTACAGGCATAAAGTAAAGTGTTGTTATTAATTACCTCTTTGAAAAAGACATACATAGTAATACATAATGTCTTATAAATGCTTATAAATGCTCTTTACAGACTTTAAGTAAAGTGGAATCATCTAGTTTTAAGTCAAAATGTCAAAACATCCAAAGAATCAAAAGTTGATATAACTTATATTATAAGTTATATCATTAATGTCACCTTGGGTTATAAAGCCTTACGTCAAATTGTTATAACAATTCATGACTGTGATTTTGAACATCAATGGACATTAACAAACGCTTCTGACAAATGTTATAAAGCATTATGAATACTTTATAAAGCTTTATAAATACACTTGTAATGCATATTTTTATCACATACGATCGTTATAGTCATTTTAAATACAGATGTACACAGATCCACATTTCTTCACACATTGGCTTAGACACAGGGAGATCAAGGAAACTCCAACCAGATTAGAATTCGAACCTGGATCTCCTGTGCTGAAAGATGAACATGCTAACCAATAAGCCACAGTGCCGCCCATGTCACATTATGTATTCATTCATTCATTATCTTCCGCTTTATCCTCTATTAGCGTCGCGGTGGGGTTCCCCATGCCCATCCAGGGGAGAACGTCTTGGGCGCTGGGCAGATACACCCAGGACAGGGCGCCAATCCATTGCTGGGCACACACTCACTCACACAGACACACTCTATATGGGGCAATTTGGAGAATTCAGTTGACTTGATCCATGTTTTTTGGACTGTGGGAGGAAACCGGAGAACCCAGAGGAAACCCACGCAGACACAGGGAGAACATGGAAACTCCACCCAGATGGGGATTCGAACCGAACTCTCTAGCGCTGAGAGGCGAACGTGCTAACCACTAAGCCACCGTGCCGCCCTGTCACATTATGTAGATTTGCCAAAATGTTTAATGTATTTATATAAGACAGGAGTCTCAATATGAACTCAAACATTTCTCATTAGAGACTGAGACTGTTTAAGTGCAGATACTGTGGGTTACTTCTTAGTTGCTGAACACATCTTAACGTAACTGTCTGGAGTTGTGGGAAGAAATCTTGTAAGGACCAAATCTCAGTGGAGGAGTCATTCTCCTTGATCAGCTGGACAGCATTAATAGTGCAGGACACCTTTTGTCTGCTATTAAACCACTAAGTACTGTACAAACAACCACCTCATTCTGCAGACGTCCTTCCCAGAAACATGTCTTGTTAGGGTCTTTGATACCAAGGTGCTTTACAATGACAGTAACGATATTAACTAAGTGATGCCACTTATTGTTAACATTATGGTTCTTTACACTTAATGATTTAAAATGTCAATGAAGACATTAATCATGAAACAAGATTGCCGGAGCATAGTGAAATTACAAGACAGAGTAAATTATTATGGGCGTGGTAGCTTAGTGGTAAGGGTGATGGGCTATCAATCTGAAGATTGTGGGTTTAAATCCAAGGTCCACTAAAGTTAGAAGCAAGACCCTTAACCCTCATTGCTCCAGGGATGCTGTATTGACCAAGTGTACTGACCTCTAACATCAAGCTGGGATACTTGTAAGTTGCTTTGGATAAAAAACGTCTGCCAAATGACCAAATGTAAATGTAATATATCCTGCATGGTGTGTCGCGATGCTCATTAAGATCTCACACAACTCCAGCAGTATTTTCACACCTTCTGCCTGCATGGTTTAAATGGCAACGCTGCTTGTGAATATATCTACCCAGATGGGCGTGGCAATCTCAAAATGAGATGTGTTCAGTTACATTTCTGGCTATTTCACTATTTTGGCGACGAAAAACCCAGGTGCACCTCTGACTGAAAACATCCTCTCCAGACGTCAACAGTCAGACGTTCATCACTATCTCGGTGGTGAACGATTTATGACAACCTGCTTTGACTTATTTCTACTATGATTTGTTTACGTCGACAGAATCTCCTTTTAAAAGATGTTCTTCCTCATTTACACTAAAAAAGTTGCAAAAAAGTAACACAGAGGGTATTTCCTGGGTCAAAGATTAAACCTAGTCTTAGGCTTGAATTGCAGTTTAAAGTAGATCAACAGAGATTTATCTTCTCAATCATGACTTGGATGCTCATGCATTCAGCCCAGTTTTGATTTATTCAAGCTGATTTCCTTAAAGATAAGAGCTACTGGAGGATTAAACCTCCCAGGAGGCAAGTATAACTTAAGATTAACGTCAAAGACGAAGACAAAAAGAGGACTTGTTGTTAATGAAGATCAACAGATCCCATGGTCCTGCTGTCAAAAGTGACCCATCGCAATATTATTCTGATGACATACTGTATATTTTCCAAGGTATTTCAGAATAATACTCTGCAGACTGTATCTATGTAGAAACATGTGTTTTTCTTTTGTAAGAAAACAAAATCTATTAATCTGAAGGTTGTGGGTTCAAATCCCAGGTCCAGTGAATTTACCAATGTGGGTCCATGAGCAAGGCTCTTAACCCTCATTGCTCAAGAGATGTTGTTTGGCCAACCTGGTGTCCCTCCCCATCATCAATCTTGGATACTATGGATTGATTCATTTTGGATAAAAGCATCTGCTAGATGACCTAATGTAACATCGGCATGTTCTAGTTTGACGATAGGTTCTTGTAATTTGTCGTAGGCATATTTCATACCAACAGTGCATAAAGTCATTCACTGTGTTTTCTTTATTGTAGTGAATAATAAGCAGACACCGCCACTCTCTCTTCTGAGGATGAGGATGTTAGACAAGTGTTCATTTGGATTGAATTGGTTTAGAAAAGCACGGTGGCTGAGTAGTTAGCAGCTTTTAAGCTCAGCGCTGGGAATCCAAATCCCTATCTGGATGGAGTTTCCATGCTCTCCCCATGTCTGCATGGGCTTCCTTGGCGTTCTCCGGTTTCCTCCCACAGTCCAAAAACATGGATTCGAGGTAAATTGCCAGCTCTAAATGACCCCATCTAAATTGTCCCTATAAAGTGTGTGTGTGAGTGAGTGAGTGTGTGCCCAGCGATAGATTGGCACCCTGAGTGTATCTGCCCAGCACTTAAAACATTCTCTTCAGGATGGGCATGGGATCCCCACCCCCCCACTCCAGTGACCCTAGTAGAGGATTAAGCAGAAGATAATGAATGGATGGGTGATTTCCAAAATATTTGCAATCATTAATTTTTGTTAAATTAAATTTGTAGCTGTTACTTTTTATTTCAACACAAATTAATTTTCAAAACATATATTTTTTTAAAATTCCTTCATCCATTCTCTACTAGGGTCGCGGTTCTACTAGGAGGGGTTCGCCATGCCCATCCAGGCATGATACACACAGGTCAATCTATCACTGGGCACACTCACTCACTCTCACACACTCACTCACACACACACACACACACACACACACACTATATGGGGTAATTTGGAGAATTCAATTGACCTTGATCCACGTTTTTGGACTGTGGGAGGAAACCGGAGAACCTGGATGAACCCCACGCAGACACAGGGAGAACATGGAAACTCCACCCAGATTGGGATTCTAACCGGGAATCCCTAGCGCTGAGAGGAGAACATGCTAACTAATCCACCGTGCCTCCCCAAGTTATAATTCATTTAATTGAATATATATACCTAACTTTACACTGTCACTTTACTTTTATTATATTCTGCATTATTATGTATTTTAGTTTAATTTTACTGAGCTCATTGTTAATTCTTTACTCTACTTTTGTATATATTAACACGACAAATGGAGCATCTATTAAAACTGCAATTTCCCCCGGAGGATTAATAAAGTATTCTGATTCTGATTCCTCATGTTAAGTCGAAAATTATTCACTGCGATTGCTTTACTGCTGTCATTGATTAGCTTCTCCAGTTCTAAACAGTCATGTTTCATCTTGGTTCAGATTAGCACGTAGGGTTTTAAATTAAAATGCATTACCGAATTACCCAGAGTTGCATTTAAACATTTCAATAGTGACTAGGGCTCACTATATAGTGCACTATGAAAAAGTTCCACAATACACCTAGATCAGATTTCTATCCATTCTTAACATCCACCTTTGCCTACTGTACCGTAAGTGGTAGTTGATTACAGGTACAACCCAGATTAAGGCCTACTCCTGATTTAAGTTCAACCATATCTGGAAACTGCTCCCACAAGTTTTGCCATTGTTGAAATCCTGGCCCCAGCTAGTCTAGCACCGATGACCATGTTTTGTTTTGAGCTGCTCTTATCACACCCATGTCACTCCCATTTTCCAATTATATTGTGGATTCAACCAAAAACGATTTAAGGATTACGTTGCATTATGAGGTCACCTCTCTAAGAGCCTCTCTAAGAGCAACAAACTGTGTGCTTTGGGACATACTGAAACAGAAACGAACATACCAAAGTGCATGATTTCATACAACTTTGGCAAAAGACTATATGAAAACAATATATATATATATATATATATATATATATATATATATATATATATATATATATATACTGGGTTGGGTTCCCCATGCCCAGCCAGTGGAGAACGTTTCAGGCAATGGGCAGATACACCTTGTCCGGGGTGTATCTGCCCAGCCAGTGGCCAAGTTTTCGGGTGCTGGGCAGATACACCCAGGACAAGGTGCCAATGCATTGTTGGGCCCATTCACTCACTCAATCACACATTCACACAACATATGGGGCAATTTAGAGCATTTAATATACCTTGAATGTGTGTTTTGGTCTGTAGGAGGAAACCCAGAGGAAACCCACGTGGACACAAGGAGATCATGGAAACTCCAGCCAAATTGGGATTCAAAGCCGGAATCCTCAGCACTGAGAGGCGAACCTGCTAAACACTAAACCAATATATACAGTATATATACAGTAATTATATACTTTTACCAAGTATAATATATATATATATATATATATATATATATATATATATATATATATATATATATATATATATGGCGGCACGGTGGCTTACCGGTTACCAAGTATAATATATATATATATATATATATATATATATATATATATATATATATATATATATATATATATATATATATATATATATATATATATATATATATATATATATATATATATATATATATATATATATATGGCGGCACGGTGGCTTAGTGGTTAGCACGTTCGTCTCTCAGCGCTAGGGATTCCCGGTTCGAATCCCCACATGGAGTTTCCATGTTCTCCCCGTGTCTGCGTTTTCCTCTCCCCGTGTCTGCGTGGGTTTCCTCCGGGTTCTCCGGTTTCCTCCCACAGTCCAAAAACATGGATCAAGTCAATTGAATTCTCCAAATTGCCCCATATAAAGTGTGTCTGTGTGAGTGAGTGTGTGCCCAGCGATGGATTGGCGCCCTGTGCTGGGTCTATCTGCCCAGCGCCCGAGATGCTCTCCCCTAGATGGGCATGGGAAACCCCACCGCGACCCTAATAGAGGATAAAGCGGGAGATAATGAATAATGAATATATATATATTTATATATATATATATATATATATATATATATATATATATAGTATTGACACTAACAGATATAAGGGTGGACAGAGTGACAAGCTAAACGTTGTAATTACTACCCATTCCATTGCACAACTGTGTGAGCGGTAAGGGAGGCGAGTTGCTCCTCCTTTGCGGGTGTGAATTGTTTTCGCGCCATTGTGGGTGGCACTGAATGCTCAAATATAGTGTTCTTTTGTGCCAAGCATGGAATGCTGCTAGCCACTGGGTTGGATGAGTCTGGGACATTGTTAAATGTCCGGGATTTATTGGGTCAGTGATGTCAGGAATGCTTCAGCTGTTGGCCAACTTCTCTTATTCACTCAAGTGTTAACATAAACGCTACCACTGAATGATAGTATGAGTGGATCAAGAGACTCGCCACAAAGAGATCTCCACTCTCTCTACTGACCCACATTTCACGCCTCTATTCAGAAATTCCCAAAGACCTGCGTGCCTGCAGTTCGTCACGGACTGCTAATTAAGTTGGTCCGGGCCGTCACACCTTTGTAAGAAGGTTCCACCATGACCTTTGTGTAATGTAGCGTTCAATCCTATGAAATGCCCCTTTTTAAACCACCCTCTTCCATTTTTAACTCAATAGTAACTAAATTTACATCAGGTGTAGTCAACCACTCACACTTTTGACAGCAAAATCTCAGTACTGCAAAGTAGACAAAACTAAATATATACACAGTACCAGACACACCCCTTTCTTGCTCCATTGTCTATTTTTTCCACTTTCCATTTAGATGGACTTTGTAGTTTTAGTATTAATAGTATTTTTGTCCAGACCACATAGAATAAAAGGTCACACAGGCATGTGTAGTTACACCAAGGGGCAAATCAATATCTGCAATATATACCTACTAGCATGTTTTGAATAGTCAGGGCCCTGTAAAGAACATACTAACTTCACATAGAACCGAGGAATTTTTTTTATTTCTGTGTGGGTAGCGAGCTAAACCCAGGAATAAAGCACAATTTTTTAAGGCATTAAAAAAAATTAGATACAGGTGATTTGTGTGTTTATTTATTCATGCATTTATTTATTCATTATTTTCCACTTAAACCTCTAGTAGGTTCGCATGTTCTCCCCATGTCCATCCAGAGGGCTGGGTAGATACATCCAGGTCAGGAAGGCAATCTATCACTGAGCACACTTACATAGACGCACACACAAACTATATCTGTGAGGAGTGCTAGGCACATAGTGCATAGTGTTCCTTATTTAGTTAATTAATTTGTTATTTTCATTGGTTGGTTTCTGTTTATCACATGGTCTGGTTTCACTTTACATTCTTTCCGTTTCGGTTCCGTCCTCAGACCAGTATTGTTTTGTTGTCACGCGTTGCCCATGCTCATGTTCATTTTGTGTTCACTCGGTGTCGACTTAATAAATTTGATTCACTTATCTGTGCCTCCTGAGTTGATTCAGCACTACCGTGTTTTTCTATGGAGCCTGACAAAATGGGGCAATTTAAAGCATTTAATTTACCTTGAATACATGTTTTTAGATATTGAAACCCACATGGACACAGTGAGAATGTAAAAAATTCTAACCTGATTCCCCAGTGCTGAGAGGCCATGATAATCACTACTCCGGTGTGACACCCTTGCCCTGTAAAAAAAAAAAAACACACACACACACATATGTGTATATATATATACATATATATATATATATATATATATATATATATATATATATATATATATATATATGAAAATATATGAAGTGGCCAATTTATCTTGAATCCATGTTTTTGGACATGTTTTGAGAACCCAGAGAACGCCAAGGGGGTCGCGGGGAGAATATGACAACTTCACCCAGATTGGGATTCGAACCTGGCTCCCCAGCGTTAAGAGGTGAACATGTTAACCACTAAGCCATCATGCCGTCCTTTAATGAATAATTCAGTAAAAAATCTTAGCAAAAAAATTACATTATAAAAAAAAAATGTTTCAAATGTTTAAAAGGTTTGAAATGTTTAAGTGCAAATACAGTTTTATGTTTCGAAATATAATTATGTACACTTTATGGTAATGTTATGTATAAGGCTGATATATGTAACTATGGCAACCAAAACAAAAAAATGCCGCTGTGATGTCACATCCTAATATTTTGTTTTAGAATTTTGTGTTTTGTGATAAAGGGGTCATTCCTCCTCTACACTTTTTACAGCAGAACAATAATGAACGGTCATGGCACTATAAATGGCAAGTTACTTTATTAATTTCATCACACACATAACACATGTAGAGCTACACATTTTTAATAAAATGAAACTAAACGATGAGCTCACATCAAGCTAAAGCTCAGAATGCAACATATATTAGTTTAAATATTTGAATGTTGAACAAATGCATTGGAAACTTTTTAGACATTTTACAATTAAATTTTTCAGGAACACAGCTAACTCAAACAAGTGGTGTGAAAAGAAATAGGTCTGCTACTGAAGAGGGGTCTGCAACTGAACCGCCACTAAGAAAACGGCCAGTGGCACCAGCTAAAGGGAGACGGGGAAGGAAAAGGGGTGTAAATCCACCACCCAAACCTGTTCCAGGTCGTTTTCATTATCTGAAACATTTAACACTTCTACAGACTTTATGCGTATGAAAGCCATTATTGCCAAAAAGCAGAAAAACGCAAAAGTATCTCAGAATTCTTACTTCATATCTCAGAATTTTGACTTTATATCACAGAATTTTGATTGTATATCACAGAATTTTGACTTTATGTCTCAGAATTTTGAATTCTTACTTTTGATCAAGTTGCCATGCATGACATGCTTTCTATATGTTTTTCTTAATGTTCTAAATGCTTTATGGTACATTGACAGTACAATGACAGTAATTACACGGTTCGGTACATGCTTTCGCACGCAGAAAATAACAGTACGGAACTTGCAAAGCCCAAAAAAACACAAGACAGAAGTAAAAATATGAGGCGAGTTGTACTCCTGAGTTGAATTGTGAGTTGTGCCTTAGCTATATGCAGTGTTAAGCATGCTATGCTAAGAGCAGCTCAGTTTAGAGGCGGAGCATGGACCGCCAGTGGAAACAATACACTGAAATGAAAACCTGCTTCATATAAATCAACCATGTGGAAGGATTTTAGATAAATGTGAATTATAGCAGCACCGGGGCAGTTTGGGTAGATCAAACTGTCTTTTGGAAACATTTAGAACGTGCTAACGCATATTTGGCGGAATTATTCACATCGATAAACAGAGCTAATAAAAAACTTTCAACCTAAGGATTACTCTGCTACATTTATGCTCATTTGACCAATCCTACGATTTCTTTGTCATGCGTGAATGTTTGCATGCTCAATCCTCCGCTCCCGAGATGGGAAATCAGACAAAACGAATCCATTACTAAAGCAATGAGCATGTACGGTAATCCCTCACATATCGCAGGGGTTACGTTCCAGAAACCCTGCAATGTATCGGCGTTATAATTATTGTATTTTTTATATGTTTAAAGCTTCAGAAACTCTTCCCGCACTTGTATAAACACTTCATATGCTATTTAAAACATAGGTTCTTAAACCTATGGAAAAATAGCACCATATATAGTGTAAAATATCACAAAAGGCGAAAAGAGAGAGAGAGAAAAAAAACACAATACAGCGAAGCCCCAAGAAGTGATCCATAATAGTGATACATGCTTTAAATGTTGTAGAGGGTATGAAGAATGTATAATACAGCATTATAAATGAAAGTGCGGTGTATACTTAGAATGATGGGATTAAAGGGAAACCCTTCTGGACACGGGGAGAATGTGAATAATCCATTTTTATAGACTAAAACTAAATGATCAGCTAAAATAAAGCTAAAGTCCAGATTGTAACATGTTTCACAAATGCACTGGAACATTTTTTTAATGTTTTACATTTTATTTCAACTCTTTATTTTTCCGATAGGAACAAAACGTCAGACTGGAAGTCTTAAAGATAAAGGAGCTAAAGCTGAACCACCAGCTAAAAAGAGAGCAGTGGCAGCAGCTAAAACGAGACAAGTAACGAGCCCGAAACAACCTCCTGTTGCAGGTCATTTTCTTCAACTGGAACATTTTACATTTCTAACATCTGTAACAGTGATGTGTATGGAAACCCATTTCTGCCATTAAGGAGAAAAAAAACGCAAAAGTAACTCAGAATTCTGACATATATCACATTGCACTGCGTATAGGGTGCACATACACACATAGAAAGGAGTCGTAGGCTTGTAACTAAGGAAACATCCTTACGACCTTGAAGTTCCCTGGTTTGATTCCTCATCCCACCACGTACTATGACTGATGTACCCTTGTGCAAGACACCTAAGCCCATATTGGTCCCCGGGCGCCATATACAAGGCTGCCCACCCGAATCGCACACTTCAGGAAAATGCACCTCTCTAGTTACAAATAAGATCTGTAAATAGTGAACTATTTAGAATTATACATTTTTAAAGAATAAACCTAAATTCATTCATCATCACTTAATCCTGTACTATGGTCACTAAGGTCCACTAAGCCACTGTACCACCCTGAAACTAAAATATCAACTAAAATAAAGGGACAGATCTGATTGTTACATGTTTTAGTTTGAAAGTTGAACAAATGCACTGGGACATTTTTTAACATTTCAAATTTTATTTGAACTCGTTTCTTTTTCTGATAGGAGCACAACGTCAGACTGGAGGTCTTAAAAGAAAGAAGGCTGCTACTGAGTTGGTACTTAAAACTAAATCACCAGTAGGAAAGACAGCAGTGGCACCAACTAAAGGGAGATGTGGAAGGAAAAGAGGCGTAAATCCGCCACCCAAACCTCGTGTTCCAGGTCTTTTTCCTCATCTGAAACATTTAACACTTCTAACATCTTTAACAGTCATGTGTATGAAAGCCATTTTTGTCAATCAGCAGAAAAACGGCAAAAGTATCTCAGAATTCTTACTTTATGTCTGTGAATTCTTACTTTATATCACGTAGCCATGAATTACATGCTTTCTATGTGTTTTTCTTGACGTCTTAAATGGATTTGCCGCCCAAGATCCAGTCTCAACAACATTAAATCAATGTGGAATAATCAATTTTTCTAGAATAAAACTAAATCTAAAATAAAGCTAAAGTTCAGATTGTAACATGTTTAGCAAATTGCTGAACAAATGCACTGGAACAATTTTTAGCATTTTACAATTTATTTCAACTCTTTTTTTTTCCGATAGGAAAAAAACGTCAGACTGGAGGTCTTAAAGATAAAGGAGCTAAAACTGGACCACCAGCTAAAAAGAGAGCAGTGGCACCAGCTAAAGCGAGACAAGTAACGAACACAAAGCAACCACCTAAGCTCCTGTTGCAGGTCATTTTCTTCATCTGAGACATTTTACATTTTTAACATCTGTAACAGGGTGGCACGGTGGCTTAGTGGTTAGCACGTTCACCTCTCAGCACTAGGGATTCCCTGTTCGAATCCCAATCTAGGTCGAGTTTCCATGTTCTCCCCGTGTCCACGTGGGTTTCCTCCGGTTCTCCGGTTTCCACCTACAGTCCAAAAACATGCATCAAGTCAATTGAGTTCTCCAAATTGCCCCATATAGAGTGTGTGTGTGTGAGTGAGTGAGTGCCCAGCAATAGATTGGCACCCTGTCCTGGGTGTATCTGCCCAGCACCCGAGATGTTCTCCCCTGGATGGGCATGGGGAACCCCCCCGTGACCCTAATAGAGGATAAAGGGGAAGATAATGGATGGATGGATGGATGGAACATCTGTAACAGCAATGTGTATGGAAGCCCATTTCTGCCACTAAGGAGAAAAAATAAAATGGTTTATGGTACATAGTGTTTGTTACGAACCGTTCAGTATGTAACGACAGTAAATCCACAGTTCGGTACGTGCTTTCGCACGTAGAATATAACAGTACGGAACTTGCAAAGCCCAAAAAAACACAAGACAGAAGTAAATTTATGAGGCGAGTTGTACTCCTGAGCTGAAATCCGAGTTGCACCTTAGCTGTAAACAGTGTTAAGCATGCTATGCTAAGAGCAGCTCAGTTTAGAGGCAGAGAATGGACCTCCAGTGGAAACGATACACTGAAATTTGTAATCTGCTTTATTCAAATGAACCATGTGGAAGGATTTTGGATGTGAATTACAGCGGCACTGGTATATCAAACACTGAGAGGCGAACGTGCTAACCACACCATGCCACTAAAACTAAAACATCAGCTAAAATAAAGCTGCAGATCTGATGTTTTAGTTTAAATGTTGAACAAATGCACTGGGATATTTTTTGACATTTCAAATGTTCTTTTTCTGATAGGAACAAAGCAAGGTCAGACTCGAGGTCTGAAAAGAAACAACATTGCCATTGGTGAGGGATCTAAAACTGAACCACCAGTAGGAAAGGGAGCAGTGGCTCCAACTAAAGAGAGCCTGATCGGAGAGCGATGCTCAAACCACACAGTAGAATATCCTTATTCAGGTCTTTTTTTTTTTTTTTTAATCTGAAACATATTTGTAATCTGTAACAGTGATGTGTATGGAATCCCATTCCAGAGATGGGGGGGGGATTGTTTTGGGCGCTGGGCAGACCCAGGATAGGGCGCCAATCTATCATTGGGCACACACTTACACACAGACTATATAGGTGCAATTTAGAGCATTCAGTTTACCTTGAATCCATTGTTTTGGACTGTGGGAGAAAACTGGAGGCCGTCGAAAACCCACACAGACACGGGAGAACAGGAAATCTCTACCCAGATTGGGATTTGAACCTAATCCACAGCTCTGAGAGGCGAATGTCCTAACCATTAAGTCACCGTGCCACTTGAAAATATACTGCATATTGTATTTATTTCGGGTGGCACGGTGGCTTAGTGGTTAGCACGTTTGCCTCTCAGCGCTAGGGATTCCCAAGGGGGTTCGAAGGGGTTCATATCCCCATCTGGGTGGAGTTTCCATGTTCTCCCCGTGTCCGCGTGGGTTTCCTCCAGGTCCTCCGGTTTCCTCCTACAGTCCAAAAACATGGATCAAGTCAATTGAGTTCTCCAAATTGCCCCATATAGAGTGTGTTTGTGTGCGTGTCTGTATGAGTGAGTGTGTTCCCAGCGATGGATTGGTGCCCTGTCCTGGGTGTATCTGCCCAGCGCCCGAAACGTTCTCCCCTGGATGGGCATGTGGAAACCCTCCCGCGACCCTAATATAGGATAAAGCGGAAGATTATGGATGGATGGATGGATGGATTATATTTATTTCAATCTTGTTGGTTTAACAGCGAGCTTTGAATCTCGTTACGAGGTGGGAAATCTACTTGGAAAAGGAGGCTACGGTTCAGTTTACGAAGGTGTTAGGAGGTCCGATATGAAACAGGTGAACACTGAAACATGTACAGTTTAATTTGACTTTTTCAGTGCTGAACCTCATATAAGTATAAAATTATAATATCTTATCTAATGAAATAAATCACACTTGTGATGACTTAGTGGTAAACTGTAATCAGTTCTAATAGTGTAGGGTTAAAGACATGATATGTTTATTATATATATATATATACAGAATTCTGATGTTAAAATTAAATTTTAAAGGTTTTAATCAGAGAAGATTTGATTTCTACTAATCTGTGTTTCTCTTTTTTGAGCAGGTCGCCATTAAGTTTGTGAAGGAAACGCCAACAACAAAATTTTTAAATCTTGTAAGTAAATATAAGTGTTATTTCGAAGAATGTACAGTGATAAAAGAGCACTGATCCAGAGTTAGTCATAAAAACCTGGAGTCAGAGAGAGGAAACTAAGGATTTTCCTCTAGAACCAATTTGCTAATGACAATTTTCATTTGTTACTCTAAACTCTGATTAACCATGTATCATGTTTGCTGTCATTTTAGCCTGGTTTTTCACGAAAGATCCTATTGGAGGCGGCGCTGATGTTTTTTCTTCAACAAATATGTAATTGTGAGAATATAATAATACTCCTGGACTTCATTGAAAGACCTAGTGAGTACATTCTCATCCTGGAGCGACCTGAACCCTGCATTGACCTGTTTGAATTCTGTGAGGGGCCACTGGATGAAGGAACTTCACAGAAAATCATGAAGCAGGTGCTGTTGGCTGTGCAACACTGCCATGAACGTAAGGTTCTGCACAGAGACATCAAACCTCAGAATCTCCTCATCAATCCCGATACACTTGACATCAAATTGATTGACTTTGGGTGTGGAGATTTCCTAAAGAACTCCCCGTACTCAGAATTCATGGGTAATTGTACTTTTTGATTTACTGTGAGTTGGATTCAAGGTGAAAATTGTAGAGAAGCACTCATGTGATGGTGGATGTCTTTGTTTTCGCTCAGGTACTCTTGTATACTGTCCTCCAGAGTGGTTCAATGATGGGAAATATGAGGGCATTCCCGCTACCGTCTGGAGTCTGGGTGTCCTAATGTTTACATTGGTCTGTGGAACAGAACCCTTTTCTACAATAAAGAGGATTACGAATGGGAAGCTGAGATTTAAAGGTCGTGTCTCTAAAAGTAAGAACGTACAAAAACTCACTATTAAGAACTCTACACACAACTCTATGTGCAGTCTGTCTGTGAGATATAAATAATGAAAGAAAGGTTTTCAGGTTTTTGTAAAGTAAAAGTCATGAAATGAAGGGCAAACAAGTAAATATGATGACAATTTTTCATGTCACTCTCAGCTTGCCGAAATCTGATTCAGAGGTGCCTACACAAAGAACCCGAACAACGACCAACAGTGGAGCAGATACTGGAACACGAGTGGCTCACTAAAACATTTTAGATGCCAAGGTTAGTAAGGGAGTATAGGACTTTACTCATAGTAGATCAATTATATGTATTATTAATATCAATATTGTTGATTTAGTGTCAGAAGAAGAAGAAACATCAAAGAAGAATTAACATTCTGTCTCTTTGCATTTCAGAGTTTGCATCATCGGTCATCATGAGGACATCTTAATGACAATTGATCAGGATAATTAATAAATATATCAGCTGATAACATTTGTTGCATTTCATGTCTCAGTATTTTGAATTTCAACTAAAATTCACTCTTGTATCAGCCCACGTTTAATATTATGTTAATATTTAAAGATTAGATGATTGTCTAATCAACAAGATTCATTCATTCATTTATCATCTTCCGCTTAATCCTCTACTAAGGTCATGGGGGGGGGGTTCCCATCCATGTCTGCCCATTCAAGGAGAACGTTTCGGTTGCTGGCAGATACACCCAGGACAGGTTGCCAATATATTGCTGGGCAAACTCAATCACAGAGACACACACACTCTATATTTTAGGGCATTTTAGTGAAGTCAAATTACCTTGATACCTTGAATCCATGTTTTTGGACTGCGGGTGGAAACCGGATTGAATTGAATTCTCCAAATTACCCCATATAGAGTGTGTTTGTGTGAGTGAGTGTGCCCCGTTAGATAGATAGATTGGCACCCTATTCTGTGTGTATCTGCCCAGCGCCTGAAACGTTCTCCCTTGGATGGGCATAGGGAACCCCACCGGTAGTAGAGGACAAAGCGGAAGATAATGGATGGATGGATGGGTTACTACAGAAAAGAGGAAGACACATGACAGGTAAACACAGCTGATGATAATGACGAGACAAAAGCAAATGAACAAGGATTAATGAACTAAAATACAAGGACTAAAGACACAAAGGTGCAGACCATATGAGACCAAAGGGAACCCGAGTCTGATCAGAGACACGTCTCTGACATGTACATTGTCTCAAAACAGAGTGAAATGTTCTGAACCTGAAACACCATAAAACAACAAAATGACAGTGGCAAGAAAAACTCCCTGCTATTGTTGGTTTTTATGAAAGAAATCTTGCAAGAAAACCAATGTACAGACTGTAATGATCATGTATTTATTATTAAAAAACAACATTTGATTCAGTTCAGTAAAAACCCTCTGAATGTAGTCATCTTTGCAGTAACAGCAGAGCCACCAGTCCAATAGAAATCCAGGTTTTGTCTATCAAATCTGAGTGTGGTGTCAAAAACGTTCATTTAAATGAGTTCATCATCTCTTTAGAATGCTTTTTATAGAGAATTTGTATAGTTGTTCATCTATAATTTAGAACAGAAGCACAACACACAGTTTATTAAAATATAAATATAAAATAGGTGTAGTGATCAGGTTCTGAGAATTTTAATAAAATCAATCAATTAATTAATTCATTTATTATCTTCCATTTAATCCATTTAATCCATTTTTAATTCCATTTAAACGTTTCGGGTGCTGGGCAGATACACCCAGGACAGGGCACCAATCTTTCACTGGGCACACACACACACACAGACATATATACAAACACACTCTATTTTTGGCAATTTAGAGCATTTCATTTACATTGAATCCATGTGACTGTGGGAGGAAACTGGAGAACCCGAACGAAACCCACGCGGACACTAGGAGAACATGGAAACTCCATTGAGATTGGGATTCAAACCTGGAGCCGCAGCACTGAGAGGCGAATGTGCTAACAACTAAGCCACCGTGCCACCCCTTTAAATTAATTATGTTTTAGAGCACATATTTTTCATTAGATTTGTAACTATAACCGGGTGGCATGGTTGCTTAGTGGTTAGCACGTTCACCTCTCAGCACTAGGGATTCCGGGTTCGAATGCCAATCTAGGTGGAGTTACCATGTTCTCCCTGTGTTAGTGTGGGTTTCCTTCGTGTTCTCCAGTTTCCTCCCACAGTCCAAAAACGTGGATTCAATGTAAATGAAATGCTCTAAATTGCCATAATCTTTTAAACGGAAGATAATGAATGAATTAATAAATGATCAATCAATTACACTGTTTGCAATAGCTAAATATGGCAGATATACATAACTATAGCAACAAAAAGAACCTTTCCATTCGGATATCATGACTCAACATTCTGTTTTAGAATCTTGGGTGCAAGACAATCTAAGTTTATTTCTCTTCGACACTTTTGAACTTTTAACAGCAGAACAACAATGGACAATCATACTACTACAAATGGTAAGTTATTTTACTAAACATTTCACCATAATACATGTACAATGATACATTTTAATAGAAGGAAACTAAATGCTCAGCTGAAATAAAGCTAAAGTTCAGAATGTAACATGATTTTGTTTAAATGTGGAACAAATGCACTGAGAACTTTTCAAACATTTGAACCTTATTTAAAGCCTTTTCTTTTTTGTACCTATAGTAACACATCAAGGTCAGAGTAGTGGTGTGAAAAGTGACAGCATGTTTTTTAATGAGGACTCTAATACACCACCAGCTCAAGAGAGCCTGAGTGAAGAAACAAGTTCAAATCAGCCACTTCAACCCCGTGATAAAGGTATTTTTCTAAACGGAAGATAATCTAAAACATTTAACACTTCTACCAACAGTGATGTACATCTTACTTAAGTGAGGTTTTCTGGAAAAATATGCCATGTATTATCCATCCATCCATTGGTTTAACAGGGAGCTTTGAGTATAATTTCGAGATGGGAAAGCTACTTGGAAAAGGAGGTTTCGGATCAGTTTTTGAAGGTGTTAGAAAGGAAGATCAAAAACCGGTAAACACTGACACAAGCTAAAGTATATAATTGCTGTATAAATGTTTAAATATTAGACTTGAACATTTTCAGTGCTGAACTTAATATAAGAAGAAAATAAATTATATATTATATTATATACACAGGGAGAACATGAAAACTCGGGGATGGGGATTCGAACCAGGAATCGGTGGCCTATATTATATTTATTATTCATTCATTCATTCATTATCTCCCGCTTCATCCTCTATTAGGGTCGCGGTGGGGTTCCCCATGCCCATCCAGGGGAGAACATCTCGGGCGCTGGGCAGATACACCCAGGACAGGGCGCCAATCCATCGCTGGGTACACACTCACACACTCAAACACACTCTATATGGGGCAATTTAGAGAACTCAAATAACTTGATCCATGTTTTTGGACTGTGGGAGGAAACCGGAGAACCCGGAGGAAACCCACGTGGACACGGGGAGAACATGGAAACTCCACCCAGATGGGGATTTGAACCGGGAATCCCTAGCGCTGAGAGGCGAACGTGCTAACCACTAAGCCACCGTGCCACCCTATATTTATTATATTATACAATATATATTATATTATATTATATTATATTATATTATATTATATTATATTATATTATATTATATTATATTATATATACAGAATTCTGATGTTTAAATAAAAGTTTAAATGTTTTTATCAGAGAAGATTCAGATTTTTTAGATTTCTAATCTGTTTTTTACTCTTCTGAACAGGTCGCCATAAAGATTGTGAAAAAAAATCCATTAATGAAATATATAACCATTGTAAGTAAATATACATATTTTTATGGAGAATGTACTGAGATAAAAGAGCGCTGATCCAGATTCAGTCATCAAAATCTGGAGTCAGAGTGCCAGAGTTGCTCATATTAATTTTTATTTGTTACTCTAAACTCTGATTAACCATGTATCATGTTTACTGTTATTTTAGCCCGATACAACTCTTAAGCTCCCAATGGAGGTGGCGCTGATGATGTTGGTTCAATATCCTCTTCATTGTGAGCATATAGTGGAGCTCCTGAAGTGCTTTGAGTCACATAATGATTACATTCTCATCCTGGAGCGACCTGAACCCTGCATGGACCTGTTTGAATTTTGTGAGGGGCCACTGGAAGAAAGTACTTCACAGAAAATCATGAAGCAGGTGCTGTTGGCTGTGCAACACTGCCATGAACGTGGGGTTCTACACAGAGACATCAAACCTAAAAATATCCTCATCAACCCCGATACACTTGAAATCAAACTGATTGACTTTGGATGTGGAGATTTCCTAAAGGACACCCCGTACTCAGAATTCATGGGTAATTGTACAAGTCGCATTTAAGGTGAATGTTGTTAAGCAACACTAATGTGATGGTGGATATCTTTGCTTTTACTCAGGTACTAGTACATATTGTCCTCCAGAGTGGTTGAAAGGAGGGAACTATGAGGGCATTCCTGCTACCATCTGGAGCCTGGGTGTCCTAATGTTTAAAATGGTCTGTGGAAAGAAGCCCTTCGCTACAAAGCAGAGAATTGTTAAAGGGAAGCTGAAATTCACTCATCAAGTCTCCGAAAGTAAGAACGTACAAAAACTCAACATTAAAAATTGTACACACAGCTCTATGTGCAGTATATGTGCAAGATTTAAATTTGATGAATAAAAGTTGTGATTTTGTAAATGTTATAAAACTAAGAGGCAACCAAGTATCAAATATTGACAACTTTTCATGTCACCATCAGGTTCTCAACAATTGATTCAGTGGTGCCTGCACAAAGACCCCAAACAACGACCAACTCTGGAGCAAATACTGAAACATGAGTGGCTCAAACTAGAGTTAAGTCAGGGAGGATGGAACCAGCCCAGTGGCTTCAACAATAAGCAAGTTAATGATAGGATCATAGTAGATCAATGATAGATGATGGGTTCAGTAGATCAGTGGTGGATGGTAGATCAGTACTGTATCAGAGTTCAATAAGAACAAAATGTGATGAGTTATTATTAATGTTGTTGTTATTGTCACAAGAAGAAACATCAAAGAAGAATTAACATTCTGTCCATTGAATTTTCCGTCGCTTTGCATTTCACACTTTGCATCATTCGTCTTCATTGAAGACGTCTTGGTGATGACTGATCAGAATAATAAACAGATATATTTTTCTGATAACATTCTTTGTGCTTCTTATTTTTTTTAACAAGTACATTGTTTCAAAGTAGCTTTACAGTGTTGTAAACCCGAACCACCAAAGAGAAAGTAGAAACAACATTCATTCATTATCTTCCGCTATATCCTCTATTAAGGTCGAGGGGGGGTTCCCCATGCCCATCCAGGGGAGATTGTTTTGGGCGCTGAGCAGATACACCCAGGAACGGGGCACCAATCTATCTCTGGGCTCACACAGACACACTCTGTATGGGGCAATTTTGGAGAACTTAATTGATTAATCCATGTTTTTTTGTCTGTGTGAGGAGAACCTGGAGGAAACCCACGCGGACACGTGGAGGTAGAAACAACAGTGGCAAGAAAAACTTCCTGCTGTTGTTGGTTTTTAAGAAAGAAATCTTGTAAGAACACCAATGTACAGACTGTTATGATCATGTATTCATTATTCAAAAATAGAACTGATTCAGTTCAGTAAAAGCCCTGAATGTACTCAGTGATCTTTGCAGTAACATCCTGACAGGACTGCAGAGCCACCAGTCCAATAGAAATCCAGGTTTTTTCCATCAAATCTGTGTGGTGTTAAAAAGCTTTATTTAAATGAGTTCATCATCTCTTTACACTAGGTCAGGTAAATGTAGGTACATTTTTAAGAATTTGTAGAACATGGAAACTCCACCCAAATTGGGATTTGAACCGGGAATCCCTAGCGTTGAGAGGCGAACGTGCTAACCACTAAGCCACCATGCCGCCACACGACACACACAGTTCATTAAAATATAAATTTAAAATAGATGTAGATGATTTGGTAAGTCGGTTTGGATAAAAGTGTCTGCTAAATGACTAAATGTAAATGTAAATATAGCATGTTCAACTCTCAGCACTGGGGATCCAGGTTCGAATCCCAATCCGTTTGGAGTTTCCATGTTCTCCCCGTGTCTGTGTGGGTTTCCTCCGGGTTCTCTGGTTTCCTCCCACAGAAAAATGCTCTAAATTGCTCCATATAGGGCGTGTTTGTGTGTGAAGGTGAGTGTCTGTGTGAGTGAGTGTGTGCTTAGTGATTGATTGGCACCCTGTCTTGGGTGTATCTGCCCAGGTCCCTAAACGTTCTCCCCTGGATGGCCATGGGGAACCCCCCCCCCACACACACGACCCTAGTAGAGGATTAAGCAGAAGGTAATGAGTGAATTGAATGAATATAGATGTAGTGATCAGTTTGAGAGAGAGTTTTATTTAACTGAATTAAGATATATATTATGGATTATTTATTACGTTTGAAACTATAACCCAAGTCAACGCTTAGCTATATTAAAGTTGTTCTTTTCTAAATTATGGTCTATTTCAAAGCATATAAGTCCAAAGGATACGATTAGATGTAATGTCAGATGTTTTACTTTATCAACTGATCATATAATGTTCATTCAGCTACCTGAAAATAAACCAAGAAGTTCACTTTAGTCTAAACAGTCCATGCTGGTATAGATGGCTCTTGTTTGCTCACCAGCTAAACTGATTTTTCCAGATTTTTTACTGTAAATGACCAAACCTTTAAAAAATTCTCTAAAAACACATTTTTTCTTCTCAGTTACTACTCATAAATGACACAAATTTTGTAGGATGCTTTTTTTCTGTCATACACAAGCTCACAAATATTCTACTCACAAATATTTAAAGGCAAACTGCTGCCTATAACTTTTGAGGTGATAATGTGAAATGTGACTTATGTGAGATCACAATCTTTATTTCTGTTAATTCATATAAACTGTTGTATGAAATCAATGTTATTACTTCAAAAACATGAACTCACTGAATGTTAAATACATTAAATGTAAAATAGTAAAGTAACACAATTAAAAACAGTTCATAAGAACAGAATGCCTTAGTGTTTATATATTTAAAAAGATTAGTTATGAATGTTATCTTATTAGATAATTAATCAAATATAATCTATTGAAATACTATTTTACAAACACTTAATATAATAATAATAATAATAATAATAATAATAATATACAAAAAATATAATAATAAATAAATAAATAAATAAATAAATAAATAATTTCTCCGGCTTCCTCCCGCAGTCCCAATACATGGATTTAATGTAAATTGAATGTTCTCAAATTGAATTGCCCCATATTAGTGTGTGTTTCTGTGTGGTTGTGTAAGTGAGTGTGTCCAGCAATAGATTGGTGCCCTGTCCTGGGTGTATCTGTCTGAAATACTCTCCCCTGGATGGGAGAGCATCTCCCCCATACCCCCGTGCACCCTACTACAGGATTAAGTGGAAAATAATAAATGAAGAAATGAATAAAAATAATAAAGGTGGGATCAGATAATGATCAGGTTTGATAATTTTACAGTGTAGCTGTTTTTTAACTACTGACTTGTGTTGTTTTAATTTGTAAGTCACTTTGGATTAAAGCGTCTGTTAAATGACTAAATGTAAATGTAATTAAGTGCATAATCATAGTATAAAAAAGACATGTTATATATAAAAAGGATTTAAAACACTGTGTGACACAAACATGTTTCAGTGCAAATATAGTTTGATGTTTGAAAATAATACCTGTATTTATCGCTAAATAAAATAACCAATTATTTAATAAAATCGATAACAAAAAATATATTTCGGTATGTATTATATAATATAATTAACAACAATGCTTGTTTTAGTTATGTATATAGGCAGTATACATATTCGTAACTATAGCAACAATCCACAGCTCAACATTCTATTTTAGAATCTTGGATAAAAGACAAAGTAACGTTATTCCTCCTCAACACTTTTGAACTTTTAACAGCAGAACAACAATGGACGGGCATTGTACTACAAATGGCAAGTTACTTTTTTAAACATTATACCTTAATATATGTACAACACCACATTTTATTAAATGAAACTATATGATCAGCTAATATAAAGCTAAAGTTCAGATCGTAACATGATTTAGATGGAATGTTGAACAAACGCACAGGAACATTTAAAAACATTATAAACTTTTTTTTAATTATTTAAAGTATTTTCTTTTTCCGATAGGAACACATCAATTTCTGACTTGTGATCTGAAAAAAAAGACTTCTGATGAGGATTATTTTACTCAACCACCAGTAAAAAAGAGAGCAGTAGCACCAGATCAGGAAAGCCTGAGCGACAAAACAAGTTCAAATCAGCCACCTGAACCTGTTCGAGGTATTTTTCTTCATCTAAAACTTTTAATACTTCTAACATCTGTAATAGTGATGTACCTCTGGCTTACGTGAGGTTTACTGAGAACATATACTGTATATTATATGTATTATTATTTTCTTGGTTCACAGAGAGCTTTGAATCTCGTTACGAGGTGGGAAAGCTACTTGGAAAAGGAGGGTTCGCTTCAGTTTTTGAAGGTGTTCGGAGGTCAGATAAGAAACAGGTAAACACTCTGGTTGGAGTTTCCATGTTCTCCCCGTGTCCATGTGGGTTTCCTCCGGGTTCTGCGGTTTCCTCTCACAGTCCAAAAACATGGATCAAGGTTAATTGAGTTCTCCAAATTGCCCCATATGTAGTCTTTTTTTGTGTGTGTGTGAGTGAGAGTGCACAGCAATAACGCCCGAAACGTTCTCCCCTGGATGGGCATGGGACAACCCCCCCCTGCGACCCTATAAAGCGGAAGACAATGGAGGGACAGATGGATACATTTTCAGTGATGAACTTAATATACGAATAAAGTTATAATATCTTATATAATGAAATAGTTCACACATGTGATGACTCTTAGTTGTAACTGTAAGAAGTTCTAATATTTTAGGGTTAAAAAACCTGCTGTGTTTATTATATAAATGGAATTTATTCATTCATTATCTTCCTCATAATACTGTACTAGGGTCGCGGAGAGGTTTCCCATGTCCAACCAGAGGGGAAAAGGGGGCTGGGCAGATACACCCATGGCAGGGCATCAATCTATCACTGGGCACACTCACTCAAACACAGAAGCATTCACAAACACTACATGGGGCAATTCGGAGCATTTCATTTACCTTAAATCCATGTTTTTGAACTGTGGGTGGAAACCGGAAAATCCGGAGGAAACCCATGAGGGCATGGGGAGAACATGGAAACTGCACACATATTGGGATTTGAAATGGAAACAATATCACCATACACGTAATTATGATGTTAAAAAAATTGTAATCAAATAAGTTTTTAATCAAATAAGATTCAGATATTTTAATGTCTTCTAATCTGTGTTTTTTTTTTTCTGAGCAGGTCGCAATTAAGATTTTGAAGAAAATACCATCAATGGATTTTCTAAATATTGTAAGTCAGTCATCAAAACTTTGAGTCAGAGTTAGGAAACTAAGGATTTTCCTTTGGAACCTCTCTGCTCATGACAATTTTCATTTGTTACTCTACCTCAGACTAACCATGTATCATGTTTGCTGTCATTTTAGCCCGGTGAGTCTCGTAACCTCCCAATGGAGGTGGCGCTGATGCTGATTGTTCAACATCCACCTCATTGTGAGCATATAGTGGAACTCCTGAAGTTCTTTGAAACACATAATCATTACGTTCTCATCCTGGAGCGACCTGAACCCTGCATGGACCTGTCTCATTTCTGTGAGGGGCCACTGGATGAAAGAACTTCACAGAAAATCATGAAGCAGGTGCTGTTGGCTGTGCAACACTGCCATGAACGTGGGGTTCTGCACAGAGACATCAAACCTAAGAATCTCCTCATCAATCCCGATACACTTGTAGTCAAATTGATTGACTTTGGGTGTGGAGATTTCCTAAAGGACACCCCGTACTCAGGATTCATGGGTAATTGTACTTTCTGATTTACTGGATTGGAGTTGAATGTTGTAGAGAAGCACTAATGTGATGGTGGATGTCTTTGCTTTTACTCAGGTACTGATGCATACTGTCCTCCAGAGTGGTTCATCAAAGGGGAATATGATGGCATTCCTGCTACCGTTTGGAGTCTGGGTGTCCTAATGTTTAAAATGGTCTGTGGAAAGGAGCCCTTCACTACAAAAAGGAACATTATTGCTGTGAAGCTGAACTTTAAACCTCATGTCTCTAAAAGTAAATACAAAAAGTCACACATCTCTATATGCAATGTGTATGTGCAAGACCTACAGACCCTTTCCAAAATATTTGTTGATTCATTTCCATATTTCCATTCAAAAAGTTAAACTTTCATAGAATATAGATTCAGGGCCCACAATTTAAATGATTTAAATTATTTATATGATTTAAAGTATTTATTAGTTAATTTTCACATAATTCTGGCTTTCAGCTCATAAAAAACATAAAAACAGGTATTCAAAAAAGTAAATATTGTGGAAAAACCTTATTGGAAATCTATGGAGAATTTGTTATCGTTGGGTTTGGTGCCCCTCATTTTACTCTTGAAAATGCTCCATATATTCTCATTGGGGTTTTGGTCTGTAGAGTTGGCTGGTCAGTCAAGCACTGTGATGGCATGGGTATCAAAGCAGGTTTTGGTGCTTCCGATAGCATGGGCAGGGGCAGGTCTTGTTGGAAGATGAAATCTGCATCTCCATACAGAACTTCAGCAGAAGGATTCATGAAGTCCTCAGAAACATTCTGGTAGACTGTTGGGGTAAGCTTGCATTTAAGAAAGCAGCATTTCCCAACACCTGCACTGGACATTGTACCCAAATCATGACTGACTGGAGATTTCACACTGAACCTCAAGCAGTTTGGATTCTGTTCCTCACCTCTACTTTTTAGTTAATGATCAGTGTGTCACACTCTGTTTAAAACATGTATGTAAAACTAAACAAATAAATACTTGAAATTGTTTAAATTGTGGGCCTTAAATCTATAATCTATGAAAGTTTAAACTTTTTGAATGGAATTATAGAAATTAATCAACTTTTCCATGATATATATTTTTTTTTGGTAAGGGTCTGTAAATTTGAAAACAATTTTTTTTTATTTGTATTTTTTATATAGTTATTAGTTTTTTAAACACCACAAATTTGAAATGGCAACCAAATAGCACATATTGACATTTTTTTCATGTCACCATCAGGTTGCCGACATCTAATTCGGTGGTGCCTGCACAAAAAGCCCGAACAACGACCAACAGTGGAGCAGATACTGGAACACGAGTGGCTCAAAGAAGAAAATTAGTAGCCGAAGTTACTCAGGGAGGATAGAACCAACCCAGTGGCTTCAAAAAAATGAAAGTTAATGATCGGATCATGGTAGATCAATGATAGATGACTGGTTCAGTAGATCAGAGTTTAATGATAAGTTATTATTAACGTTAATATTGTTGAATTAGTGTCAGAAAAAGAAACATCAAAGAAGAATATCATTCTGTCCATTGTTTTTTTTTAATGTTACTCTGACTCTTTGCATTTCACAGTATGCAGCATTGTTTTTTAGTGAAGATGTCTTGGTGACAATTGATCAGAACAATAAACAGATATATTTTTCTAAAAACATTCTTTGTGTTTCTTATCTCAGTATATTTAATTTAAACTAAAATTCACTACAATTTAAAAGGTTTGTGCTTTTGTATCAGTGCATTAATGAAAGATTAGAGGATGAGCTGTCTCTGATTTTGCATCCACAAGATCAAGTAATAAGTTCATTTATTTATATTGAGCTTTTTACAATAGTACATTGTCTTAAAGCAGATTTACAGTGTCCTAAACCTGAACCCCAAATAACAAGTTGAAATGACAGTGGCAAGGAAAACTCCCAGGTGTTTCTGGTTTTTAGGAAACAAACCCTGTGAGACCACCAAAGTAAAGACTGTGATTTCTGTTCAAAAATAGAAAAACTGATTGAGTTCAGTAAAAGCCCTCTGAATGTACTCACTGCATTAACATCCTGACAGGACTGCAGGGCCACCAGTCCAATAGAAATTCAGGTCTTGTCCATCAAAAGTGAGTGTGGTGTCGAAAAGCTTTTTTTAAATGAGTTCAATGAGTTTATCCAAAGAAACTGACGACGAGTGCCCCAACTTAATAGTTGGGACTAGAATGTAGGGTCAGCCTTGATGTATCACTCTGAAGGGCCATGCCCAAAGGCCCATATTAGTAACTTTAGTGGATCTGGGGTTTGATCATTAGAGACCATTGTAAATGGGATCTACATCTACATCTACATTTATCTAAGTGGAGAAATGAAACAATGAGCTGTACCTAATAAAATGACTGGTGAGTGCAAAGTGTTTAGGGTCGGGGGGTGGGGGGGGAGGGTTTCCCCTTCCTCGTCCAGGGGAGAACATTTTGGACCCAGGACAGGTCACCAAATTATCACTTGGCACACTCAATCACACAGACACACACACACTAACACACACTATATGGGGCAATTTTAGAGCATTCAATTAACTTTGAATTCATGTTTTTCGACCAGAAGGAAATCCAAGTGGACACAGGAAGAACATGTAAACTACTGGAAGCTACATTCGCTATTCCCTGTCACTATTGAAGCTAAAGCCGAAAGTCGAGTTATATTTTTGGCAAGATTTCATTCGCTGAAAGTGTTCATAGTAAACTCTCCAACTAGCCAATCAAAGGGTAACGTATGCCACTTGGTGTCACCAACTCAAAATCTGATTGGTTGAGGCAACATTTTGATTGACACATACAGAACAATGCTGCAGAGCTGAAATTGAAGGCCTCCAGGAAGATTTATTTTACTGAAGGCAAGAAATGATGTGCAAATGTGATTGAGAATGTGGTTTTATATATAAATACACAAATGGAAGCAGCGTAACCGGGACGAAGCAATGAAAGGAACGGGCGGACCATTTGGAATTATTGAATAAGTATTCATGGACAAAATTATATTAACATCAGTTTGTGATTTATATATATATATATATATATATATATATATATATATATATATATATATATATATATATATATATATATATGCATTTATAAATAAAGCTATAAGAACACATTCAGGACTGCTTTAAAAGTTAGTATGGACTATTCAGCTCTACACTTCATAAATAGTTGCTTACATGAACCGTTCAAACTCTTTCTCTGCCACCTTGTGTCATTTGATCTTTCTCTCTCTCAAGGCTCTTTATTGTTTTTTTTTTTGTTTTGTTTTTCATGGAACCGTACAGAGCTTGCTATCAAAGACCGCGTTCAGTTTGCAACCTCTGCAGCTTCACATAAAATCCATGGCTGCATTCTTCAAAAACATCCATCACTATTAGAAATGTGACAAAGCAAAAAAGAAGGCGAGAGTCTGTTGTTGCTCGGGCATGTTTTCTTTTAGTGTCCAGGTTTACATTATGGGAAATGTGCGAGGCACAGACTGCGGCCTCTTGGCTAACGTTGGCGCGGCTTCTCTGACGTCAAGCCAAGCCACCGCGAGAGCCAAAAGAATTTGTTTACTATCGTACATTTACTAAGACCATAACTCATGTGTTAATTCATTAACGGTGTTTGGGGATATGGATTTGCTTGATTTGTGGAGTGCTTTGTTGGAAGTGAATTTATATTAGTAATTTATATAGTAAATTTCTATTAGTAATGAAGGATAAAGGGTAAAAGAAATCAAAACTTCATGCCGTGTTTAGAAGAACACATGGGCTCTGTCAGCCATGTGATGTAAATGTACTTATTTCTCCTTGAAGCCATAAAAGCTTACAATTCAACTAATAAAATTAATAACTGTAGCAATATGTTGATTTAAAGCAGGGCTGTCGAACCCAATTGCACCGAGGGCCAAAACTCAAAGCACATTTTAGGTTGCGGGCCGAACAGGATCAACATTTATTGAACACACTAAAATTAAATGTGTTTTTTAATTGGAATCTGGGCAGATACAACCTGGACAGGGTGCCAGTCTATCGCTTGGACACACACTCACTCACACAGAAATACACTCTATATGGGGAAATTTGGAGAATTAAATTGACCTTGATTCATGTTTTTGGACTGTAGGAGAAACCTGGAGAACCCGGAGGAAACCTACGCAGGGAGAATCTGCCCAGCCCCCGAAACGTTCTCCCCTGGATGGGCATGGGAAACCCCCCTACGACCCTAGTAAAGGATAATGGATGGATGGATTTCTGCTTTCCATAAAAATGTTCCTGTCAAAATCATACAAATTTAAAAATATGAACATGAACCAAAAAACTTATCACTGGGCCATTAATAATGATAATAATAGATCAATGTAAAATGATCTCGTGGGCCAGATATAATTAAATTACTGCCTGGATATGGCCCACGGGCCTTGAGTTTGACACCTATGATCTAAAGGGTAAATAGATGCATAAAGCAAGTTCTTATTTTCTCATGCAACCTGCAGATGTCACCTCACTGAAGCCAATGCTGTCAGATTAAAGACCTGCCACTGATGAAAGGGAGATGTGTTTTAGCTTTGTGCTTTCTCCCAGCCTCATCTCCTGACTTACTGTTTGCACAAGTAAGAAAGGTACACATATCGTCACAAGACATTTCTGCATCCAACTTCCTCATCTCGCAAACATTGTGCTATTAGTCTCTTTATTGGTCTTCATCTATTGGAGGAACATTGTGCTTTTAGGAAATGAGATTAATTTTCCTTCTGTGTTGACACAAGTGGTTCTTTAATTAGTTTGCCGGGTACAGGGCCAATATAGGCTGAGTAAACTGTGGCATTAAAACACATAGCAGAGCTCTAAGACTTTATTAGTCCTGTGTACTCTGTTCTCTAATGGCCAGGACTATCACAGAGCTGAAATCTTAACAAATCAGAAAAAAAAATTAAAAAGTGTAAAAAAAAATCTTGTTTGTGACTTGAATAGATTTCTTGATTAATAATCTAGTTTTTTAGATGCTTTTTTTCATTTGAAGCAACAAGATACATCTACTTACTATATTACCAGATGATTTTAATTGTTTCATATACATTTTTTCTAGATTTGTGTTTATGTTTCTAATTTTTGACATAGATTTTTTGCAGTGTGGTATTATTTTGGTTGTGGATCCATCCGTTCATTATCTTCTGCTTTATCCTCTACTAGTGTAGATACCTCCAGGACAGGGCGCCAATCTATCACTGGGCAGAATGTAAGTCACTTTGGATAAATGCATCTGCTAAATGACCAAATGTAATGTTAATGTAATTGATTTTATGCAATTGATGCTAATTAACCCCCCCCCCACACACACACACACAGACTCAGGCATGTATAATGTGCCCAATGATAGGGCCATTAGCAGCTTGAAGTTCATATTATAGGATGTAAGCATTAACGTCTTTAAGCATTAATACACTCTAACAATAACCTTAATTAGAACTGCTACTTTTTATTCTTTCATCCTTTATCTCCCACTTAATCCTCTACTAGTGTCATATGGGGTTCCCAATGCCCATCCAGGGGAGAACGTTTTGGGCACTGGGTAGATACCTTCAGGACAGGGTGCCAATCTATCACTTGGCACAATGTAAGTCCCTTTTGATAAATGCATTTGTTAAATGACCATGTAATGTTAATGTAATTGATTTTATGCAATTGATGCTAATTAACCCCCTCCCCACACACACAGATACAGACCTACTGTATATAATGTGACCAATGATAAGGCCATTAGCTGCTTTAAGTTTATATTATAAGATTTAAGCATTAACAGCTTTAATACACTCTAACAATAATCTTCATTAGAACTGCTACTTTTTAGTCTTAATTGAATTTGTAAAGACGGAAATGTACATTAACTTTCTCACGTCCGGATATCTGTCGACATTCTTCTGTGGTTGAATCCCATGTGGCATTCCGAGTAATGCATTACTTAAGTAATTAAACATTTTCGGGCTCCTCCACCCCTCTTTGAACATATCATAAAAGTATGTTACCTTCATGTCAAATTATATTAGTTTATTTATCCTTAAATGCCTCGCTGTCGTTTCCCCCAAATTCAATGTCACGCCACTTAATACAACCACAAATGTCTGTGTGTGTTTCTTGTCTCTCCGCTCTAACTCGAACTGATTCACCACTGTTGGACTGCACTGAAATGGCTAATTGTCAGAGGCCATTAGCAGTGCATCAGTCAGGCAGCAGTGCCTGGTACTTACTGTTAGCTGTGCTCTCTGTTTCCTGTCGGCAGTCAATAATCAGGAAACTGCTGTGTCATCTTACATTTCAAAGCTAACCACCATATGGTTGCAGGATGTTCTTATTAAGACAAACAAAGAAAATACAATAACCACAGTCCCAGCAGAGATCTCATTTAAGCTAACAGGCGAACATGCTTTTTACAACTTAGCATTAATGAAATAATCAGATTCATTCATTATTAAAGGAGACAAAGTTCACTGGTCTCGGATGACTTGAATTTAGAAACCTGACATTTTTGGGCTGAACAAGGGCTTGAGATTACATTTAAAAGATATTAGGTAATATTTAATATAAGGGTAATAATTAGCTTTTATACAGCTTTATATACATATAAAGTGATATTAAGAAGAGTAGAGGAATTTTTACCCTTACTCATGCTCAGAAACCTCAGTTGGGTCCAAAAGTTGACATACACCAGAGGCTGAGATGAGTTTTACAAGAATTTAGTGATATAATTTATTTTCCAAGAAGTTTATTTAGTTTTTGAATGAGTAACAAGCAAAATATTTTAAAAATTATATTGTGGTGGCACGGTGGCTTAGTGGTTAGCACGTTCGCCTCTCAGTGCTAGGGATTCCTGGTTCAAATCCCAATCTGGGTGGAGTTTCCATGTTCTCCCCATGTCCGCGTGGGTTTTCTCCGGGTTCCTCCCACAGTCCAAAAACATGGATCGAGGTCAGTTGAACTGAATATAGAGTGTATTTGTGTCTGTGTGAGTGAGTGTGTGCCATTGACGATGAACAATTGAGTTTCAGCTTAATCAGATAACGGGAGTGGGTAAAATGGCATTTGCAAACTTTTTACCAGACACACAGAAAAACAGATAAAGCTAATATATGGGTACTAATAATAATAAGTAGCAACTTCTTTCCATTATTCTAATCACTACACACTACCACTTTGTGTATCATCACATACTGTACAGTCCTGCCACTTTGTTTGTATTGCACACTTATTACTTACATTCTCTTTATGTACATTTTATTTATACCATATTGTACAGTTTAAGGATGGCATGGTAGCTTAGTGGTTAGCATGTTTGCTTCTCAGTGCTGGGAATCCAGGTTTGAATCCCGGTCTGGGTGGATGTTTCCATGTTCTCCCCATGTCCTTGTGGGAAAGTCACACTCTGGGCTTTCCGGTTTCCTCCTATTACCCCACCCCCTACAGACCCCTTGTGACCCTGGTAGAGGAATATGCAGAAGATAATGAATGAATGAATAAATGTGTATAGTTTAGTCTATAGTAAAAATTTAAGGTAGTATTGTGCGACATGGTGGCGTTGTGGTCATCACGTCCACCTTTCAGTCCAGATCTAGGTGCAGTTTCCATGTCCTCCCAGTGTCCTCGTGAGACAGTAACACCCTGGCTTTTCCGGGTTCTTCCCACAGTCCAAAAATAAGGGTTCAAAGATCAATTACCCTCTATATAATGTGTGTGTTTGTATAAGTGCAAGGCAACCTTAAACATTCTCCCTAGATGGGCATGGGGAGTGTGTGTAGAGGATGCAAGATATACATTACATGATAATAAGATAAGTACAATTTGATAATAAGATAAGTACAATTTGTAGTAATTTTGGGCAGCATGGTGGTGTAATGGTCATCGCCTCTTAGCCTCTTAGCGCTGTGCATTCAGGTTTGAATCCCGATCTGAGTGGAGTTTCTACGTTCTCCCCTGAGTTTTCTCAATCAATGGTGTTGCTGAGTATATAAACCACCAATGGTGTGAATTTGTATATGAAATACACACATACACACACATAATCAAATATATAACTGGGTTCTCTGGTTTCATTCCACCGTTCCACGGTTGCCCATGCCCATCCAGGGGAGAATGTCTTGGGCGCTGGGCAGATACACTCATGATAGGGCACCAATCTAAAACTGGGCACTCACTCACTCCCACAGACACATTCTATATGGGGCAATTTGGAGAATTCAATTGACTTGATCCAAGTTTTTGGACTGTGGGTGGAAACCGGAGAACCCGGAGGAAACCCATGCGGACATGGGGAGAACATGGAAACTCCAACCAGATTGGGATTCGAACCAGGAATCCCTAGCGCTGAGAGGTGAACGTGCTAACCACTAAGCCACCGTGCCACCCAGATCAAGGTAAATTAAATGCTCCAAATTGCCCCATATACAGTAGTGTGTGTTTGTGTGTGTGTCTGTGTGAGTGAGTCTGCCCAGCGATTGGCACCCTGTCCAGCACCTGAAATGTGGTTGGATTTCCTAAGCTTCATAACCAGAACATGGTTGCTGGAGATGTTGGAAGTTTCAGTGCTCAAGTTAAATCTGCTAAAGGAACAAGTTCAAGTTCAAGTTCAAGTTATTTATTTATATAGCGCTTTTTACAACAGTACATTGTCACAAAGCAGCTTTACAGAATGAAAAATCTTTAAACCCAAAGAGCAAGCCGAAGCGACAGTGGCAAGAAAAAACTCCCTGTTATGTTGTTATTTAAGGAAGAAACCTTGGGAGGACCAAGACTCAGTGGGGGACTCATACTTCTTGAGCGGCCAGGCAGCAACAACAATGTAGGACAGCCATGTACAGATATCTAACAAATGGAAAAACTCTAACAACTGGAAAGCTATATGTGAGTCCATTAAGGGGGTCCTGCAGGACCGCCAGTCCAATTATTATTCAGAACGAGTCAATTGCAGGGCACACACACACACACACATACACACACATTCACTTACTGTACATGCATAATTCTTTTACAGTTCACCATATAACATTTTTCACTTCCCTCACAGACGCAGGAAGTACATACTGTACAAAATGTAGAATATTGTCCATACCACCTGGAAACCAAACCCATGACCTTTGTGACATGGGGCAAGAGTTGTAACCACTGCCACCCCTAACTATTCTGCACATCCCTGTTCTCTAACCAAGTTTTACACATGCCTTTTGAGGTTTTATTAACCTTTCCTACTCTAACTAGCATCTGCGTCAAGAGGCCTATTTCCTCTTCACTTACCCCCTCCCCGTTTGTCCTGTTACTGACTACCCACTGATGACCTCATCCACTGTCCATGCTGGTGACTTCTCTTGAAAACAATAAGATTCCTGTGTCCCAACCCCCCACTGGCTCGCTTTCAGTGGATATAAGCAGCAGCTCCATCCTTTCCTCTGTCAAAAGACAGCCAGGCCACATCCTTCCTCCTCTTCTACTATGTTTTCCATACTCCTCCTTCTGCATCCTGCCTCAGCTGGGTCCTCCAACCAAGAGCCAAACATCAACCATCTGCTTTCCCGAGTGACACCATTACTCACTCCCCAACAACCATGTTACACAGTGCCAGGAAGTTGCACCTGCCTGTAAGAGATTGGCTTCCTGTCTCTTTGGATTGTTGTGCTATTACGCGACTATGAAGATCTAATAGCTCGGCTGATCTCGTAAGATAAATAAACAATGCTGGCTTTGAGCTCATTTTCCCAGGCTCTGATGACTTCATCTTCAGATTACGTCTCCTTCTGGCATTTCTCTTTAGTTTCATTCAAATGGATCCATTTCTAACATGACTCATTTTCTTCTGTGAAGATCGCAGTGGTGATACAGCCATCATGATGATGACATCACTGACTTCAGTGCACATCGGAACATCTTAACTTGTAAAACTAGTAACCTGAAATCAGATCGAAAGAATATCTGTTAACAAATGGCACCATGGTTCATCTCATCTCATAATCTTATGCATGCTCCAATGGTTTCCCATGAACATGATGGCAATCCATTGCTGGGAACACACTCACTCCCTCACTCACTCATTCACACAGACAGACACACATACACTATATGGGGAAATTTATATATAGGCAATTTAGGGCATCCAATTTACTTTGAATCCATGTTTTTGGATTGGTGAACATGGAGGAAACCCACGCGGACACAGTGTGTTCTCCACATGGAAACAGCCAGATTGGGATTCGACTCTCCATGTGTTCATGGTTCTTCATTAAAGAAATATGGCTGCAACTGTTAATATCATTTTGTTAAGTATACGGTCAAAAATATACCTATTGGTTCCACCACCTCTCAGCGCTGGGCATCCAGGTTCGAATCCCTATCCAGGTGGAGTTTCCATGCTTTACCCATGTCCGTGTGGGTTTTCTCCAGTTTCCTCCCAACGTCCAAAAACACAATTCAGCTGCCCCTATATAATGTGTGTATGTGTATGAGCTATATATATATATATATATATATATATATGGTGTTAGCACATTTGCCTTTCTGCGTTTGGGATTCTTGGTTCTAATCCCAATCTGGGTGGAGTTTCCATGTTCTCCCTGTGTCCATGTGGGTTACCTCTGGGTTCTCTGGTTTCCTCCCACAGTCCAAAAACATGGATCAAGGTCAATTGAATTCTTTAATTTGCCCCACATAAAGTGTGTGTGTGTGTGTGTGCCCAGCTATAGATTGGCGCCCTGTCCTGGCTGAATAGGCCCAGCGCGCGAAACATTTTCCCCTGGATGGGCATGGAGGAAAACCCCGCGACCCAAGTAGAGGATAAAGTGGAGGATAATTGATGGATGAATATATTTATATACAGTATACAGTATATATTACATATATGGTTGAGGGTTGAATGGTTGAATGTACTAATAGCTAAATTGGTAACACAGTTTAACTGCTATTAACCTGAAAAGTGTCTTAAACCTGCTTATAGAAAAAACAATGGTGTCAATGCTCTGTGGGTATATGTGCAGGAATGTGTGTGTGTGTGTGTGTGTGTGTGTGTGTGTGTGTGTGTGTGTGTGTGTGTGTGTTGTATGTGTGTGTGTGTCGTGTACAAGAACATCCTCACATGTGGTTATCTCTGTGCTCATGCATGCATCGCTTCCTCTTTCAGGGCTTCCTGCACGTGCCATGCTAGCTGGCTTAAGTGACCTTCAACCCCTGTTTCATCTTCAGATAGTAAATAAGAGTCCATGCTGTTTCAGATGTGTAGTCTCTGGAGTTTTTCTCTTTTAAAACAATATCTTCCCTTTAAATGAAAGTGGGCCCCAGTTACCCTCTCTGTGTTTCTTTCTAAAGGAATGTCTAATGGGTGTAATGTGCACTGAAATCAGTTGCTCTGGGGTGTTTAATCACTCTTAATTTGAGTCCATGTAACAATTTACTGGCTTCTTTTTGTCTTAAGCCCCAAGCTATTAAAAGCTAGCCAACTTTTGCTATACTAATTACTAATTATTAAACTCTTTATATATTAGAGACCTGCACGTTGTCTTTCATCATTAAGTCTCCGGATTGACATTTCAGGTTATATTTTCACTGTTCTACTTTTAATAGCTGCTGTTTTATGGGCTGTTTCAAGATTATGTCATTGTGCAAGCTACAATGACAACAAAGTCTTATATTATCTCTTCCCCCGTTGCTAATTAAGAAGCTGTTATACGTCTTTTCTCAGTCCTGTGAGTTTGCCAAGAACACTAAAAGGATGAAAGATGCAAGCTGGAAATCATAAAGTCTGTTGGTTGGTCAAAACACACACACACACACACACACACACACACACACAGACAGTAGCATTCTTTTTCAGAGCTCTTCAACATTTTATTTATTTATTAATTTATTCCTTCATTACCTTCCACTTAGGGATGACCGGTTCGAATCCCAATCTGGGTGGAGTTTCCATGTTCTCCCCGTGTCTGTGTGGGTTTCCTATAGGTTCTCCGGGTTCCTCCCACAGTTTAAAAACATGGATCAAGGTCAATTGAATTCACCAAATTGCCCCATACAGAGTGTGTCTGTGTGAGTGAGTGTTCCCCAGCAATGGATTGGTGTCCTGTCCTGGGTGTATCTGGCCAGCGCCCGAAACTTTCACCCAGGATGCACATGGGGAACCCACCCGCAACCCCAATAGAGGATAAAGTGGAGGACAATGGATGTATGGATGGATACCTTCCACTTAATCCTCTACTAGGGTGTTCCCTATGCCCATCCATGGGAGAATGTTAGATACCCCCAGGACATAATGCCAATCTATCACAGCCATACGCACACAATCACACGATTTAAGAGCATTCAATTTACCTTGAATCCATTTTGGACTGTGGAAATCCACATGGACATCATGGAAATTCCACCCAGATTGGGATTCGAACCTGGAATCCCCAGTACTAAGAAGCGGACATGCTAACCACTAAGCCACCGCACATTTCGTTGTTCTTTATTTTAATTTCCATAAATCATACAGGTAGCACTGTGGCTTAGTGGTTAACACATTCGCCTCTCAGTTGAGGTTCGAATCTCGATCTGGGTACCCATGTTCTCAGGCTTCCTCCAACAGTCCAAAAACATGGATTAATCACGATGTGGCTACTCTAAATTTCCCATATCTAAATTGCCCCTATATAGTGTGTTTGTCCATGTGTGTATGTGTGAGTGAGTGTGTGCCCAGCAATAGACTGGCATCCTGTCCTGGATGTATCTGCCCAGCACCCAAAATGCTCTCCCCTGGATTGGGGACAGTCCCAGCATAGGATTAAGCAGTCAGGATGATGCATCCACCCACACTCACATCAAAAGAGCTGTAAAAAAAAATAAGAAAAAAAGTTTTGGGTTTGGTAATTTTAACCAGTGTCAATGTTGTAATCCCACATCTTAACAGTACAGCCACATATTATAGTCCACATTTCACTAACATTGTTATGTCTTAAAGAGAAGAGAGCATATCTCATTATAAAAGCGTTAACATGATGTAATGATTCCATAAAATGAAGCTTTAATCTAAGAGACTTGTCTGTACAACAGTCCTTATCTAAGTGCAGTTAACCATAATTATGTACGTTTACATCAAAGAGAATGATAGGAGATGAAACGCATGCTTGTTAGCAAAGATGAGTCGGTTTAATTTTTTTTTTAATGTTGTGCAAAAGTATAAAAGAATGCTGTGTACATTATAATTATTACACAAAGTTGGATATAATTATGTGACTCATGATGAAGAGCGGCTTAGCGGTTAGCACAACCACCTCTCAGCGGTGGGGATCCGGGTTTGAATCCCGATCTGAGTGGAAATTTTGTGTTATCTTTGTGTCATGGGTATTCTTTTTCTGTTCTCCTTCCACAGTCCAAAAACATGGGATCAAGGGAAATTGGCTGCTGTAAATTGCCCTCATATAGAGTGTGTGTCCATGTGAGTGTGTGTGCAGCACCTGAAAAAGATTTTTTCCACAGTCCAAAAACATGGATTCATGGTAAATTGACTACTCTAAATTGCCCTCATATAGTGTGTGTCCATGTGAGTGTGTGTGTCCAGATCCCGAAAAGGTTTTCTCCCGCAGTCCAAAAACATGGATTCAAGGTGAATTATCTGCTCTAAATTGCCCTCATATAGCGTGTGTCCATGTGAGTGTGTGTCCAGCACCTGAAAAGGATTTTTCCCACAGTCCAAAAACATGGGTTCAAGGTGAATTGCCTGCTGTAAATTGCCCTCATATAGTGTGTGTCCATGTGAGTCAGTGTGTGCCCAGCACATGAAAAGGATTTTTCCCACAGTCCAAAAACATGAATTCAAGGTGATTTGGCAGCTCTAAATTGCGCTCATATATTGAGTGTGTTCATGTCAGTGAGTGTGTGTCCAGCACCTAAAAAGGATTTTTCCCACAGTCCAAAAACATAGATTCAAGGTGAATTGACTGCTCTAAATTGCCCTCATATAGTGTGTGTCCATGTGAGTGAGTGTGTGTCTGTGTCAGTAAGTGTGCCTAGCAATAGATTGGCACCCTGTCCTGCGTGTATCTGGATGGGCATGTGGAACCCCTCCTACCCTAATAGAAGATTACCTGGAAAAAGACATGACTCACACTTAGAATAAAACCTTTAATCCTATACAAAATGCTATTTCATATAACGTCATAGTCAACATAGTGAGCAGAGTACATACTCAGGAATAAATTTTAGGATGCCCTCTTTGCTTTTACTAGGAGGAAGTAGGAAGGCAGCAGTCAGAGATAAAGTGATCTGTTTTGTCTACAGTGCTTACACACAGAGAAATATGTCCCCTACATTTAACCCATCCGTGCAGTGACACACACACACACACACACTGAGTAAAGTGAGAACACCTGCCCGGAGCAGTGGTCAGTCTTGTATACTGAAAGCAATTAGAATTAGGTGCCTTGCTCAAGGGCACTTCAGCCATAGTACTTAGAATAGAACTGGAATCTGACACATAGGTTCAAAATCCCAAATCAGTCAAACTACATTACCCACAATTCCTCTAGCAGGAAGTAGGCAGAGCTTAAGCTTTAAATAGACCCAGAAAAGGAAGCCATTTTTAAACACCATTTTCATGCAGCTTACAAAGTAAATGTAAAGCCAAATGTAAATAAATTCCAAGTTCTGGATGTAATAAGTAAGTGTTTTTACATTACCTCTGCTCAGTTTAACATGTAATTATTGTGAATGTGTTCTTGAAAGTTTGTTTAGTGCTTAGTCTTAAACCACCTCTACATAGATCTAATTACATATAACACCAAAATACATCCAACTTATGCTTCTATCCTTTTTTCAACTTGTTCCATATCCATTTTCTATACAACCCCCAGCCCAATCCACTCATTTCATTCATCAAGCAATTATTCTGCTGCATTAATCATTTTCTAATTAGTGTTTATAAAAGAATTGTGTGGCTCTACATCCTGAATGTGTTTTAACCAGACAGCTTGGCATTCCTCACACCATGTACTAGGTGTTCACCAATACAGTCCTCAAATACACACACACACACACACACACACACACACACACACACACACAGAAAAACATCAGAAGTGCAAGGCTATATGTGGGCACCATGGGTCTTTCATTGTTGTTAACCCAATAACATAAATCTGTCAGTGGCAGTTTATCTTGACACTGATGCCATCATGGTCACATTCACACATGGTGTCAATTACTGGATGGAATCTGGATTTCTATTGGTCTGGCAGTCCTGCAGGACGCCCTCAGTGAACATATACAGTTTTTCAATTGTTGAATATGGACACCTGATCACCAAACAATCTGTGTATTAGTACATTACTATATAGTTGCTGCCCAGCCACTCAAGAAGAGTGAGTCCCCCAATGAGTCTTGGTCTGCCCAAGCTTTCTTCTTTAAAATAAAAACATAACAAGGAATTTTTTTCTTGCCACTGTCGCTTCGGCTTGCTCTTTGGGGGTTTAAAGGCTTAAAACACTGTGAAGCTGTTTTGTGACGATGTACTATTGTAAAAAGCGGCATATACAGTAAATGTCAGCATCACTGCAGTTTTGGGAATCATCCAAGTCCTGATCGTCGGTGGACATGCTAAAGAGGACTAAAAAAAGTATGTTAGAAACAGATGTACTGCATAAAGTAATTATAGGACTACATTCATTATAGGACTGCATTCAAATAGATGCAGTCCATCTATTTGGCCTGCATGTTTTTTTTGTGTGTGTATATATACAGTATAATGGTCATAATGGTATTATTATTTTATTTTTTTTTTTTACCAAATAAGACGAACTAGCCCAGGTACAAAATCCTAAAATGTGGAGCAGGAGCATAATGTTTAAGGTTTAAGGTCCAGCACATTCAGCTACTGTGCTGTTCCTTAAACTGCATAATAATCTTGAGTTGCTTGGGGAATATAATAATCTATATTGCTTGCTCAAAATAATTGCACCTGCAATATATTATAGCATTGATAAAAACAGTTCTTGGTCCTATGTGTCCTTGTTTAGATGTACTATTAGTGTGATAGTCTTAATACTAATGGGTTATTCTTTAGCTTATTATGAGTTTGGACATATTGGCTCTTATCTGTTATTGCAGCCAGTTACATGTTAAAACAGCTTAGTGCTTGTTCCATACTATAGAAACATTTCTGAGTTTCCCAAAGCCACAACCCATTTAACCCACATCCAGAGAAAATTAAGAAGATTGGTCATTAAAATATATGTTAAGTCTTTGCTGCTGTAACTGATTTTATTCACCCAAGTTACCTAATTCTATAGTTGAATAATAACATGGTGGCACGTTAACACGTTCACCTCTCAGCGCTGGAGATTCAGGTTCGAATCCCGAGCTGGGTGGAGTTTCCATGTCCCGGGGTCCACGTGGGTTTCCTTTAGGTTTTCCGGTGTCCTCCTACAGTTCAAAAACATGTTCAGTGTAAATTAAATGCTCTAAATTGAGAGTTTTTGTGTGTGTGTGTGTGTGTGTGTGTGTGTGTGTGTGTGTGTGTCTGTCCAGTGTCCTGGATGTATCTGCCCAGTGCTCGAAAGGTTCTCCCCTGGATGGGCATGGTGAACCCCCCTCCCCCGAGACCCTAGTAGAGGATTAAATGAAAGCTGGGTAACTGATTTTATTCGCCCAAGTTACCTAATAGTATAGTTGAATCCTTACACTGTGGCATGGTGGTTTAGTGGTTAACACGTTTGCGACTCATAGTTGGGGTTCGAGTCCCAATCTGGGTGGAGTTTCCGTCTCCTCAGGTCCATGTGGTTTTCCTTCGGTTTCTCCGGTTTACCTCCCACAGTCCAAAACATGGCTTCAAGGTAAATTGAATGCTCTAAATTGCCCACAACTTTCTCCCCCGCAACCCTAGTAGTTTAAGCGGAAGATAATAAATGAGTAAATAAATCATTACACAACAGAGCTGTGTTCAAGTGTGTGAGAGTTTAAACAGTCATGTGTTTTAGCCAGCCTGAGATCACACTGGTGATCGTCACTTGACTGACTCATCTCATCTGGCCTTCTCGCTTTTCCTCTGTCTCTCTGTGCAACTTGCTGTCTTTCCATCTCCTTGTTTGATCCACATCTTGGTTGAATTATATATTAAGTTCTGTTTACTCTGGCTTCGATAGTGGCTGCAAAGCACAAATCACCCCGACCCAGTGTTTGCTGTCACAGAGCCGTATAGAACGAGACTTCAAATTCAAAATAAGCAGACATGATGAATATCAGATTATTGTTTTTGCAAATAGTGTGGCACACAGTCGTTCAGGCGTGTAAGTATAGCAACATATCACTGCAGAAAACTCCAAATCAAAATATCGAACAAACCCCCGTCATGTTGCCATGACTGGTTACCTAGACAGCAAACAGCGTGACATCAATAACTGCTAACAGGAAATGATTTCAGTATCTGTTTCCTTAAACATGCAACCAGCATCTCCTGAGCAACAAAGCACGCAGTACATCAAACGGAAATCACTGTGCAACTGAGGTATGCTTAGGAACTGAACAAATAGATTGCCTGTTCCATTTTTAAGCGTACAAACAAAGCAAATCTTCTGAAAAGCTTTAGGCCTGAACTGTAATGTTGTTTTTCTGTTGGTTACATTATGAATGAAATCATTTATTAGTGTTATTATTATTATTATTATTCATTACTCTTATCCTGATCCTGCTATGCATTGACAAGTTACCACAAAGCCAGTGCTATCTTAAGCCTGGATTACATTGTGTGATGGCAGTGGTCTCATAAAACTGATGCAGGCAGTCATGGGCTTGTGGTTAAGCAATGTGTCTTGTGACCTGATGGTCCCTGGTTCGATTCCCGGTCCCACCAAGTACCATGACTGAAGTGCCCTTGGGCAAAGCACCTGACCCCAATTGCTTCTCGGGCGCCATATTCAAGGCTGCCCACCACTCCGGACACGTGTGCTCACTTCACTCAGTGTGTGTGTGTGTGTCTAAATAAAAAGGGAAATATAAAATGGGCTGAAGTATAAGAAAGAATAAACCGAATCAACGAAATTGGCGTTAACCCTGCAATAAATAAATAAATTTCCATCGATGGTATATGATTTGAAATAATGTATTGTATACCACGTATTGATATGAACACAAAGCTGTCAGACGTGTGCATAATTTTATAATATTATATAATAATGCAATGGCTGGACAAATGGCTCAGCCAATCAGATTTAAGGACCGAAACTATAATGTACCGTATAACATGCTTTAAAGTCAGAGTACAATAATAACCTTATAACAACTAATCCAAGATAGATCTTTAATAAACTCCCCCGCGATGGAATGACACCCTGTCCTGCCCAGCGTCCAAAACGTTCTCCCTTGGATGGGGCATGTGGAACCTCCCTGCAACAAAGGTAGAGGAAAAAGCATAAGATAATGAGATTAAATTATTAAACACACTCCAGGCCTCAGCAGAACCCGGGGTCATATAAACACAAACAAACCATTAAAGAAGGACTTTTGCTTTAATAAGCCGAAATGAAAATTCTGAAGCCACACCCCATGGGTTCTAGTGCATTTTCAGTTTATTTCAGTCTTTTGCATTGCACACATCTACTGAAATCAGTCATTGTTGACTTGTACATGAACCACTCTAACAGAATGCAAGAGTCATTCAACTTTGATGACGATGGCATCAAATTGGCCAACGTGGACTGTGTCACATTGTACATTCTGTGGTGCAATCCTATGGTGCAATGAATCAGCTGATGGTACAATGTCGGTTTGGCCTATCCTTGCTTTAGTTGCGCTGTATGTGGAGATTTGAGCACACGATAATATTCTAATAATCAAGGTATACAAAATTTATTATATTCAAAATAGTGTGGCATGAGGATGTATCCTGGGGATCCAGGTTCAAATCTTGATGGGAGTGGAGTTTCCATGTTCTCCCTGTGTCTGTGGGTTTTTTTTCCGGGTTCTCTGGTTTATTCCCACAGATCAAAAACATGGATTTAAGGTAAATTGGATGGTCTAAATTGTCCCAATATTGCATTTCCATTGCATTTGGCCATTAAGCAGACATTTTTATCCAAGCAACCTACAAATATACCAACTTAATGGTTGGGGCAGAACACAGGGTTGATACAGCACCCCTAATATATGAGGATTAAGGGTTTTGCTCAAGTACCCACATTGATAACTTCAGTGGAACTGGGATTTGAACCCACAACCTTCAGCTTGATAACCCAACACTCTAACCACTGAGCTACCACACCCAATATAGTTCCCCCCACGACCCTAATATTAGATTAAATGGAAGATAATAGATGAATGAATGAATGATTTGGTAAAAATGTTCCGTCCGACGGTCAGTGCATGATTCCATCTACTGCGAATTCCAGCCAGTTAACATCACACAGTGCAAACTGAGCTTTACATCAAGTGAGGTAACGGATTATTATTAAAAACATATTGCAATAACAGTTTGTTATTCAGGGAGCGTCAGAAAGTGATGGCAGGTTGATAAGTGTGCAGCATGACCTGTGTATCAGCAGTGTGAATATCAGCTTCAGCAGCAGCTCTGACTGATGGTTTTTAGGTCAAAGTCAGCATAACTCAGTTCTAGGTAATCACAGGGAGGCCAAAGAGGAATATGCAGATTATCACTCAAAGACAAACACACATGCAGTGCATCGCACAAGTGTTTACTCCAGTGCAGACTTCCAACCCAGTTTCACCAGATGTTATTTTTTTTGTAGCATTACAAAAAAGAATATAATGTTTTTTTTGTTATTTATTTTTTTAAATAATTTTTCAGGGCGGCATGGTGGCTTAGTTGTCAGCACGTTCGCCTCTCAGCACTAGGGATTCCAGGTTCGAATCCCATTCTGGGTGGAGTTTCCATGTTCTCTCCGTGTCCGTGTGGGTTTCCTCCGGGTTCTCCGGTTTCCTCCCACAGTCTAAAAACATGGATCAAGTCAATTGAATTCTCCAAAATTGCCCCGTATAGAGTGTGAGTGAGTGTGTGCCCAGCAATAGATTAGCACCCTGTCCTGGGTGTTTCTGCCCAGCGCCCGAGACGTTCTTCCCTGGATGGGCATGAGGAAAGATAATGGATGGAAATTATTTTTCATTTAATTGTGACTATGTGTATTTATACAGCACACAGATATTTGTTCTTGTTCTGCTCCACTGGTCAGTCCAACATTTACTGCAATTACAACTGTCATTGCTCAAACTTGAAAACCATGGCTTACCAGAAAGTTTCAAGTCTTGCACTAATTTAATTGTGGTATTTGCTTTGATTTCTTCACTCTAAAACATTTCATCATTGTCTTCTGCTTAATCCTATACTAGAGACTAGGGTCGCGTGGGGCTCCCCATGTCCATCCAGGGAAAACATTTTGGGTGTTAAGGCAGATACAGTTAGGATAGGTTGCCAATTATTCACTGGGCACACAGTCCCACACACAGGCAGCAAAACGTTAACTTGACAAAATTGTGGATCAGTACTGACAATAAACAAATTCTAATAGCATGCCATGTCATTGACAATACAGAAAAGAAATTCTACCAGAACACAACAGGGCCGGTCTTTGAGGGCCAGTATTTTTGCTGATTGGCAGGTGTTTAAATACGTATTTTTGCAGCAATAACACAGAAATAAATGATTAAAAAATCATAAATTGTGATTTCCGGATTTTTTTTAGATTATGTCTCTCACAGTGGACATGCACCTAAGATGGAAATATCAACCCCCTCCATAATTTCTAAGTTGGGGAACTTGCAAATTTGCAGGGTGTTCAAAATACTTTTCCTCACAGTACATGAAATAAAATAATATTTTGGAATGTGTCTTTGGAATTGTTTACCTGTTCATCCAGAAGAGCATTTGTGAGGTCAGACACTAATGTATGATTAAGTCGGGGGCATTCAAGTTCATCCCAAAGGTATTCCAGAAGGTTAAGGTCAGATTTCTGCACGGGCCAGTCAAGTTCTTCTGCACAATACTCACCCAACCGTACCCATTTAAACATTAGTTTCTGCCTAGTGCACAGTCATGTAAAACAGTAAAGGGCCTTTCCTGAAATGTTCACTCTGAAGTGGAAATAAACAATTATGCTAAATGAATGGCTAGGTTTATGATTTTATCCTTCAGGGGCAACGGAACAGAATGAAATTGAACTAACAAAGTATGTAGAGAAACAGATGGACTACAGTCTATAATTATAAAAGTACAGCGTGCATCTATATGGTCAATGAGTGTAGAAACTTGTGCCCAATAAATTGAGTTTGTTTATTTGCTAGTTTATTTAGTTTATTCAGCAAAAGTTTGGACATTGTTTATTTCCTCTGCTTATCATATAGATGGACTTTGTAGTTGTACAATTACAGACTGTAGTACATCTGTTTTCTTTGTTTTTGTTAGTCTCCTGTTGGTTCTCTGTTCTCTATTGGTCAGGAGCATCACAGAACTGGTATCATTTGGGTGGTGGATTGTTTAACATCAGTTCTGCAGTGACACTGATGTGGTGAGGGGTTTTTAGTGCAGCAGTGCTGCTGTAGTTTCATTTAAACACCTCAACTGCTGGGATAGGAATAATGCACCAACCAAATAATACCTGCTATGTGGTGGTACTACTGGGGTACTGACCATCTTAGAAGAGAGAAAAGGGATGTACACAGTATGTACTGTAGTCCACAAACAGATGGACTACAGTCTGGAATTGTAGAACTACAAAGTCTATCTTTACACTAAGTGGAACTCGGACAATAAGTGGACCAAAAAGTAAGCATGTCCAAACTTTTTACTGATAATGTATTCAACTCCACATTTCAGAGAAAATAAGTAATTGATTTGATTTACTGTTATAATGAATAATATAAAAGGAAATTTAAAAGCTTATGATCTTACAAAAGCACCATGTAGATGTTTTGCACTTTTAAATTGTGCACTCAACTAAGAACATGAATTTAATAGAGATTGGATTCATTTGGGGCAGGCTTGTGGTTCAGGAACCAGCCTTGTGACCTGAAGTTCCTCGGTTCAGTTCTCGGTCTCACCAAGTTCTATGTACAAGTTGTTCTTAGGGCAAGGCACCTAACCCCAATTGCTCCCGGGGTGCCGTATACTCTGGGCACTTGACAAGTTCACCACTCCGCGCTGGGGATCCTAGTTCGAATCCCAATCCATGTTCTCCCCGTGTCCATGTGGTTTCCCCAGGGTTCTCCGGTTTCCTCCCACAGTCCAAAAACATGGATCAAGTCAATTCAATTCTCCAAATTGCCCCATACAGAGTGTGTCTGTGTTAGTGAGTGTGTGCCCAGCGATAGATTGGCGCCCTGTCCTGGGTGTAACTGCCCAGCACCCGAGACGTTCTCCCCATGATGGGCATGGGGAACCCCACCACGACCCTAATAGAGGATAAAGCAGAAGATAATGGATGGATAGATATTTAATGCAGGTGGCAAGGTGGCTTAGTGGTTAGCACATTCGCCTCTCAGCGTTGTGGATCCCGGTTCGAATCTGAGTTTCCATGTTCTCCCGTTGTCCATGTGGGTTTCCTCTTACAGTACAAAAACATGGATTCAAGGTAAATTGAATGCTGTAAATTGCGCCATATAGTGTGTGAGTGTGTGGGTGAGTGCGCCCACCGCCCGAAACATTCTCCCCTATATGGGCATGGGTAACCCCACACGACCCCATTAGAGGATTAAGTGGAAGATAAAGAATAAATGACTGAATGAATATTTAATGCAAAAAAGCATTAAATAATTGTTCAGCTGCAATTGTAGCAAAACTTTTTACAGACAAATTTTTCAACTTTTAAATGTTCCTGGAAGCCCAGAAGTCATTATCTGCAATTAGACGGAACATCAGTTGGGCAAGAAACCGCCACGCACAGTCGTTCGTACTGAGATTACTGACCATGCAGTCAGAGAGTTAGACATAAGTGCACCCCAAGAGCCAAGCACTATTAGCAAAGAGCTTCAAAAAGACCTGTAGGAGCTGTTACAGTCGTCACAGGGAAACAATGTATTCTGCTGCTCGCATCTCTGTTCACATTGACCCTGGACACCCCTCCATTACTGAAGAAAGGGCATTTAAGGGAGCGTACGCATTACCAGGACAAAAATTCAGCAACAATCCATCAACAGTGTGACAATTTCTACAGATGTAATGGCTTTACGTATGACTTTTGAATTACAGTTTAGCGCTAAAAGCTTTGTTATAATAACATTTACATGTGTAGTTTCAATCATCAAGTACACTATATGGACAAAAGTATAGGTACACACCTTTTGATCAGGTATTGCTTTAAGTCCTATTGTCACAAGTTTATAAAATTAAGCATCTAGTTCTGACATCGGGACAGTGGTATGAAACTGCACCCAGATAGGGATTCGAACCGGGAATCCCTAGCGCTGAGAGGCGAACGTGCCAACCACTAAGACGCCGTGCCGTCCGGACTCTATATAAAGAAATAAATAAAAAAACTTTGCTTTAGTATCTGACCTATGTCTGATCTCCCAAATCATCAAATCAAATTAATAGGCAATCATTTTGAAAATCTCCACCACAGTGTAATATCTGTTACATCTGTTATATATGTAAAAAAAGTGGGGGGGCACTTAGAACAGGATGTCATAAAAGCTCTTGGATATGTAATGTAGTCTCCTTATACTTGTCTATACAGTGTAGAAGATAATCCACATAGCAGGACATTCTAGAGAACAATCCGTTGCCCTCCACTAGAACACACTAATGAGGTGTGGACCTTTCAGCAGGACGAGGATCACAAATCTAATGCAAAGTGAAGAGACCCAGCTGAAAAGGTGAAGAGATTGGGCTCTCTGTACAAGAGGCTCCTCGAAGCAGCCACTGCAATCAAACAGCAGGTATTACAATAATTCCATTCAGCGTTTCATAAAGCTTTCCATTTTAGAACAGGTTTTTCTCTTTAATAGATTTAATTGTCAGTTTCTTAGGGGTTTTATTTTAAATAATACCCTGATTGTCCTGTTTAAATTAGCTTCATCAATAATGTGCACACTTTGACCTGCTAAATAGCTCTTTTTCGGCAATGTTCAGTTTTCTTTTTATTCCTGTTTATAGCTAAACCAACAGGCGCCTACGTTCAGGTTAGCTTGACCTGATTAATTAGATATTGTTATGCCACATATTTTGGGGTATTGCTGCTCACACGGTTAATGTTACAGATTTTAGCATCATGTATTTTTGGCACCATGTAAAATTTCAGTAACTTCTTATGACATGACATGTGACATGCTTCAGCCACCTTGACTTTTAATGTTTATAGCTTTAAAATAGAACTATTTGGTAACATTTTACCTAAATCAGGTATTCATAATGCATTATTTAACACATCTAAAAAGCTTTAAAATAATTAATAACGCTTTGTAATACTTGTCATAAGCCATTGTTAATGTCCATAGATTTACATAACCACACTTATAAAGTGTCATAAGAACATGCCATAAGGCTTTATAACACGAAGTGACATAATGCATTATAAATTATCTATTTTAACTGTTTATCAACATATTATAGAGACCAGTGACAAAGCTTCATGGCATGTGTGTTTAAGTCTTTACCCAAAAATGACTTTATAAGTGCTCATAACTGTTTATAAAAGCTTATAAGTGTCTTTACAGGCATAAAGTGTTGTCATTAATAACCACTTTTAAAGAAACTGCATACATAGTAGTACATAATGACTTATAAAAGCTTATAAGACTTTACAGACTTTAAGTAAAGTAGAATCATCTTGTCTTGTCTTATTTAAACTTGAAATAAGTTCATATTATAATGCATCATGTCACTTTGTGTTATGCAGCCTTATAGTTATACCAATTTATGACTATGATTTTGAATCTATATCCATTAACAAATGTTCATGACAAATGTTATAAAGCGTAATTATTTATAAATGCTATTAAAATGCACTATGAATACCGGATTCATAATATTCTTGGAATGAACAATTAATATATTATTAGTACAGAGAAACGTGAATAGCATGGCATCGGAGTGGTTAGTGTTGTCGCTTCACCTCATGTTTGTGGTTTTGTGTTTAACCTTTGAGTGTTTTTGCGTCTGCATGGGTTTTTTCACACAATCTAAAGACATGCGAGTCATGTGAACTGCAGCGTTAAATCAGCACTAAGTGTGAACGTGTATGTGAATGTGTGAGCCCACCCTGTGGTGAACTGGTGACCCATCAGTGGTGTTTCCCTGCAATTCTCCCTGTTATTAGAGGGTTAGACTCCAAGACTCGAAGATAAAATATGTGGCTCAGAAAGTAAATATATGAAGATAAAGGGCCCAATTTTAGTGAACATTGGGTTGCTGTCAACTGAGCACTGTGCAGCTTCATTTTAGGGCATGCCAGTGTGCATTTGCTATCATAGTGTTGCTTTACTTTGTATTCAGTTTATTGTTGATATAAATGTTTGCTTTGGGTTTGTCCATGTGTGCATAATAAGTGGCGGGGTGTATACACCTATGTTGTATTAAGTATTAAGAAGAGAGATGTGAGGCGGCTGGACAAGTTGGTCAGAGGTGTGGAGTCAGTGGTGGGTGTAGAACTTGACTCTGTGATTAAGGTGGCAGAGAGGAGGACACTAAACAAACTGCTCTCCATCATGGACGATGATCGTCACCCATTGCACTATCATTATGGACCAAAGGAACACGTTCAGTGGCAGGCTGCTGTCACTGAATTGCTCTACAGACAGACTGAGGAGATCTTTTGTTCTGAGGGCCATCAGGCTCTATAATACAACTGTTTTGGGTCGGAAGAACAAATAAAACAACAGGACATTTAAAAACTGTCTATTGTATTTTTCACAGTACCACTTAGGTCTCCATCCATCATCCATACCGCACACTTTATTTTTATTTTTATTTTTGCTATTATTACATACTTTACACTTAATAATTTTTGCTATTATTACATCCTTTCACTTATATACACTATATATATATATATATATATATATATATATATATATATATATATATACATACACACACACACACACACACATATATATATATATATATATATATATATATATATATATATATATATATATATATATACTGTATGTGTGTATATATATATATATATATATATATATATATATATATATATATATATATATATAGTATGAATTTTAATATACATACAGTGATGAAATGAATGAAGATTAGGTGATGTTTTAGTGTTCCTTGACTAGTCGTCAATCACACAGCTGTATTTAGCTGTGTTTACTTGACCGGACGAGAGTCGACTCCCTACTGAATAAATGCGACATAGTCAGAACTTAAATGGCCAGTAGAAAATAATTTGTGAATAATGTACATTTAGTATTTTGCATAGCTGCCAATTGGATTGCTATAGGTTTGGGCATGTGTGTGTAACAAGTTCCCACTTGTGATAATGTGCCTATGTTGACAATTCACTGCCAAGATGAAAATGTTGTACCTGAACACACCCCACTTTGAGACAACCTTGTCAATCAGTCTAAATATATTCTCAAGCATCATTGCAGGTGATGTTTGAAAATTGACTGTTGGCGAGGTGAAAAATAGCGAATAGCATCGTGACGGGACATGCATTGGGTTTAAGATAAGGCTTTATTAACAGTTTGAATTAAACACTATTACATGTATGTTGATGTTTGTTGCAGACGCCACATTCCTTGGTTGCTGTGTTCCTTCTCTGTTGTGTTCCACCATACAAACGCTACACACCTATTATTACCAGAACCTCCAGCATGTACCTTAATTACCTCTAATTAATTTCCATTACTGTGGGTTTCATTCCCCCCCCCTCCCCAAGTGTCAATGTGCCCCCGGCACATCGCCCCACCAATTCAATTAAGGATGTCATACAGACTGACCGTTTCTGGAGATCTGTCTGCTGGACCTGCAATGGAGAGATGGCAAAGGGAATGTTCTATTGCCGTCTTCCTGCCTCCATGGATGCATTTCTAACTTTATTTGGCTCATGGGTTCCTGGCATTTTATCACTTGTGTGCCATTCTTGTTGCCAAAAAAATCTGTGTTGTAGCTACCAGTTCTGATGCCCATGCGAGAGCGGCAGGTCTCAAGCACTTCCCCGGTCGGCACTCTGCACCTTACCCCTCTTTTGCAGCAACAAGCTATGCCACTTGGCACTCCGACATGACCAATAGACCAGCCACTTTTTCCGCTTACTTAGTCTCACGTTTGTATAGACCTTGCGTCTCAATTGGAGATCTTGCATGCTGAATGTTTCGCTCATGCATATAAAAGCCGCAAGTGTGGTACCTTTACCTCTAATTAACATCCATCATCATCAGCTCCACATCATTTCCCTCGACGTCACGACGTTTCTGCCATAGTGCCTTTGAGAAAGTCCTAAAACCCTGGTTGCTCCATCCATCCATTATCTTCCGCTTTTATCCTCTATTAGGGTTGCGGGGGGGGGTTCCCCATGCCCATCCAGGGGAGAGCGTCTCGGGCGCTGGACAGATACACCCAGGACAGGGCGCCTATATATCTATCGCTGGGCACACACACACACATACACACAAACACACTCTATATGGGGCAATTTTGGAGAATACAATTGACTTGATCCATATTTTTGGACTGTGGGAGGAAACCGGAGAACCCGGTGGAAACCCACACGGACACAGTGAGAACATGGAAACTCCACCCAGATTGGGATTCGAACCGGGAATCCCTAGCGCTGAGAGGCGAACGTGTTAACCACTAATCCACCGTCCTACCCCCCTGGTTGCTCCATGGGAACTATATCATGGTTGATCCTGTACTCTACACCCATACATACACTCACCATGTTAAGAAAGTTGTAGGTCATCTACAAAATGACTTCATGTTACATCAAACTCTCTTATAAATGTCTTTCTAGCCTTTTTAGAAAATGTAGTTTGTCACTAATAACCAGGCACAAGACATGTATGTACTGTATGTATATGGATCTTGAACGCATAAGCTATTTTAGAGTGAACTACTGAGCTTGCAGATTTATTCTAATCAATCATGCTTTTCATAATAAGAAAATGTGCCTCAGCACAGAAGGAAAAAAAAAAGAAAAAACGTCTGCAAATTGAATTTGGTACATCTGTAATGACAGAGATCTATCACAGTGACCATAATGGTCACCTCCAACCTTCATATAATCAATTGTGATGAATGAATTTATGCTGAGGCACCAGTGACTTCATACAGTGATTGTACAAGGTGTCAATTAATCAAGAAACTTATGTTTGGAACTTGTTAATGTCCCTCTGGAACTGGCATTGAAACTACTTTGTTCAGAAGTGAACTATTCTTTCCCCCATGCTTACACTTTTTACTGTATATTTATTTAAATACCATAAATGCAAACTGGCTTATTTTGGTATCTTACAGATCTCATTACCGTCTATGTTGTTGATATTGTCAATGAGATTGACTGAAAAGATTGCACGTTTAAGCATAAGCTTCCGGCTGCTCAAATATGTCTCCTGAGATAAAGGCCATAGTCATCACCCACGTGTTTCCTTTTGAGATTTAGTAGAGATCTCAATAAAGTCTCAGATTGTGCTGAGATTTGCCAAAATGATTAACCTGTTTATTGAAGACAGCAGTCTCACTATGAACTTAACCATTTCTCATCTAAAGACCTAAAATCTGTTTTACTTCTGATCCCATTAATTGCTGACGACTTAGTTGCTGAACATCTAACACATATAAGGGTGTGGTAGCTCAGTGCTTCATTGTGTTGGCACATTGTGTTGGCCACTGAAGTTACCAATGTTGGCCTTTGTGTAGCGCCCTTAATCATCATTGCTTAATGAGAAGCTGTATTATGGTTGATCCTGTACTCCCTACCATCAAGTCAGTGCAGTTGTAATGTGAACTCTTCTTTTATTTGTAAAAATATATTATAAACTAGTGATTCATGTCTCATTTTTGTCTCATAGAATTTGTACTAATCAATTTTAGGAGAACCAACTGTGACTAAGTTCATCTCTAACTGAAACATAATTGAGAATCACAAATACATCTCCTGAAACACCAAAGATCAAAGGATTTTCCTCTGGGACAGTAGCTGGCTCATTATCTCAATAAAGGGCCATGAGTTGATATCTGTAGGAGCATTCATTCATTATGTTCCTCTATATTCTGTACTAGGGTCACGATGGGGGTGGAGGGGGTGGGAGCTATTGGTTCCCCATGCTCATCCAGGAGAGAACGTTTCAGGCACTGGGCAGATTCACCCAGGACAGAATGCCAATCTATCACACACAAAAAAACTGACAACTGACAAAAAAAAAACTGTCACTGGGTTTGAACATTTTTTTTTTAGCCGTTTTATCTGGAACAATAAAAATTGACCACAGATACAGTTAACGCAAAAAATTGATGCCCTAGTGAAAAGATAACCGTTAATTATCCCATTGCATTGTTACAGCCACATCAATGACAGTAAAACATATATAAACAAACATATTTACAGAATGGGGTGGCAGAGTGGCTTAGTGGTTAGCATGTTCTCCTCTCAGTGCTAGGGATTCCCGGTTCGAATCCCAATCTGGGTGGAGTTTCTATGTTCTCCCCGTGTCTGCGTGGGTTTCCTCCGTGTTCTCTGGTTTCCAAAACCAGAAAACCAACATGGACATGGGGAGAACATGAAAGCCCAGATTGGGATTTTATTTTTTAAGTATCATTTTCAATATACGGGCAGCACGGTGACTTAGTGGTTAGCACGTTCGCCTCTCAGTGGTTCGAATCTCCATGTGGGTGGAGTTTCCATATTCTCCTTGTGTCTGCGTGGGTTTCCTCTGGGTTCTCAGGTGTCTTCCCACAGTCCAAAAACATGGATCAAGGTCAATTGAATTCTCCAAATTGCCCCAAATAGAGTGTGTATGTGTCTGAGTAAGTGTGTGCCCAGTGATAGATTGGCACCCTGTCCTGGATGTATCTGCCCAATGCCCGAGACGTTCTCCCCTGGATGGGCATGGGGAACCCACCCGCGACCCTAAAAGAGGATAAAGCGGAAGATAATGGATGGATAAATATTTACAGAATTAATATATTTTAAAAGACGATAAAAATAATTTGGGTATAAAGTACAGTCAAAAGAGTTTTTGCACATGTATTTTAAATAAAAAAAATAAACAGGATTTAAGGGGCTCATGCTTGTAAGTGGTTAGTGCGCTGCTGAGGGAGGTGCTGATTGTAGAGTCTTACAGCAGCAGGAATGAAGGAACCTTGTATATTAGAGCATCGTGGGTGGAACCCGGCACTGAAGATGCTCCCCAGTGTCGTCACCATCTCATGCAGTGAGTGAGAGGTGTTCTCCATTAAGAATGACAATTTGGCCGCCATCCTTTTTTCCCCAACTGCCTCCACTGTGTCCACTGAGCACCCCAGGACAGCGCTTGCCTTCCTTCATTCCACTCCCCTAGCGAACAACTCCGTAGAATAAGGCTGAAGGCTCCTCAAAAGATAGACCTTTGTACAGTGCCTGAGTGTTGTTGAGTCTTGAGTCTGTCCAGTTTATAGGTCAGATGAACATCAAGGTACTTGTAATAATTTATAATGAATTAAAATAAAATAATCTTAACAATAGGATTTTGGTCTTTCTGCACTTGGATGGCATAATATGATATCAACGGACAGTTGTGTAGCTTACCTTGCTATACACCAATTGTTTTTAAAGTGCACTTGATTTAAGTGTAAAACATAAATACTCTGAAGCTAATATGCAATTTGGAACACCATGTTTAGTGCATTATCATCAAACTAGTTTAATGTTCATTCACCATTAACAAGCTGGTTGCATACACTACGACTGGTTCCAGATGGTGCAGGACTATTTTAAAACAGCCGTCCATGACAAAATAACATGAGGCAACTTCTACAGAGGATAACAAGCTGAGCACTTGTTAGCAGTCTTAGCTAGTTTTTTGCTAATTAAGTTTCCAAGATCTTAAGACTTATCACCTACAGCAGTGGTTCTCAACTGGTCTCAGTCTGGTCTCTTGGTCATTTAGTCACGATTCATTTTTATTTTACAAACCAAATGAATGTATTTTTACCTTCAAATGCAGATTGAAACAAACATATGCATGCAAAGTGAATTCAAGAGCAATTACATTAAGAAAACAGAACAAAGTAATTATATGAACAGTATTTTATATTCATTTATCATCGTCCGCTTAATCCTCTGCTAGCATTGCGGGGGAGGGGGGTGTTCTGGAGCTTCCCATGCCCATCCAGGGGAGAACGTTTTGGGCATTGGGCAGATACACCCAGGACAGGACGCCAATCCATCGCTGGACCCACACAGACACACAAACACACACTATATGGGGCAATTTAGAGCATTCAGTTTACCTCTAATACATGTTTTTGGACTATGGGAGGAAACCAGAGAACCAAGAGGTAACCCACGCTGACACGGGGAGAACATGAAAACTCCACACAGTTCGGGATTTGAACCTGGTATCGCCAGCACTGAGAGGTGAACATGTTAACCACTAAGCCACCATGCCACTCTATTGGCATTTTGGTCTGCTAAATGACCAAATGTAAATGTATTTTATATTATTTTATAAAAAAGAAAATATAAAAGACCAATGTAAAAAGAAAATAAATGTTTGACATGTAAATTAAACAACATTCACATTTTTCTCCATTTGTTTTTGATCCAAATTAATTATTCGCCACACTAGACTTTATCGTGGGCGGTGACTTCCCATCCACGACGATTGCTTTCAGCGGCTTTCAGTTAATGTCGCTCTCGTATTTTCAAAGTTTTCCTTCTTTAATTTCATCGTGTTTGTGCTCTTTATCCTTGATGGGCTGCTGGCTCTGTAAACATGTTTTGGTCCCTTGATGGAGCTGAAAGTACTTTACGTCTCACGGCATACTGCCCTTACCCACTGTCACCTCCTGGTTAGCGAGCAGGCTCTATACTGCTAATACTGTGCAACAAACTTTATAGAATGCCCTGCGTTTAACCACCAGAAGTCACTCTTATAGGATTGAAAATATGAAAGAACTGTTTGAAAAGATCCCACCGGCTGAAATAATTAGTTTTTTGGAAGTAAATGTGTGATATGGCACTAAAGACAAACAAACAAAGAAACAAACCTTCTCAAGGAAAAGTTAACAATCACAATTAGACTTATCCACATCACATGATTAAACCTGAAGCAACCAGTAAAAACAGATGTAATATTCATTCATTATCTTCCACTTTATCCTCTATTAGGGTCGCGTGGGGGGGGGGGGTTCCCCCATGCCCATTCAGGGGAGAATGTCTCGCGCCCTGAACAGATACACCCAGGACAGGGTGCTAATCCATCGCTGGGCACACTCACTCACACAGACACGCACACAAATACACTCTATATGGGGCAATTTGGAGAATTTAATTGACTTGCGGATATGTGGACACGGGGAGAACATGGAAACTCCACCCAGATTGGGATACAAACTGGGAATCCCTAGTGCTGAGAGGAGAACATGCTAACCACTAAGCCACTGTGCCGCCCCTCCGATGTAATATTTACAGAGAAATTTGATTAACACTGAATCTGGTGATATTGGTGAACTTCTAAAAAAATTGGTTGTGTAATAACTTAAAGGATTTTCTGTTTTTATTGACTCCACATATCAAGTATTTAAGTGTTTTATTTGTCATTCTAACAATATAAAGTCCTGTACAGTATTGGAACAAGGTGCTACACAATTTCCACCGTATTTATTTTTACAGGCTGTTCGCGACCCACCAAGAACGTGTCCATGACCCTATTTTGAAAAACGCCAATCTACAGTATATAAATCTCTCTCAGTTTCACCACAGATGCCTTTTCTTAGAATAACGTTCTATCATGGCTTCCTCAGATGTGATACTTGCTAGAACAGCAGAGCATGCAACATGGCAGAATTTTTCAGTCCAATGATCTTGTGGCTTAACAGCAGGCCCAGTGAAGTGAGACACAAGGACCAAACGTACAATTAATAATGTGATGATGTGCTATTGCATTAATAATTGATTTCAGAGCATTTTTCATAGTGACAACAGCAAATAGGACTTTTATGTTTTACAGCTGTAAATAACATCATTTTAATACATTTTATAACAGATACCTCTGAGGTAGCTCTGTCCAATAATATGCATTTGTGTCTTTCTGGATCCCAAACTCAGTAAATACTACGGTGAACTTGGTGACTTCGTGTAGACTGGGAGATGAATATTAACCTGCTTGATTAGCATGTGAATTCAGTCTGCAGTGAGTGTGAGGCAGCCAGTCGTCTGGCGGAAAGTGGCCCAGGGCAAGGTGTTTTGCATGCACTTCAAAAAACATGATGTGCACAGCGATTAAAATTTCATGGCCTTTTGTAAAAAATATAGTGTATATAATGTGTGTGTGTGTGTGTGTGTGTGTGTATGTATATATATATGTATAATACAATATCATATGGTTAACTTTAAATATCATAGGGTTACCTTTATTGTTGTATTTTATTTTTTAAATGATTATTATTATTATTATGAAATACAAACTGATGGTTGTCCTGCTGGGCATTTCTATTCTAGAAAATGCTTGATTTCTTAAAATATTATGTATAATATAGGGCAGCACGGTGGCTTAGTGGTTAGCACGTTCGCCTCTCAGCGCTTGGGATTCCTTATTCAAATCCCAATCTGGGTGGAGTTTCCATGTTCTCCCTGTGTCCACGTGGTTTCCTCCCACAGTATCAAAACATGCATCAAGGTCAATTGATTTCTCCAAATTGCCCGTTATAGAGTATATTTGTGTGTGTCTGTGTGCCCTGAGATGGATTGGCAGCCTGTCCTGAGATGGAATGGCTGTATCTGCCTATATATATATAATATATTTATTTATTTATTAATTTATGTATTTATTTATTTATTTCACCCATTCGTTATCTTCCACTTAATCCTCTACCAGGGTCATGGGTCTGGGGGTTCTCCCATGCCCATCCAAGGGAGAATGTTTTGGGTACTGGGTAGATTCATCAGATCAGGCAATGTCTTCAGTTGTACAGTTGCCAATATGATTTATCTACATTTGCTCAGTGGTCATTTATTACATTTACTCTTTTGAAATATACAGCCTATGGAGTAGCCAGCATGAGTTTGACATATGTGATCTAAAACCTGTGTGCGTCTGTGTCTCATTTGGCAGGACACAGCAGCTTCCCAGATCCTGTGCATGTCCATGCATGTTTATGTGCTTTATGATTTGTTATACAATGAATTCCTTCTGAACAGAAATCAATGGCCCATTGGGAGCAAATTGTCTTTGCTCATACTCGATGTTGGCCACACTAATGGTGCCCACATCACTCCAATTCTGAGACCTACTGCATTTACACCCAATTACACATGTCTAAAGTGTGCTGTCAAACAAACGGATGGCCTTAAAAATGGATTACTGGTGTTGGGTAAGGACTGTGCAGTTCAGATTTTTTTTTCTGTCTTTTTTTTTTTTTAACTGTCATTTTTCACTGAGACTTTTTAATTCCGTGTGACCCAATTACATCACATCTCAACCACTCTTTTCAACAGTGCTGTCAGTATTATCACGCTGTTAGTGTCAATACATGTGTGCAAACGGGTTGTGTTCTGCACCTTCAAAAAGCAGTATGGGTTGAAATCTGCTCTGGGTTTAAAAGATTCTGTCATTGTGCCAAAGCAGAAAGAGTTATACAGTGGGATTTATAGCAATGGTATTAATAAGCTGAGGGTAATGGCTTTATTTGAATGTTCTTCATAGTGAGACAAGAACAAGTGATCATTCCAGCTCACTGTCCAGTCCAAATCAACCTATATATTTTTTTCATGTATGCAGCATGTAGGAAATGCCCCCTGAGTTCGACAAAGTTGCACTGTATTTCTGTGATTTAAAATTTTTAGGGTCAAGGACCAGTGCTGTTGTAACTGATCAACAGTTAAGTGGTTTGAAGTGCAGACACACAGGATGCCGACTTCTCTGATCCAGCACTGAGTAGATTTGAGCTAACTTTGTTGTGAGTTAAGCTTTTAGTCATTTTTCAAAACATCTATGGCTCCTTGTTTTGCCAGAGGCGACAGTCTACTAAAAAGGTTTTGACTACTATTACTACCCAGGTAATATTTAACATTTAGTCATTTTGCAGATGCTTTTATCCAAAGCAAATTACGAGTATACCAATTTGATTGTTTGGTTCAGAACACAGGGTCAGTCCTGATACAGTATCCCTGGAGTAATGAGGGTTATGGGCCCTGTTTAAATGAAACTACAGCAGCACTGCTGCTCTAATACCCCCTCACCGCATCAGTACCGTACTGACAATAAACAACCTACCACCCAAATGATACCTGTTCTGTGATGGTCCTGACCAATAGTGAACAGAGAATTAACAGGCGAGTAACAAAAACCAAGAAAACAGATGAACTACAGTCTGTAATTATAAAACTACAAAGTCCATCTCTATTGTAAGTAGAAAACATAGACAATGAAGCAAGGAAGTGGTGTCCAAACTTTTGACTGGTACTGTATATGTAAGCACCTGACGTACAAGAGACATGGCAGTCTGATGGATTGCAGGACTTTGTTCACTGGCAAGTTATAGTAAGTAAGTATATTAATTTATAGTAACTTGGTAGTAATATTACTCAACTCAACTTCAGGGTTTAGGTCAATATTTAAAACCTGTTAAAGCACCCCTGCCCTTGTATTTGGTCAAAGTCTTTAATAGTATCTCTTTTCAGACCCATTTGAAGTCACTGTAGATTAGACCTTTAGCTTCAACACATACCACAGGTTTTCAATAGTTTTGAACACTAACCAGACACCACTGGCCTGGAATTTAGCCCATGATGATAGCAGTTGATCGTTCAAGTAATGTATGATGTGATTTGGAGCTGTTGCAGAATTCTGAAGATGTTTGATCAGATGGGCATCTAGTGAACATGGAGGTCAGCTTGATTCCTTAGACTCTTCATTACGTAATTTATGAATAAAATAAGCAGATGACAAGGTGTACTATGTTGAGACGAGTCATTTTTAAGGTAAAGCAACTGATTGGGTAATTAGCATACGTCTTCATGAATTAACAAAAACAGGGTTTCTGAGTTAAATGTTACACAAAACCCATTGCTTCCCTAACTTTATTGCATGCATAGTGCATAACTCGATCAGTTACATGAGGTAATACCAAGGTGGTAGACAAAAAATGGACTGGTACACTTCAACCCCCTCAGTGCATGCAGAACTGCAACCCAAATTATACCCAGTTCCAGTCCCACCAAGTAACTATAGTTGAATTGCCTTTGGGCAAGGCACCTAACCCCATTCGCTGTACCACACACTCACTTAACCATGACTTGACCGTGGTAGTTCAGTGGTTAGGGTGCCGGACAATCAGTCTAAAGGCTGTGGGTTCAAATCCCAGGTCAACTGAAGTTACCAACCTTAACCCTCATCGCTGCAGGGATGCTGTATTCACCCTGTGTTCTGACCCCAATCAAGTTTGGATACTTGTAAGTGGCTTTGGATAAAAGCATCTGCAGAATGACCTAATGTAATTTAATTTCACTGTGTGTACATATCTGTGTTTCACTGCCCGGCTGAGCCAAATATGGAAAACAAATTCCTCTAAGTAAACACTGTAGGGAAAATAGATCACTTTATCTTACTTTACTTGTAAAAGTTGCTAGTGGGAATATTTTGAGACTTTGTGCAAACCCTCTTAGAAAAGATGTTCTATCAGCATCCTGAATCAGAAACATGCTCTTCCTGCCTTTTAGGAAAGACGTCATTTACCACTTATACAATTGACATCATGCCTCTAATAGTGCACTGGTGATCTCACAGCCACATACTAACTTTCAGTCAGATAATTGGTCTTTCAGGACACGATCCACACACACACACCAATCCAACTCTGCATTTCAACTTCTGGAAGCAATGTTGAGATCAGGCAGTCAGCAATTACTGTCATAACGACAAAGCAGGAATGTCTTCGAAGATGATATTCATTATCGCTCCTAAAGTAGGCCACAAGACATAAAGTGCCTACAGAAACTCATCATAGCCTTCAAAAACAGCCCAAACATACCAGAACACATTACACATTAAAACATTAAAACATAGAAAACATTAGGCCTAAAATGTGAAGTTCCTAGGGGCAAAGCCAGATAGCAGGTAAGGTAGTAGGTATCTGACCTGTGGCTTGTCTGTGTTACTTCAAAAGAACAGAAAGGAGAGAGAGCCTAGTCGTGACACTGAGACTGGCTATATACTGAAAAGTGCTGGTTTTCTTGCTTTCATTTTCTTAAGCTTTAGTTTAGTTTACTAACGCTTAGATTAGTTTAGTTTAGTTTAGTTTACTAACTCTAGAATGAGTAAATTAGTTTCACATTGATTTTAGATTGAACTGGATGGCTCAGTTTTCATTGATTTTGGATTTCACAGATTTTCGATAGATAAGCAACAGAAAAACAGAGATTCCACTGTATATGCAGAACAAGCTAATATGGAGGGTCTAGTTGCTCAGTGTTTAGGGTGTTGGGCTATCAGTCTGAAGGTTGTGGGTTCAAATCCCAGGTCTGCTGAAGATACCAATGTGAGCCCTTGAGCAAGATCCTTAAACCTCATTTGCTTTATCGGTGCTGTGGTCAACCCTGTGCTCTGACCATTAAGTTGGGATATGTATATCATACATCTATTAATTCATTATCTTTCATTCAATCCTTAGTTGTTTCATTAAATCCTAAATTTCATTTAATACTAGGGTTGTGGGGGGTTCCTCATGCCCATCCAGGGGATAACATTTCTGGCGCTGGGCAGATACACCCAAGAGAAGGCACCGATCTATTGGTGGGCACACTCACTCACACACATACAAACACACTCTATATGGGGCAATTTAGTGCATTCACTTTACCTTGTATTCATGTTTTGACTATGGGAGGAAACCAGAGAAAACCCACACGAACATTAAAACTGCACTTAGATTGGGATTCGAACCTGAATCCCCAGTGCTGAGAGGCGAACAGGCTAACCACTAAGCCACCATGCTGCCCTACTTGTAAGTCTTTGTGGATAAAAGCATCTGCTAAATGACTAAATGTAAATGTAATGTATACTAGCCACCTACTAGCTAATAGCTAATAATCATTTAATGTGGGGTGTAAACCCGGATGCAAATAGCTGGACTTCCCCAAGTTTGTATTGTTTACTCTAAAGTGTCGCCCACATATCCAAACCATTTGGTGTCACAAATGTGGTTTAGGTGGTTAAATGTTAATATACAGCTGAAAACTGCCAGACCTTATTTTTATATTGGAGTATATTATGGCAAAAGTTAAAAAATGAGTTTCAATAGGTGCTACAATAATTGTGAAAGGTAGTGAGTACAAATAAAAAAGCCATTTGGAATAATCATCAGCAGAATATTGTTCTTTCACTGAGGTAAAAAAAGGCCAAAGGCAAAACCATTGTTTAATGTGTAGCGTGAACTCACATTCACCCTTACAGGATGAACACACAGACATGGATTTCTTGACAGTTCACATATGTGCTTAGGGAGTTTTTTTTTTCCCCCATACAGATATTACAGTAATACTTAGTTGCTCAGCCTAGTTTTTCTCCGCAGCTGTTGTGCATGTTTTGTTAAACACACAACAATTTTGTAGCATTAAAAGTAAAGAAATGAGGAAGAAACAGCATCACTAATATACATTCTACATGATTTATCTTTATGCTTTAAAGATGCATACAAGCCCTTTCAAACACACAGAGATAACACATGTGTGTCCTTTGCAGCCAAATAGCATCCTTCAAGTTGGTTTTATAGTAACATAACTCATATTAATATAAACACTACATGCTTTTACGTACAAACCCAGGACATGCGTTTCTATAAAAATGTTAGATTGCTCTAAAGGCCTTCTGAATGTAAACCATACAGCATTTTTTGTTGACCCTTCAATTTGCCATCGAGGCTCGAAACATAAATGCCCATGTTTGGTTCTCTGAGGCAAAAATCTTAGTTGTTCTGGTGATTTTAATCAAGTTAACATCATTTACTTCCCACCTTTTAATCTAACTGTAATGCCAGCGAATGATGACCTGTTGGTATGTTTATTATGCAGTAAATGTCATCCAGCCACGGCGCTCCATTATTTGCTTAACATTTGATTAAATCCATATTTTTTGATTTAAGACCTTTTGAAATCTGCTTGCAGTTTATTTATCCCCAATCTGCCTTCTCTCTGAGTCTTTCCTCACCGCAGACAGCCCATTCATAAAGCCTACATGAAGGCTACCTGCGGTGATTCACCTGATTTGATCCCTAATCCGCATGTGCTATGTCTCACTAGCACATCATTCTATCAATAACCACAAAGAGAAAGAATCCATGGCAACATGCTTCATTCAGGCTGAGTGTTTTCCAACAGAATAACGTTAACATAACCTTCTAAAATGAAAACATTATGCTAGGAAATGATATATACATGTGCATACACAGTTAACTCAATCAACCTGAAACAGTCATTTTAATAAAGTCATATAGTGATTTATTTTGCCTTCAGTACTTACACACAAATGCACCCATCCATGCAGTGAAACATGCACACACACACAAACATACACACACTAAATGATGTTTAAGTAATTAATTTATATAGCTCTTTATACAATAGTAGTTTGTAACAAAGCAGCTGTACAGTGTTATGAATCTAATATTCCCAAAGTGCGAGTCAAAGTGAAGGTGGCAAGAAAAAAACTCCCTGTATTGTTTTTTTAGGAAGAAAACTTGGGAGGACCAAGGCTCCGTGGAAGACTCATCCTCTGGACAGCATTAACAGTGTAGGACAGCCATGTACAGATTGGTTAGTGATCAGATGTCTGTATTCAACAATTGAAAAACTATATAAGTCCATTGAAGGCATTCCGCAAGACTGCCAGGCCAATAATAATCCATGTGCCATTCAGAGCCATGGATGAAAAGCTGATGACACCTCAAAGAAACTGGCCATACTTCAAAAGAAACGGACAAAAAAAGCAGTTAGAGCTAAAAAAAAAAAAAAGCTTAGTATTTACGTAATAACCAGAGTTTAAGTAATGTGAGCACATGTGGAGGGTTAGGTCACTAGGGCAAAGGACACTTCAGCAATGGTACTTGGTGGGACCGTGAATTGAACTTGGGTCTTTTAAGTCGCAAGGCTGGTTCTTTAACCACAGGTCTATGACTGCCCCAATGGCTCAGATGCAGCCAGAAGCTTTTAAGTAAATAAAAATAAATAGAATATAAGAAAATGCATAGCACAGTGCCACAGTGGTTCTCAGTATGTCCACTTCTCAGCACTGGAAATCCAGGTTTAAAACCTGGTCTGGGTAGAGATGTCTGTGTGGGTTTTCAACGGGTGCTTTGGTTTTCTCCCACAGTCCAGCAACATGGATTTATTTACATATTTTTTTTTCCAAAGTGACTTACGAAGCAAGCACAGGGCCAGCCATGGCACAGCCCACTTGGAGCTATGAGAGTTAAAGGGCTTTTCTCAAGGACCCACTTTGGTAACTTTATTGGACCTGGGATTTGAACCCACAATCTTCAGACTACTAGCCCAACACCCTAACCACTGTGCTCACGTAATCTTCAGGATAAATTGGCTACAATTAACTTCCCTTTTTTTAAATTGCCTATATATATCTTGTGCAGCAATGGATTGGTACCCTGTCCTGGGTGTATTTGCCCAGCACCCAAAATGCCCGCCCATGACCCTAGTATAGGATTAAGCAGAAGATAATGATATGAGAAATCATTACACAACAGAATAGTAATAACAGGCCTTAGTGGTGCCAGGTGGAATCGTAATTATGTCGGGGGTAAGTCTACCCAGCGGAAAGACTGGGGCATTCTGTTACCTTAGATGGCATGCTTGTAAAAATATATATGCAGGAGGAGCATGTGTTTAATGCTCCCCCACCTCTCCAGAAAAACGCATGGAAAATGCTCGATGCTGGAACCAGTAAGAGGCTTCAGACCTTCACATTTGCAGGTGGAATGAATTGGGATGAACAAAGTCAACGTTAGAACAAAGCAGTATGACACATCCTCAGCTAAAGGTCACATGTTGAACCACTGTGAACTTTTTTACCTGTTTCAAAATACATTGTTTACCCAGTATCTAAACCGACTTTCTCAACACCTGCATTCTCTCAATTAAGTATGCTAATGACAGCATTATGTTGTTGGGGGGGGTTGCATCATCAGGGACTGCTTTAATACCATGAGCCTAAATTTGCTAGAATGGCTATGTTAAGATATTTTATTGGATTTAGTATCTGTTGCAAGATATGGTGATTTGCTATTTATTTAAAATTTCTGTCTGATATCAAGTAATTTTGCAAAGAATTGGCAGAAACATTAGTTAGCAGAATATTAAAGCTGATGCAAGTTCCATGAAGTGTACAACTGTAAATGTGTTCATAGGTGGTTCATCCGGTACTTACCCATCAAGAGGATATTTGTTCCACTCATGCATTTTTTTTGGTGTATGTTTTTTGAATATTTTTGAATATTTCAACCAATTTTGTCACTAAACCTTGTCAATTACCATTCATTCATTCAATCCTTTACTAGGATTGTGTGTATGTGTGTGTGTGTGTGTGTGTGTGTGTGTGTGTGGGGGGGGGGGGGGGGGGTTACCATTCCCATCCAGAGGAGAAAGTTTTGGGTGCTGGGCAGATCCACCCAGGATAGGACACCAATCTATCACTGGGCACAGTGAACACAATTTATATGGGGTAATTTAGAGCATTTAACTTCCTTTGAAATCATGTTTTTGGACTGGGGGAGGAAACCTAAGTAAACCCATGCAGATGAGAACATGGAAACTCGACCAAGATCACCGTGCTGCCCTAAACATTCAATCCTTCATTATCTTCTGCTTAATCTTCTACTAGGGTCGTGGGGGAGTGGGGGTTTCCCATGCCAATCTATCACTGGGCACAGTCATGCACAGACACACACACACTCTATATGGGGCAATTTAGAGCATTTAATTTACACTGAATCCATGTTTATGGATTGTGGGAGGAAACTGGAGAACCCAGAGGAAACTCACCTGGACACAGGGAGAACAAGGAATTGAACCTGGATGCCGAACACTAAGAGGTGAACGTGCTAGTTTTAGAACCATGTCAGGTGAAATATATTTTTACATAAAGACAACTTATTTGATTTTATCAGGTATTTTTATTCATTCTCCTTCATTGATTAGTTCTCTCAATCCTCTTACCATTTACGACAATCCATTACAGTGTCTATGAGATATTTTATTGTTCTCAGATCTGCTGCTGGTTTAAGTACAGATCCATTGAGGGCAGATGTTTTAGTGGGCTCATAAGCACAGGATAATAGCAGTTTAAAAGCTGGGGTAATTTGTCACCTTTGTTTGTTCATTAGGCAGTAAAACACTTCGGCAAGGACGGGCTCGGATTCTGGAGGAACGCATTTGAATCTCTGCCAGTAATGTGAATGCCATCAAGTAGACTTAAAAAAAAAAAAAAAAGAAAGAAAGCTCACCTTCTATTATCACTGATTTTAAGACCGCCAAGAAAGCAATTCTGTGCCATGTGTTATGGCAGTTCCACCCGCATGGGCTTCTGAACACATAAAAACGGGAACATCGCTATAAATACTGGGACCTCTGTTGGTACAGGTCCCTCTTTCCTTACACACACTTTCAACGCTAAAACCAACCATCATATATTTACTCAGGCATCGATTATCTGTAACTGTAGCAGATGGGCCAAGGGAAGCGCTGGATCAATAGGAATATTTAGTTGAAGCGAGGCATTTATGAGCTGTACTCCAGTTGTTTATGACTGGCGCTAGGGTCAGGGCAATTAACAGACACCTTGCAGGACTGTGAAAAGATTCAAGCTTATCCACAATAATAAAGAATTACATTTATTTTTTTGCAATAATGTAAATAATATTTATCCATTCATTATCTTCTGCTTAGATTCAATATTAATTAAAATACATTTTTCAATGTTTAGATCAGGTTCTAAATTGAAAGAATGAAAGAATGAGCCTTGGATAAAGCAATGTTTTTGTTAAATGTCATATGTTTAAGACGTTTTAAAGACCGTTGAGTAGGACATTGGTTATTGAACACTGACACCACACCATATAAAGAGTAAAAGTAACTAGCCGTACTGTAGTATTATGAATCATGAAATTTTGGCACTTATGTAGTTTAGTACCTAGTCCTTTTTTGTGTCTTAAAATGAGGGTATGTGCTTGTAGAAAAGATGTGTATTCAAGCATTCTATTAAAATGCTGATACCACAACATTGCAAACGGAGATCATTTCATTATTTAGCAGTGATGAAAGCTATGAGGTGAGAATCATACAGTGAGCAAGCGGGGTGCATGTTTAAAAAAATGTTGGAACAATTTTTGAAATATTTAGGTAAGATGAAATGCATCCAGATTTTTCAAGGTCAACACTTTGTACTTAAATGTTGGCAACTAAATGAAGCCAATGAGAGAAGATAAGTAGTGGAGTTGGGTGAACACCAGATAAGCTGTAGAGTTCTGAATTAGATAAAGAGGCTTGATTGTACTAAATGGGAGACCAGCGAGTGATGTTACTGCAAAGACTATTGAGTACAGTCAGTGAATTGTTTTTTTTTAATTTTTTATTTATTAGATTTTTTTTTTAGGTATCATGTGTTAATTACCTATAATTAGTGTCCATTGCCATTGGCTCCACATTTAATTCAAAATGTCAGTATGCTTCTGGCACGGTCTTATTCATCCATCCATTATCTTCTGCTTTATTGTCTACTAGGGGTTGGGGGAATATTGGTTCCCCATGCCCATCCAGGGGAGAACGTTTTGGGCGCTGGGCAGATACACCCAGGACAGAACGCCAATCTATCACTGGGCACACACTCACAGACAGACACAAACGCACTCTATATGGGGCAATTTGGAGAATTCAATTGACCTTGATCCATGTTTTTTGGAAACCGGAGGACCTGGTGGAAACCCACATGGACACGGGGAGAACATGGAAACTCCACCCAGATTGGGATTTAAACCTGGAATCCCTGGCGCTGTGATATACATGTGCTAACCACTAAGCCACTGTGCCGCCCCACAGTTTTATTGACATACAATTTCAAGTTTTTTAAATATAGTTCTTTAAAAAAAAAAAAAAAAAACAGCCTTACGTGACAATGGGGGGAAAAAAAAACATATTGGTGATTGTTTTGTTTTAAAAGAAAGAAACCCTGTGAGGATGAAGATTCACGAGTACTTGCGGCATTGAAAGTGTACACTGAATCCTTTCTTTACCACAACCTACAATCTCCTAATGACTATTTGTAGCATCTGAATGTACCACGCCGCAAAGCATTAGCCGGCTTTAACGGGTTACATGAACATGACAGTTCGATGTTCTTTATTGACGTCTCCAGTCACTGGAGCTGAAATCCATTAGGAAAGTTTTGATGTGGTAGCACAGCAGATTCCCAGGACTATTGTGCATCTGAAAATCTATGCCAATTGTGTATTGTCAGCATGAAACAGAGAAAAGTTAGAAACATTTCATGGAATCGTCAGTAGCAGTCAAAAGTTTGGACACACCTCCTTCTTGCTCCATTGTCTATTTCCTCCACTTATCATATAGATGGACTTTGTAGTCTTATTACAGACTGTAGTCCATCTGTTTTCTTTGTTTTTGTTAGTCCCCTGATGGTTTTCTGTTCTCTGTTGTTCAGGAGCTACAAAGTCTATATTTACAGTAAGTGGAACTGAGAACATAAAGTTAAGTGGAAAGGAATGAATGAATGAATGAATATTCGTCACATACAGTTTTTGTAGTTTGTTTATAGTAGGCATTGTGTTAAGACTCTAAAAACGAAAACAGACCCGTAATGAGAAACCCACTACATGTCGAACCTGCAAAATAAATTCTTTGCTGTAAGATCGTCTCATGTAATTTGGTGGGTGAGGTTTCAATGGCTTATGACATTATTGAAACCAAATAAAGCAGCCAGAAAACATGTCAGAGAAAAATAGCAGCATTTTCGGAAATTACATAGCACAGAACAAAGCTTATTTCTGCCCAGGGTTAGGGTTAGCGAAAAAAGAAAACTCATCTCGTATTAAATTCACTTTAACATTTGCAAGCGGTCCTGCCTTGTCTGCTGTCGATTGTTAATTTCTCATTATGGTGACTTAGCAATGAGTAAAGTCGTCTTGCTTTTGGTTCAGTGAATGAAGTCGCAGGTATGAGCGTGCTGAACGTACTGCGACGGGATGGTTCATCGAGTGCAACCTGATGTGTGATTTACATGATATTTCCAAAAGGTCACAAATCCAGTTTGGATGTTTGTTGAGAGATGGTATTACCTCCTGAGTCAGACAGTCATGGGATAAAGCAGGCTAATAATAGCTAAATTAACTTTGCTTCAAATATGTTTGGGTTCGATTTGCATAAAACTTGCAGTTTGCATACGACTCGTGAATAAAAACCCTGCAGTGAATTTACAACCACAGAATGCACTGCCTGGGGTATCTATTTGAGTAAAAACAGTTAAATGAAGTAAGAATACCTCATGCTGGTTGCCATAAACAATGATAATAAATACGTAATTAAGTCTAATTTATTTATTTATTTATTTATTTTTTATATATATACAGTGTGCTTTGTCAGAACAGGAATTTGAACTTCAATGAAGCTGGAAGTTTTAGCAGGCCCAAATCCAGTGTTTATAATGCATTATTAACACATTTATAAAGATTTATAAAGAATTCATAATGCTTAATAATACTTGTCATAAGCTTTTATTAATGTCCATATGATGTACATAACCACAACTGTTTGTCAACTTATTATAAAGACCAGTGACATGAAGCCTTTTAACATTTGTGTTTAACAAACACTTTTGACTTTTTAAGTGCTCATAACTTTTATAAAAGCTTATTAGCTCTCTTTACAGGCATAAAGTAGTGTTGTCATTATTTATTTTTTCTTTTGCAAGAGGCTGCATACATAGTAGTACAAAATGCCTTATAAAAGCTCATAAATGCACTTTTGATTTAAGATTCATCCATTATCTTCAGCTTTATCCTCTATTAGGGTCGCTGGGGGGGGTTCCCCATGCCCATCCAGGGGAGAACGTCTCGAGCGCCGGGGAGATACACCCAGGACAGGGCACCAACCCATCGCTGGGCACACTCTCACTCACTCACACAGACACACACACAACCACACACTATATTGGGCAATTTGGAGAATTCAATTAACTTAATCCATGTTTTTGGGCTGTGGGAGGAAACCAGAGAACCCGGAGGAAACCCACTTTAATTAAAAATTTAAAGAAGAAAATGAGATTAAAAATATTGTATACATATGTAACTATATAAAATAGTTAAATTATAAATAAATAACTATGAATAATAATATAAAATAGAGTAAAGAATATACAATACATTTACAGACTTTAAGTAAAGTGTAATCATCTTGTTTTAGGTAAGAATGTCGAAACATCCAAAGAATCAAAAGTTAAGTTCAAATAAGTTCATATTATAATGTGTTATGTCACTTTGTGTTATAACAATTTATGAATATGATTAGAAACATCTATGTACATTAACAAAGGCCTATGGCAAATGTTATAAAGCATTATAAATACATTATAAAGCTTTATAAATGCACTTATAATTCATTATGAATACCGGATTCATAGAAAGTGTTACCATTTATGGCTGTGTACATAAAGGCACTACTTCAATGAAAGCCAGCTATAATAATGAATTCCAGCTAATAATAAATACAAAATAATGCAGACTTTGTTTTACAAGGTAGCAGTAAATGTTAATTGTTTAACCATTTCATGAAGAATTTTAGATGTTTATTTATACTGTAATACAAAATAGGAAGAGTGAATCACATAGTGTTGTCTTGTGATCATGAGCTGATAGCATCAGGATGTGTCTGTAAATATTTGCTTGACTTAAATATAGCCTGACTTATTAACTTACCATAACACATGACCTTCTATCGATGATGCAGATAACAAACATGACTCTGAGATTCTGTACCATATGAGCACATGATTTTTCTGCCTCATGTAATAAAATTTACATGATGAATTTACTTGGCATTGTATCATTTAGCAGATGCTTTAGTCCAAAGTGACTTACAAGTTGATACGATACTTGTGGGTTGCCGCCTTACAGCACCCTGAAGCAATGAGTGTGAAGGGCCCAAGGATTCACATTGGTAACTTTAGTGAACCTGGGTTTTGAACTTCAAACCCACAGATTGGCAGCCCAACACACTATACACTTAGCTACCACAACCCCACAACCTTCACTCAGCTACCCCACACCCTACTGAGGTATCACAACCCCACATGTGTTTTTATTCATGTACTTTCAATTTAGTAATTGTTAATTAAATTGATTCTCGTTTGATTGCTTTCGTATTCAAGAACTTCATTTGATTTCAAGGATTTCATTTGCCAATGAATTTAATTTTAAGGGCCCGTGGATCTACATTGGTAACTTTAGTGGACCTGGGATTTGAACCCTAAACCTACAGATTGGTAGCCCAACACCCTAAACAATGCGCTACAACACCCCCACTGAGCTACTCCACCCCTAATTGAGTTAACACAACCCCCACTGAGCTACCCCACACCCTACTGAGTTACCACAACCCCGCATGTGTTTTTAGTTAGGTACTTTCAATTTAGTAATTGTTAATTAAATTGATTCTAATTTTATTTCTTTTGTATCCAAGAACTTGGTTTTCATTTGCAAATGAAATAAATGTTAAGAAACCTACAGATCGGTAGCCTAACACCCTAAACAATGAGCTATCACACCCCCACTGAGCTACCACACACACTACGGAGTTACCACAACCCCCATGTTTTTAGTCAGGTATTTTCAACTTAGTGTTTGTTAATATATTGATTCTCATTGGATTTATTTTGTATTCAAGCCCTTGGTTTTCATTTCCTGCAAAGTCAAAGTCATAATCAAGTCTCACAATTGAAGTGACTACTATCATAATCATCAATTTATGTGTGTCTGTGTCTGTCTGTGTGTGTGGGTGAGTGAGTGCTCAGAGATAGATTGGCGCCTTTCCTGGGTGTTTTTTCCCCACTGGCTAAAATGTTCTACTCCAGATAGGCATGGGAAAACCTCCACAACCCTGATATAGAATTTAAGCAGAAGATGTATATTTTATATTATATATATTCATAGTTGTACATCCTATTATGTTTTACATATCTATATACTAAATTTCTATCTCATTTTCTTCTTTAAAATTAATCGGGGTCCATGACCCATAATTTCTTTTTGTCTCATGTACCACATGTGATATAAATGATAATAACATTTTCTTGAATCTTGAATGATGGATGGATGAAACCCTCCACAACCCCTCACACCTTTCTCTCAGGTGTTTTTCATTTACTGATTGTCAATTCATTGATTTTTATTAATTTACTTTTGTATTCAAGCCCTTGGTGTTCATTTCTTACTAAGTCAAAACAAAAGTCACTTAACGGTAGAGATGACCGATACATGATGCTCATAAGCAGCATCATGTAAGCACTTACGAAAGATATAGAGGATCACAAAAACTAATGCTTACTGTGTAGCAACAAATGCGCTACCGTTTATAATTGAACATCTATGAGATGGAGCATTAAGGCAGATGTGTGTAATACAGTATATAGTCCAGCAGCCCTGCTCTATCTAATCCACTCATACCAGTGTGGCATACACCAACACCACTCTATCACTAAGATTGCATATTTTTCTTAACCAATTACATTACATTTGCATTTGGTCATTTAACAGATTCTTTCATCCAAAGCGAGCACAGGGTTGGCCACAGCATTCTTGAAGCAATTAGGGTTAAGGGCCTTGCTCAAGGTTCCAAATTGGTAACATCAGTGGACCTGGGATTTGAAACCACAATCTTCTGTTGATAACCCAATTCCCTAACCACTGAGCTACCACTATCCCTATAATAATGTTTGATATAAGCATAGCCTTAAGCATAAATCTTCATCTGTATTTTACTGTATGGATAGTGGATCAGATCAGAACATAATTAATGATTCGGACCCCTACCCTTGGAGACAAAACTCAAAAATCTAATGAGGACAAAATTTACTACGTGAAGTTAAAAGGACATTAAACATATTGATACAGCACAATGTGATAATAGCAATTTTTAACGGAAAGAATAAAATATAATTACATAATACAATTTATTGCAAAGGGTAATTTTGAGGGAGGAAAATCTGCTGTCAGCGAAATTTTCAAACAGCGAAAGCATTCGCATTATCACTTGCATTGCAGAAATAAAGACAAAGAGAGCTAATGATAAGACTAATGCAGCTGCATAACTAATGCAGCTGCAGGATGCGAGTCCACACTGAGGCTTAGTGGTGTTTTCAGCTTTTGCACCGTAGTCTGGTATTTGCAACATCGAGGCTCAGCCTCAGGCATTTGCGTGGAGTTTGGTAACTACATGAAAAGTTAAGCTTCTTTCGGGTCCAATTGCAAAGCCACCCTATATCCTCGCTGGCTATTTAATCAGACAGCACTCCGACAAAGGTCACTCAGTATGCATCCGAAACCACACGCTCCAAATGTTAGCCCTTGTTTACTGTTGGTAAAGGGCTCCTCTTAAAACATCTGCCTTTGTATTTTTTCCCTCCACCTCCAGGCTTGGCCATTAACCTTTGCAAAAATTGAGTTTGGGTTTGACGAACGGAACAGCGTAATGTGCTCGCTGGCTTCCGAAAGTGGATTAGGCAGCGGGACTCTTTATCAATGTGGATGGGAGTCATAGATAGTGTGTAAACTAAGCAGACAGAATGAGGCAAACAGCATATGGGTCAGGAATAGACAGTTTCCAGCTTGTTATTTACCTTCACCATGGTGCATCCTCCTGCATAGTATTGACCACATTTATTATGGTCAGAGGAAGCCGAGGCTGCAGAATCTTCTCATTATCCACTTGGGTCCTGCACCAAGGGGAGCTTTATATTGATCATCCAAATAACTAACTGGCAAAATCTTTTTTTTTCTTTCCCCATTCCTGTACAAACGATGACCTATTTTCAAAATTAAATGCTTTCAGATGTAGAGGACTTTTATACTTGAGGAGCTACGATGGCCAAATTGTCTGATTTTACTTCTAATTGGAAATAAGCTCCGAATGAAGGAAGCAGTGGGGTCGACATAGATCTTTTTTTTTGTCTTGAAAAAAAGTCTTGTTTGGATTTTTGAAGCAATAATAGATATGTTATCAAACAGTTCATAACGAATGTTCATTCAACTGAAGATTGATTCCCAGTTTTATAATGTTACAGTATGTTGTGCTGCATGTAAAACAGTATCTAATGAGGTTCTATGAAACTGCATGTACTTGGATATACATCAAAAATACTTTATTAACTAATGATGAATGAACATTGGTCTAGTTTAATGATGCACAGTAATGGATGCTCTTCAGTTTAGACAGTCATGTCTGCCAGATGTAGCCCCGGAAGGCATGTTGGGTTCAGTGCATCACAGATCTGTAATGCAGTGTGCTGAAAAATGAGTCCAGCCAATAATACACACCATATGGACAAATGTATTAGAGAGCTACTTATTATATATACAGAAACTTTAGTTGCCCCTTTGCCTTAAGAGCTTTTATTCTTTCTGCAAAATTTTGTTGTGCATCTGTGAAAAGTTAGGGAGGTCCAATGATGTTGGGTCTAATAGCTTGGTTAACAATTTTCATCAATTCATCCCAAAAAGTGTTTGACTTTAAGTTTAGGGATCTGTGTGGACCAGTTAAGCACAATTGGGCCATATTTATAAATAGGAGCAGGAAGATAATAAGGGAAGAGGGCTGTGGAGAAGGGAGACATATGAGGACGAGAGGACAAGAGGACATCACTGGAAAGATTTGTTAGCCTGAGGCAAAGCTGAGTACCATTACAAAACTTTCCTCTGATTTATTCACAATAATACACAATTTTGCGTGCCTTACTGCTTTTATGAAACATTCTAAAAATAAATCACGGTTTAATTCATAAATGTGTTTATTGAAAACAAAATTATTAATAATCTTGTCTCCTGCGATGTGATCTAGTCCGGTTTTAAAAGTGAACGCTGATCACTGAATAACAGAATATTCTGTTATGGGGGGGGGGGGGGGGGTCACACTCACACAGACATTCACACAGACATAAACTATATAGGGCAATTTAGTTTAATAAATGACATGAAGAAGAAGAAGTAAAAAGTGCAAAAGGCATGTACTAATTTTCTTAATTATTCATGTGTATAGTTTGGGTGTAACCTGAAATTAACCAATCCGTGTGTCACTTGCCGTTCCCTTTAAGAGCCAGGTGCACTGTGTCTTTGGCGGATTGCTATTTAAGTGGTGCAGCTACCAGGACTCAATGTGCTTCTCTATGAGCTCTTCCATTTTACTGTGAATGGAATACCTACAGTATAGTGTAGACTATGTATCTGCATTCTCTATACAAATGTAGTCAGATTTAATAGCATTCAGTTCTATTCAGCGTTCAGTGGTGTTGGGCAGGTGCCTGTGTAGATTCACCTGAGATAGTGACCAACGTCTGACTGTTGGCATCTGAAGAGGTTGTTTTCAGTCAATGGTTCACCTGGGTTTTGCATTGTCAAGATGGCGATATGCCAGAAATCTACCTGATCTACCTCATTTTGAGACCACCATGCCCATTGGAGTAGATATATTCACAAACAAAGTTGCTATTTATATGACACAGATGGAAGGTGTGAAAATAAACTGTTGGCGGGGTGTAAGATAGCAATGAGCGTCATGTTCACATGCTGGAACGTACTGACATAAGGTGAATCGGCGGCTATGACAATTTACTGGATGAAATCTGGGTTTATATTGGACTGGCAGTTCTGCAGGATACCTTCAGTGGATTTTTCAATTTTAAAAATGGACACCTGATCACTACACAATCTGTACATGGCTGTCCTACACTGTTCCCAGTGAGCCTTGGTCCTCCCAAGGTTTCTTCCTAAAGAACAACATATGCTCTTTGGGATTTCAGGCTTATAACACTATAAAGCTGCATTGAGACAATGTACTGTTATAAAAAGCACCATATAAATAAATTACTTGTACCTGATCTTGATGATCCCACACACTAATTTAAAATATTTCCCGGTGTTTGTTTGTATGGTATGGAGGCACCAGTTACTCCCTGTCTTTGTATAACGTTTATAATGAGCTGTTCTGCATTCTTATATAAGAATAACATGGTGTTACAAATGAAATATACACAATATACACAGCAGGACCCACCTTTAATTCAAAGTCAATTTCTTTCGCGGAGCCAGACCAAAAGTTAGCCTTACTTATGTGTCCTTTTTTTTTTCTTTCCTCCTTCCTCTCCTTAATAACTGCACCGATCCTGACAGGTAAGGTTTCCACTGGTGTCATGAGATTGAGCTCCTGTCAGTTTTAACCCACTCTTCCACTAACTGGGTGAAAAATAAGGCGAGTCTGCAGGTACTTATTTCAACATTTCACCTGCTGTTTCAATCCATGGCATATGTTTGTGATGGAATGCGGGTCATTCTGAGCTGTTTTTGCTGACCACTCAAAGTGCCCTAACTTTATTGACCTGCTTTAACCAGAGTTTTTTTTGTTACATTACAAATGTGAAAACACTATTTGATCAATATGTCATGACATTGTACATGTTTTGCCAGTCTGCACACATGATGTCTAAGCCTACAGCCACTCTATGGCATCACATATAATTACATTTGCGTTCCTGTAGCATAGACCATTAAAGTCAAGAATCATTCTGTAGTCCTTGTGATGCCCATATTTCACACTCGAAGTTTAGGCTCAATTTTCTTATCTAATATCACTTAATCCAAGGTGGCTTAGTGGTTAGCACGTTCGCCTCTCAGCACTAGGGATTCCCGGTTCAAAACTCCATCTGGGTGGAGTTTCCATGTTCTCCCCATGTCCGCGTGGGTTTTCTTCGGGTTCTCCGGTTTCCTCGCACAGTCCAAAAAACATGGATCAAGTCAATTGAGTTCTGATAAATTGCCCCATATAGAGTGTCTGTGTGAGTAAGTGTGTGCCCAGCGATGGATTGGCACCCTGTCCTGGGTGTATCTGCCCAGCGTCCGAAAAGTTCTCCCCTGGATGGGCATGGGGAACCCTCCCGCGACCCTAATATAGGATAATGCGGAAGATAATGGATGGATGGATGAATAAATGAATCTCACTTAATCCTTAATCCTCACTTAATCCACCAATCCTTTATTGGGTGAATGGGGGTGTCCCCATGCCCATTCAGGGGAGAACATTGTGAGCGCTGGGCACTCACTCAGACACTCTATACGCACTATATAGGGGCAATTAAGAGCAGCTAACTCCCTCTGAATCCATGTTTTTAGACAATGGTACAAAACCTCATACAGACACGGGGAGAATATGGAGGCAGGCATATTAACCACTACTCCGCTGTGCCACAATATATTTGGCTTTATAACTTGTATTTTACTTTTATAAATATATTATTAAAAGTATTATTTTCTGAATCACAGTAACAAATAGTATCCATCTATTTTTTTCCACTTAATCCTTTACTAGAGTCGTGTGCCGGTTCCCCATGCCTATCCAGGGGAGAACATTTTAGGCACTGGGCAAATACACCTAAGATAAGTCACCAATCCATTGCTGGGAACACACACACACACACACACACACACACACACACTATATATGGGCAATTTAGAGCAGCCAATTCATCATGATTCCATGGTTTTGGACAATGGGAGAAAACAGGAGAAAGCCTACACAGACACGGGGAGAACATGGAAACTCAACCCAGATATGGATTTAAACCTTTCGGACACTGGGCAAATACAGCTGGGACACGGTGCCTATCCATCGTTGGGCACACTCACTCTCTTACACACACATACTATATAGTGGTAATTTAGAGCACCCAATTCAACTTTAATCGATGTTTTTGGACTATCAGAGAAAACCAACATGGACATGGGGAGAACATGAAAGCCCAGATTGGGATTTTATTTTTTAAGTATCATTTTCAATATACGGGTGGCACGGTGGCTTAGTGGTTAGCACGTTCGCCTCTCAGTGGTTCAAATCCCCGTGTGGGTGGAGTTTCCATATTCTCCTTGTGTCTGCGTGGGTTTCCTCCGGGTTCTCCGGTGTCCTCCCACAGTCCAAAAACATGGATCAAGTCAATTGAGTTCTCCAAATTGCCCCATATAGAGTGTGTCTGTGTGAGTGAGTGTGTGGCCAGCGATAGATTGGCGCCCTGTCCTGTTTGTATCTGCCCAGCGCCTGAAACTTTCTCCCCTGGATGGGCAAGGGGAACCCGCCCCCCCGTGACCCTAATATATAGGATAAAACGGAAGATAATGGATGGATGGAATATCACAGTAACGAATAGAAAACAGATCTAATAGTACTAATAGTTTTAACGCCGTGTTACATTTTAAGTTTCGTTTAAGTGAGAATGTGGCTGGTGACTTTTAGCAGCAACATCTGTTATAATAACCGCCTGATCTTTGCTTATCTCAGTATGTATGAGAGGTTACAGAGAGCACTGTCACTCGCACTTATTTTCCCATAGTCTCATAATGCAATTACCTCTCACACTGTACCACGGCAGTAAATCATAAATATTCATGCCGCTTGCACAATTCATCTCGGGGATGTTCGAGAGCAGTCCGAATGACACGCTGCTCCTCTTTAAAGCAAGAAGCTGGCAGCACGATCATTAAAAACGTCACGAATGGCCGACTCGCCCTCGCTTTCCCGCCTGACAGGCAGAGCCGGGGCGTACGGGCCATGCAGAGGCTGATCGACTCAAAAAGGGCCTAGTTGGGTTGTTGCGCGGGCCGTCATTATGTTTCTGAGCTGGATGACTGTAATGGGCCAGACAGCCTGAATGAGAGGGGGAGTCGGAGATGAAAGCTGAAAGCCTGTCTCAGGGTCAGCTTTCAAAGAGCATCTCTTCAAATGTTATCCCTGACAATTCCCCATCATTAAGTGACCTTTAATCAATAGAAATACAAAAAGACGAGAGGAAAGCATCCACATTTTTCAACTTACCAACAGAAGCATCACTAAGGGACAATACGCAGACAACAGAGGACATTAGGAACAGAGGAGAAACAAGAATCTGTCT